>ML675700.1:11046046-11076152 GCA_007922155.1 Mesoclemmys tuberculata
CAATGGTGCACAGGGTGACGATGCACTGTGTGGTGGTGCACAGTGTGCGTGTGCGAGGGGCTGTGCAGGGCAATGGTGCACAGGGTGAGAATGTGCGCTATGGTAGTGCACAGTGTGAACATAAGAGGGGTCACGGGGTGAGCCCTCCCCATCATCCCCGGCCGAGGCGTTCGGGACTAGATGCAGCGCTGACGATAAAGACAATGAGGCTTGATTCTTTTCTCACTGACTCAACGACCACTGGCTTCAGGGAAGTGACTCTGGATTTACTCCGGGGAGGGGGTGAGATCAGAATCGAGCTGTCTCATGAAAAGGGTGCAGGGACAGCTCAGCTGATAGTTTCTGAAGTTCCAACCCATCACTCCAAAATTTGCCTAAAAATTATTAGACACTTAAGGTTGGGGTTTCCTAAAGCAGTTGGGTGCCCAGATCTCCCTGGATGCTAGGTAGCAAAATCCTTAGGTGTCTTAGGAGACTGTAGTTAGGAATGAAATAAGTAGGCTGGTTTTAAAATGTGCAGTTTGCCACAATTGCCACTGAGCTCACTTCTAAAAGACCTCTGCAGATCAGGTCGCTCATTCAGGTGCCCAAATATGGACTTAGAAGCTTCCCACATTTTAAAAATATTGCCTGTCAGTTTTCCGTCCTTGTGTGATTTTCTTTCCATGGTGAAAGATTGGGACAGCGGCATCTGCTCCATAAACTGTCTCCTGGCTATATCTGCATTTATTCTAATTGCTCAGAACCTGGCAGGCAAGGATAAAATCATGACTCTCATCAAGTACGCTTGAAATCAATATTTATGACTTATTATTTTTTGGCAGGGAAGGGTAAAAAAAAACCAACCCTGTCACCAGCTCATTAAAGGCAATTATTGTTTGATTAGCATTCAGATCAGCACATGGAGCAAAGTGTAGTGGAGAGCAGGCGTTTTAAACGTTGCCGTTTCTGTGTGTGTCTGAAATGCTCATGTAAAATATGTGCTTGTGTGGAGATATTACAGCAAACAAATCAGAGCTGTTAGGCCTGGGTCGCCATTGACCTACATCTTGGGCGGGTGTTTACACTATCGCAAATCGCAGCTGACACGCTGCCAGGCGAGCCAGTCTGCACCGATGAAAGTGACTACGCAAGGTGCAAGGAAATTGAGACTGAGTCCCAGTCTCCGGTAGTGGAGTCTCGCCTAATTAAAAATTAAACCTGAGCATAGGCCAGACATTGCAGGGTTACAAAATAAATAAATCAAAATAAAATAACCTTCCCCAAAAGACTCAGAAACAGCGAAGACGCCAAGGGTTCACCAAAGACAAACGTGAAAAGTCTTCATCTGTTTAAAGATTTGTGGCAGCCCGGCACCATTTTGTACAAAAATCAAGGGGAGGGCTAGCGTCTGCTTTCCATGAACATAGCAGGGCTGATTTTTCTGTTAGTCACGGCAGATCCAAAGATATTTCAAGACATATCGCTATGCAGGAACATGAGCTGTGCCAAGACTGTGACAGTCAAAATCATGGGCAACTTTGTCCCCATCTGCTGGGTCAAAAATAAGTGATTGTGTAACCAAAGCTGAAGTTTGATTTACAGAAATTCTCGTGGCGCATAATGTCCTTTGTGCCAGCAAGGCTTATGTTAGCCCTTTATTTAAAAAAAATGCTCCCAAACGCCAAAATTGCTGAGACCAATGGGTGTGCTTCCGCAAAAACAACCCCTATTAGACACTAAAGCAGTTGAAAATTAACAGTTTGTGATCGAAGACCTTGAATGATATTTTGCTTTGGATGCTAGTTCAGACGACTTCACGAAGTATTTTCCAAGCTTGGTTACATCGACACAGCCAAAAACATACAGTGTTACAGCTACAGAGTTTGTAGATACGGTTACTTACACATCAAATAAATCTCAGGAATTTTGTGGATGCAACCAACCGTGTGATATCAAAACACAATGTTGACTTGAATAAACCTTCTATGCATTCAGCAGATAATGCTAGAGATGTGCTGCGTAAGCACCACAGTGTATTGTCTCAAATGAAAAGCAAGCAGATGACGAAGCAGGGAGCATATGCCCTTAACACCTCGTGCACTTAGTGGCAGAGCACGCAGCCAAAATCACGGGCGATGAAAGGTGAAGGTTTGATTGTTGACGTTTCCTGGCGCTTTCAGGGAAGTGTCAAAACAGGGGCGTCGCTGAATAAATACACGGCATTTTGCTATCCCAGCCTGAAGATAATTGCAAAGCATGTAAAATGTGCTGACTGTCCTTGGAGAGATTTGAACGTACCTGGACTACTTGTGGGCTATACTCCTACTTTGTCAGTGCCTTTGATGAGGAAGAGCAAGCTGGACCATGGGGACCGAGAACGCTGGTGAGCATCTGGGGCCCTTTAATGCAGGTCTATTTATTGTTTCGGCCCGCAGTGCTGCCCAGCCCTGATTAACAGGTTCGCTGTACTCCTCCAAACCGAAGCATTGGAGATTTGGCCCCCACAATGATGACGCTGGTCAGAGATATTTGCGCAACCCTCTGGGATAGCGGCATGTGAGAATGTTACAGAACTAAATGACAAGGACTCTCCTGTGCAGTTACCAGCATCTGAAGTGGTTGTGGGCTTTGAGACACACGTAACTAGGCAAGGAAGGAAAACACGAACAAGACAAGCCCATATCAAACGTTCTTGGCTGAAGCTGCGCAATTATTCTTTGCAAAACACTGGATTACATGACAAAGGTGGGGTTGTTAGAAGCCGCTGAATTTAAGAGCCTGGCTTTTGTTAATCCAACCAGTTGTGCATCTTCCTGTGAAATAGAGGTGATAATTGATCAATTTCCTAATATGATCAGTGTGCAACTATTGGGTCCTCTGCTTTCTGAATTTACAGATTATCAGATCTGTGATGCACTTTCTGCATATGCACTATGAGAACTGATGAATTTGGGCAGTAAATATCTCTAATGAATGACTTAGTAAATGGCCAGGCAAGATTCTTTGTTTCCAAAACTTGTAAAATTCCTGTTTGATCCCCCACATCCTTGCTTTATGTAAAAGACAAGTCAGCATAGTACGGGAACTAATAACTGAGACAAAGTTAATCTACAACCTGGCCCTGCTGTGTAAGAAGAGGCATCGACGGTGAATAATACATTATGTGCTACCCTGGTAGCAAAAACCAATATCTTTTCCCACATGAAGTGTCAGCAGAGGCAGCTCTCACCTGAACAGCTACAAACAGGCAAAACCTGCCACATGGACCAGTTTGTCCAGCCGCAAGGAACGCTCTGCAGAGGAACAGAAGCGGCTGCTTTGCTGGAGGGGAATCCTTCCTTTTGTTCTAGCCAAAATGGGCTGCCAAATGAATCCAATCTATAAATCTGGTTGCTGACGGTGGGTTCAAAATGTGTCAGTGGTGAAGACGGATAAAGAGACATCTGTTGGGCTTAGTTTCTGTCGTCATTCTGGACATGTTATTGGTAGAGCTGCTGTCCTAAGTCTTCCTCAGACTGGAGCCCCGGCTATGGCCCCCCAGGCAGTGCTGCAGGGACAGTGCTTAATTGGTAAGGAAAGAGGGGCTGGGGCTCAAGCAGTTTTTTTACAGTCATCACTGATGCAGCAAACCCAGGGCTGTGATCTGCCAAGCCTAGAGGGGCCAGGGCTCAGCCCTATCACAAATTAAGTGCTGTGCACAAGGTGAAAGGGAAACGCCATCGCTCTCTGGCACAAACCATCCCACAGAGCAGTGGAGCTGAGGCCACCCAGAAGCATGTTATCTGCCTGGAGAAACTGCCCATGCAGCCCTGGGGTGTTGCAAATTTTTGGCAGCTTTAACCATTGCTTCACCTGGCCAGAGAGGTGTCTTCTCCTTGCAGAGGGGCTGCAGTGGTCACAGCTGCATGTGATTAAATTGTCGTGTTTGATTAACATCTACAGGAGGGTGTAGAGAGCTCCCCGCCCCCCGGCCAGGGCCTCATTGCACTGAGCGCTGCACGGAGTGAGAGACGGTGTCTGCCCCAAAGGGTTTGCTACCTAAATAATCAAGACAAGATCATTATCCCCACTTTACAGATGGGGAACCAAGGCACAATGAGTGGCAGACCTGGACCCGTGTTTTGGGTTCCTGTCTAGTCTCCTAACCACAAGGAAGCCTTCATTCCAGCAGGGGTAACGCTGGTTTTTAGCTTCCCCTGGGTGGAGCCTGAGGTCTCAGGGCTCTGGGAGTGAGAGAGTTGCACTTCAGTCCTAATCATAGACTCATAGAAGATGAGGGTTGGAAGGGACCTCAGGGGGGTCATCTAATCCATCCCCCTGCTCAAAGCAGGCCCAACCCCAACTAAACCATCCCAGCCAGGGCTTTGTCAAGCCACAGCTTCAAAACCTCTAAGAATGGTGGTTCCAGGTACCCCAGCCTGAGCTGAGCACCGACGCACCTTCTTACACCAGTGGACCCTCTTCCCCACCCTGCGCAGCCGGTGGACGTTGCCCCCCCCAGGCCGCGCTGTGTACCTCCCACAGACAGATGGCGCTGTGCGGAAGGGAGCGGCGCTCCGCCTGCCCGCTCGCCGCTCTGTGGCGGGAGAGCAATGCCTTCTGGGGGATGTAGTTCCGGCCATAGACCGCAGCTAGTGCCAGGAGGGCGAAGAAAACTACATTTCCCAGGGAGCATTGGGGGGCCGGAGGCTTTGCAAGGAGTGAGTGGCAGGTTGCAGTCAGCTGGCGGGAGATGGTGCATGGGTGCAGGCGCGCAGTGCAATGGCTGAGTGTGCACGGGAGGTCGTGTACCAGAAGGGGGGGCACCAGGTGAGTGTGGGGGGGGCTGCATCCCCAGGGCTGGTCCCTGCGGCAGACTGGAGCTGCTGGAGAGCCCCACTGGGTGTCAGGCCCCCTTGGAGTTTGGGGGTCTCTTAAATCCCAGGGGGGCTCCCCCCAGACTTTTGGGGGGTGGTCCCCCCGCCCCTTTGCAAAAAAAAAAAAGATGCACTTAAGAAACCAAAGTGGGGTCATTTAGTGTGTGGCTTTGCCTAAGTCCAAGGGGGGAGCAGTGACAGAGAGCGGGGGCCGCCCCAGAGAGCAGGAAAGGGATTCGAACCGTGGGAGCTGGTTAGGTACCCTGGAATCCATCCCTAGCTGGAGGGGGCAGTGGGGCAGTCGCGCCCCACAGAAGAGGGGGACCGGCCGCCTGTGGAAGCTGGGTTTTGCAGAGGCTTGTGGAGTCTGGGGGCTGTTAACAACATCATAACCTCTGTCTGCTACCCTCTGCACTGTCCCTGGCTGCCATGTAGCGCGGCCTGCGAAGGTTCGGCTGGGATACTGCAGCCGTGGCACTGCTTGGGTTGTTACCAAGGTTTGACCGCGGCCAGACCTCACCTGTGGGGTTGTTCTTGTCTTGGGTCTTAGAGGAGCGAATGGGCCCTGACACCCCCTGTTACAGGGTGGGTGACTGGGGCTCTGTGTGGTTTGGGGTTGGTTTACAGGGGTCCGGATCCTCCCCAGTGCCTAACTTTAAGGCTGAGTTGCACCACCCAGTTCAGGCAGTTCTCACATGCTTGAAGCGAAGTGGAAGTTTCGCAGGCTCATGTTGAGGGAAGTATTTATCTGTGGGTTGCAAAGGGCGATTGGGAAGCAGCATGGCCTAGTGGATAGTGCACTGGCCTGGGACTGCAGAGACCTGGGTTTTTCTCACCAGCTCTGCCAGTGTTTTCACAGTGTGGCTTTGGACTTTTCCCATCTGTAAGAGGAAAAACACTTACCTGCCAGTCAGATCTACAGCTGAGGCGCGAGGTGCCATTAATCCACTTCTGGCTGGGGAATCAAAGTTTCTCCAGGAAGAATGGTTTAAATGTGTCCACACTTGGGGGTGGGGAAGGAGGAATGATGTTTACATCTACCAAATGGTGACATTTCTGATCATTTAATTATTATTTTTTAAATAGTCTCTGTGTTTAAAATCACGACTGTAGCTTTTCAGGGTGAGAACCGGGGTAAGTGCCCACTGGTCTGGGTGAATTCCCACTGGTATGCCTTTCTTTTCTTATCTTCCTATCACCAATCCCAAGCATTCAACATCATGAATGGCTCCCTGCCAAAAAATCACGAGAGAGCCTTAAAATAGCAAGATTTGGGGTCATTTTTGTGCTTTCAGAGACTTGAGATTTCTGGGGTCATGTTTCCTCTGCAACTTGGAGGGGCTGGAAACAGTTTTGACTTTTAAATGGAAGCTGAGATTCTCTTGTGATCCCAAGACTTCGAGAACTTGGGAGCTTTCAAACAGATCATGGCAGTTGGCCAGGTTGTTACACGGGATGTTGGTTTGTGTGGCCCTAGCAGCGTGCCAAGGAATAAAGAGAGGGTCCCTGCAGTCCTAAGGGCACAATCCTACATCGGGTCCTCTCATGGATTCTGCATGGGTTGGCGCCACTGGGCCCTGATACAGGATCGGGGCCTCTGGTTGCCTCTGCCTGCCAGCCCCTGTTGTGCGCTCGGGGTAGCGGACTGTGGTGGCTGGGCTCGGTCGAAGGATGCAGCCCCGTGCTCTGTAACGGGGTGCATGCTGTTTGCAGGGTGCAGACTGTGTTGCGTCTGACGACCGCGCTCTGATCCGCTCCTACGACCGCGCCGTCAGCTCCTATAAGGTGAGGCTCTCGGGACGGCTGGGCCGAGCCCCTCTGCAAACGGAACTTCTGGGGATGCGTTTGCCGTAGGACTGGCTTCCCCTCATGCCCCCACCCTCCCTGTTGGATGTGCCCCACACGCTGCCTGCTCCAGGTCTCGCTGACCCCAAACCCCCTTGGCCTTGGGACACAGGCTGTGCTCCCTATGACACAGCCAGCTGGCTGCTTGCACAGGCCTGAGAGCTGGCCGCTGAAAGGGGGATGGGGATTTGGGGGGAACAGCTGCTCTGTCCCCTCCCCTACTATGTCTGATGCTCTCCCAGCCCTGCGGGAAAGGGTTGATCCTTCCAGCCTGTCTTGGGTGGGCAGGAACAGGGGACAGAGCAAATCCCTGTCCCTCTCTCAGCTGCCGCGGTATCAACGTTGCAGGATGCCCTGGGAGCTGGCAACAAGGACCAGGCCTCCAAGAGCTCTGAGTCCTCAGCCTCCAGTGGGACCGAGAGCGAGGGAGATGTGGAGGAGGAGGAGGAGAAAAAGGAGGAAGGCTCCCAGGTGAGTGCAAAGCAAGAGGGGGTGCGTCACCTGCTGCAGAACCAGTCTGTCCTACTCCCATTGGCTCCAACAGGACAGGAGAGACCATTGCCATCGTGGAGCAAACGCAGTCCTGGGGGTGCTGGTTTTGGCCCTTTAAGGGGAGGGACTTCCCTAGGCTCCGCCCCATGGTATATGGGGGGGTGTCTCTCTTATGCACCCCTGCTGGCCACGTGGGTCACATGCACTGAGAGGGAGGGCCCCATGGCCCGGGGAGCTGGAGGGATGGGGAATCTGAAGCAAACCCCATGAAGAGGGGCAGGGCAAGGAGCCATCTCTGGGGGGGCCGTGGGACCCAGCACTGGGGTGGGGGCGAAGCGTGGAATAGTGCAAGTGGCACACTAGCATACGCCTTGCACAAGCCATGGGTCACGCCGGGGCGGGGGCTACAGCCCATCCGTTCCCCGTGGCCCTGCCCCAGCCCCGAGACCCCGTCTGTGTGCCCCCCTGCAGTGGAAGGTGGGCGACGCCTGCTGCGCCGTCTGGTCCGGAGACGGGCTGCTCTACCCGGCTCACGTGGTCTCCCTGAGCGCGGAGGGGGGCAGCTGCGTGGTGGAGTACGAGCACTACGGTAATCAGGAGGCGCAGAAGCTGCGGGACCTGCTCCCCCAAGACGGCAGCCCCGACGGGGCGCGGGAGCCCGGGAGAACGGTGAGATGGGGCTGCGTGGAGAGGCCTGGCTAGCCCCCACTGAACCCAGGCACTTCGCCCACCTTATGGGGACCTGTCTGCTCACAGATTCATCCATCTCCATGGGAGGCAGTGGAGTGTGGTGGTTAGAGCAGAGGATTGGGAGCCAGGACTATTCCCAGCACAGGGGGCGGAGGGAAGTCTGGTTGGATGGTTAGAGCAGGGGTGGGTCCCATTCCCGCCGCATGCCTCTGTCTGACGCTGCAAGGGGGTTTCAGGGGGTGGAAGCAGACCCTGGGGGGGGCCCAAACAGCCCGGCTGCCTGCGCGATGGGCTTTCAGGCTGGGGGGGGCTGTTGTGTGAGCCCTGTTGGTGCCTGTCCCCAGTGGAAGGCGGGAGATGTCTGCAGCGCCATCTGGTCAGGGGACGGGCTGCTCTACCCGGCCACAGTGCGGTCGGTGGATGCCGCGGCGGGGACCGGCCTGGTGGAGTTTGACGGCTATGGGAACAAGGAAGAGCAGGCGCTGGAGGAGTTGCTGCCCCCGGGTGGGGCCGTGGATGGGGACCCAGGCAGCTGGAGGGTGAGTGAGGGCTTGGGGAACGATGTGGGTGGGGGAGCGAGGGCTGTTAAAGGAGCCCCCACCCCAAGACTGAGCGGCTGGAGGGTGAATGAGGCTCTGTTAGTGAGGGACTGCTACGGGAGAGGGGAAATCTTGGGTGTAATCCCCCCAACTCCTCCCCAGAGTCATCCTGCACTTTCTTGTCCTTTCCCCCCCCACCTTCCCAGGCTGTTACAATCCCCCCCCAGCCTGCAGGTCTGGACCCACCGCCCCCCTAGCCCCATGCCCACCCTGCGGCTGTACCCTGAAGGATTCCACAGCTGCCCTCCCCTGGAGGTCAGTGCTGACCCCAATAGTGCGGCTTGGTGCTGGGGGGCAGTGCAGGGGGGACCACTAGGGGACGCTCTCCCTGGCTGTCAGTCTCCCTGCTTCTCTCCCGTGGCTGATCCCCTGTCGGCTGAGAGCCCTCCCCCCTTCTCTGGGGTGTCCCATGGGGCAGGCAGGAGGGTGGGGGGGTGGCAGCCCCGGTGCAGGGCGTGCGAGGGGAACGCTGTGTTTCGATCCCTGTGTCTCTGTGGCCAGGCCGAAGAGGGAGCCCCCAGGGGACGCAGCCCCGGCTCCTCCCGAGAGCCACCCCACAGGCGGAGGAGGCAGAGCCCAAAAGGGGAGTGGGCGCATCACGTCCCCCTGCCGCCCAAGGTGAGTGCCCCAGATTGCCCCCGCAGGGCAGTGACTCAGCGGAGCGTAAACGGCAGCGCGCGCCCCACACGTCCCCCCTCCTGCGCCGCGGGGAGAAGCCCCAGGCTTGAAAGGCCTGCTGCAGCGGAGGTCTAGGGGAAAACCCAGGCTGCTGCCTAGGAATGGGGTGTCTCAGAGGGGGCGCTCTCCCCCGGGGGTCAGTGCCGACCCCGTCACGCCAGCGGCGCAGGGGCCGTGGTCCTTTGGGGGTCGGTGCTGACTCCAGTGCCCAACACAACACGCTAGGGGGCGATTTCCCATGGCGGTGCTGTCCCCATGCGGCACCGTGTCGCCGATGGAGGGCTTGAGCACACGGGCATTGGAGCAGGGGCTGGCGGGAGTGAGCCTTTCCCGCGCCCTGGCCAGAAAGTGGCCACCCCTTAAATGTCATGGCCCGGCAGCAGGGCCACCTCCCTCCCTCGCCCAGAGCCTGGGGCAGTGGGGGGAGCGGGAGGGAAGGATGGGGCAGCCCATTAGGGTCTGTGGGGCTAGTGACCCAGGCCCCACTGAGATCACATCGTGCTGAGGCTGCCGCCATCCCTAGCTTGCCGGAGCCTCCCCCCGGGCACGTGGGCTCCTGTGTAACAGCTGGGCCCACGCCCACTGGGTGCTCTCTGCCTCCCTTCCAGAGCGGCTCCTGGTGGCCTGGTCCCTTCCTGCCCTTTGGCCCCCCACCCTGCGGACCTGCCTGGCCTCCGGTGAGTGTGCCCTCCCCTCCGGGTGACCCGATCCCACAGCACCCCCCGAAGCCTCTCCGACTCCCGCCTTTGCCAAGGACCCTGGCTGTTGATTTCCCCTTTCCCACTGGGACGGGGGAGGGAGCCAGCCAGCGTGGAACCTGGTAGTCCAGGACTTGTGAAAGGGTGGCCTTAGTAGCCCACTGCCATCTTGGGTAGCCCACGCACTGGCCAGACGTCCAGGACGAGTGGCCCTCCTGCGGCGTCCAATCACGGGGCTGCCCGGCCCCACGGGCAACAGAGCTTCGTGGCCGTGGCCTCGGGCTCCTCCCTAGGCTAGCGAATTCTGCCCCCCCTGTGGACACAGGAAGGCCCTGCGGGCCCCAGGGCAGCGGGGAGGGGGAAGGCTGGGGGTGAATGACCCCGTTCCCTGAGCCTGGGAGGGGAGACCAGCGCTGCTGCATGCCCACCTGTGCCCATTTCCACCTGCCCTCACCAGGAGGCAAAGAGGGGGTGGGGGGGCTGTAGGTCAATGCACAGAGAAGCCACTAGGTGGTGCCGGCGGGCTGTTTGGGGGGTGGGGGTGGACTGCTGTTGGGGGGGGGGGAATTCTTGGAACTCCCACCCTGGAGTAGCTGGGGGGGGGAGAGGTAGAGCTCCAGGGTCCCTGTGCGTCTTGGGGGAGCAGCCCCCCGGGGGCAGGGGGCCTCTGCAAACATCCTGCTTGCTCGGGAAGGTCCCTAACCCAGAACTCTGCTGCGGCTTCCAGGCGGCGCCTCTCCCACCGCCACCGCTTCGGAGCCCGCCGGGCGCGGAGGACGACGAGGAGGGCGCCCTGGCTTGCATGCTCCTGGCCTGGCACATGAGCGGCTACCACACTGGCTTCTACATGGTAAGGCCCGCCTGGGTGGGGATCTGCCCCTTCTGCTCCACGCTGCAGGGTGGGGCCAGGGCTGTGGCAATGCCCCTCCCACCTGCCCCACTGCGGCGCATGAGCCATGCAGCCTGCAGCTCTGAGCTTAGCCGAGGGGGACAGAGTGAGGCCGGGGGGTTCGCTGTGGGGGGGAGCTGCCCGTGCCGTAGGGGGCTTGTTGGCGCTGCGGGCGAAGGGGGCTAGCGGGCAGAGGACCCCGGGCATGTCCGGCCACGTGCCTGGGGCTGGATTCGAACCGGCAGCCTTCGAGTGCCATGCGTTAACCCTTTCGTGCCTTGCAGGGACTCAGACAAGGCCGGGCGCAGGCGGCAGCCACCCCCCCGAAGCAGGGACCACGGCGGAAGGAATCGTCCCCGCGCTGCTAGGGGCAGGTTGGGTTTGTGCGGCATGTCTCGGCTGGGGGGCTAGGGGTGTTGGCAGGGGGCTGGCTCCCGGCTGAGGGGCAGAAGGTGAGCGGGTCTGTGTGGCACCGGGCCAGACACGGGGCTGTTCTCACCCCCTGCATCCACCAGAGTCCCCTAGTCCTGCCCTATCCCACCGGGGGCCCGCAGACCTGGCCGGTTGTGCCAACCTGTGCCGTGATGTGGACAAGTCTCCACTGGGACCCGTAGGACTCGCTTCCTGTTCCCGGCAGCCCCTGCGCCCCTGGGGATCTGAACGGCGATGGATTCCCTCTGCTGCTTCCATGGCCTGAGCAGCGAAGCTTTGCGGGAGCGCCCCAGTGGGGAACAGCAGCGTCCCCTCGTCTCCTGCCCCTCACCCCTCGCCCGTTCCTCGTTGCAGCTGGGTCCATCCCCTTGCGCCCTGGTGGGCTGGAGGCAGCGGCGCCGTCGGTTGAAGATCTCGGCGCCAGCACTCGTGCTTGGAGGCCTGGGACTCTCTGGCGCTGGGTATCAGCTCCCGTGCACCCCAGAGAGGGAGAGGACAGAAGCAGCTCCGGTGCCGAACCTGCCCTGGGGGCTCGCTGGAGTCCTGCGTCTGGAGACAGGCGTGCGCAGACGGGGTGGCTGGTGCCCAATTTCCAATAAAAGATGTTGCTCAGAGCCTGCGTGCCAGGGAGGTTATTGCTCCGGACGGGCGGAGAGGGAGCTTTTCCCCCATCGGCCTGGCGGGACAGGGGGATGGCGTCGGGCTCCCACGTTTGAAACGTGCTTGCTGCAACCGAGACAGGCTAAGGCTGTCCCTACATCCCATGGAGCTCACGCCCGTCCTGGGCTGGGGGCCTTTCCTTGCAACCTTAGGGTCAGTGTCCCGCCCCCGTCCCCAGAACTGGGGCTTTTCTGAGAATGAAACAGAAGATCATCCAGGCTGTGGAAAAGGAACCGAAAACCCCAGCTGCCTGAGCCTCGCCAGCTCTCCCTGGGAGGACGCCCACTCCCTCGCACTTGCTCAACTGTCCTCGCTGCGCAACGGGCTGCCTGACTCTCCACCGGCCTTCCCCAAACGTGGGCCCACGTAAAACCGGCAGGGGGTGGGGAACTCCCTGCCACTAGGTTGGGTGGACCTGCCCAGCTGGAGCAGAGGGCCACCCACAGCTCTCAGCACAGGGCAGGGGAGATGAGGAAGCCTGCGCGGCTTCTGACGAACAGTTTCTCAGCCGGGCTGCTGGCGATGCCTCCTCCGGCCCTGGTAGCAGTCGTGGCAGCTGGGGGCTGTGTTAGATGTACACAGCGTGGCTGAAGCTTGCAGCCGTCGGCTGTTGGTGGGGGCGGGCCGAGTGGGAGCAGAAGCCAGGCTCAGCTCTGCGACTGGTTGCAGGAGAGGCAGGGCTGATGTCGAGGGGGTGGGAGGCAGAGAAGTCGCGGGGCGAGTAATGTTTGCTCAGTGAATTGGCTGCCCCGGCAGGGTGACGGCTGCGTGTGGACCTCGCTGCTCTCCGCTGCCAGCTGCGCGGATAGCCTGCGTCACTGTTTGCCCCGTCCCTGGCGTGGGCGGCTGCCACTCATGCCTTGGAGGCTATTCTGGGGAGGGGGAATCGGGCTGGTTCATTGCGTTCCAGCACCAGGGCCCTTCCATGGGGTGATCTGCTCGGGGGGGCATGGGGCATTCGCACACGGTCAGCTCCTGTGATGCGCTAGGAACCTGGGGGGCAGGCAGCTAGGCCTGGCCTTCGCTCGTGGGAATTACACGTAGCAAAACATAGTGAAGACGGAGCAGTTTGTCGTTCCGCCTCAGTTAGCGGCTCTAGGTAAACCCAGGCTCCCCGTCATGTGGCCCCCCGGTCAGATTGGCAGAGACCCTGCGGTGGGGTATTTTTTGTCTTGCTCTGCAGCAGGGGTCACTTGCAGGTTTAAACTAGCGTCAAGGGGGGATTCTCTGGGAGTTGAAGTCTTTCAACCATGGCATGAGGACATCGGTAATGCAGCCGGAGGGCAGGGGTCTGTCAGGAGTGGGCAGGTGAGGGGCTGGGGCCCGCCAAGTGCAGCTCGGATGCGATGATGATGCGGGTCCCGTCTGGCCTTAAAGCCTAGGTGTCTGTGAGGCGCTCAGCCGGAGCCGCATCGCTCTGCGCAGACGGATGAGCCAGGACGTAGCCTTCAAAGAGAAATCTCTTAACTGGCCTTTCTGCTGCTTTCCAGCCCCCGCCAGGCGCTCAGGAAATCCCCAGCGCGGCCGCCCAATGGCTGGCGGGTCCCAGTGGGCCCATTAGTTAGCGGGGGCCAGACAGCTCAGGTGATTTATCGGTGGGGACGCAGCGGCCGGGAGGCTCAGCCCTGATGCTTATTGACAAGGTGGAATCGCTTTGCGACGAGGCAGCGGGGGTCCCGGCCCTGGCCCGTCATTTCACCCATTGATTGCCCAGCCCTGTGGATTTAAGCTGCTAAACACAGACCTGCCCTGTCTCCGCCTTCTTAAGACTCTCTGAGCCCGCCAGCCTGAGTGATCGCCTGGCTCTCCGCCATGCTGTGCCCCTCCTGCTCGGCTCGCTGCTAGCTGGGTTGCTGGCAGAGAGCAGAGGCTCCCAGCCTCTGGCCCGGGGGCCAAAAGGGGCCCGTGGGGGCTTTCAAAGTGGCCCGCGGAGCCCCTCCTGCTGGCTGCAGAAGGGAGCCCCTGCCTAGGGCCCCAAGTGGAGCGCACGGGACTACAGGATGCATGTGGTTTCCCTGCTGCAGCCAGGGGGACGGGAGATCAGCAAAGAGGCAGCCTCCTCGGGGAACTCCTGGCTGGCTGCAGTGGTGCGGACCTGCTGGCAGAGGCTGGTGGCCCTTCGGGGTTGTAAAAATGATATCTGTGGAACCTCGACCCCAAAAGGTCGGGAACTGCTGGCTTAGGGCCTGAACGAAACAGGGATTTCTCCTCCCCTCAGCAGGGTCTGGCCCGTGGGGGCTCCCAGCTGTGTGGCTCCTGCTCTTTGCAAAGGTGGCTTGAGTGGCATTAACTGGCTGTTTTACAGATGGGGAAAGTGAGGCAGGAAAAGTGGGTGGGACTCGCTCTGCGAGCCCCGGGGGCAATGGGGGAGCAGAACCCAGGTGGGGCTTTGATCCAAACCTGCCCCCTACAGCCAGTCAGCCTGGCAATGCTGCCAGGGCTTGGGTTAGCCCCGAGAAGGGAAACGACCTGGTCCTGTGCCCTCAGGCTGACAGCGAGCGATGCTGATCCATGTGCCTTGCCGGGAGCCGGCTGGGGGCGGGTGGCCGCCCAGGGACCAGGAGGCTAAAATCAGTCACCAGGCAGCCCCAACACCCTGGCCAGCCCTGACAGCTCCCCCTCCTCCCAGAGCCCCTGTCTCCACCAATCCGGCTCCTGAGGAGGTGTCGCTCGGCATTCCCAGTGCCGCTGACAGGCTGCTATAAAGCCAGCTCCCCTGAGCGCACAGTGGCCAGGCCAGGAGGGGCAAGGGTTGCACTTTGACAGGCACCATGGCCAGCTCCCGGCTCTGCCTGCTCTGCCTCGGCTGCTCTCTGCTTGTCCTCCTGGGCGCCAGCAAGGAGGCGGCCCCGGGGCCCAGGGCTGCAACAGTCCCCGCTCAGCCAAGCCAAGAAGAGAAGGAGCTGGTAAGGGGTGAATGAGCTGTGGGGGGCAGGCAGCAGGGCGGGGGGGCAGCGTCAGCTTGCAAGGGGCTGCCTTTCGCCTCCGCCAGGCCCCAAGCTGGGACTATGGGTTCAATTCCCAGCTCTGGGTGACCTTGCGCCCATCCCCTAGGCTGAGATTTTTGCCCTGCCTAGTTCCCACCGGAAATCCCTTGCAGCGGGTCCCTTGTCCAGCCGGAGGGTGCAATTTCCAACTCACGCAGCCGTGGGCACCTAGCTCTGATGGGGCGAGCACCTACGAGTAGAAAGGATGCTGCAGCCACTGGTGGGCTAGCGCCCCGCGCTCAACCTTGCCTGGGACCCGAGGGAGGTGCCCAGGGCAGCTGTGGCTCAGTTTTTAGCACGCTGCTGGCCTGTGTACATACCCCCGCTGCACTTACAGAGCCGGCTCACGCCGTCGCTAGAGCCCGCTGGCGATCAGACCCCAAGGCAGTAGCCTGCGCTGCAGGGCTTTGCTGAATCAGTGTGATGCGAGGGTAAAGTGAGGCGCTAAAGCACCAAGAGAACACAGCATGCACCGGTCCTGCTGCCTCGATGCTGCTGGCTGCTCCAGCCAGCCCACCGGATCCTGGTTCTGTGTTTTGAAAGCAAAGCGGGTGGGCTCGTGGCTGAGGTACAGGGCTGACTCGCCGGGTTCGACGCCTGGCTCTGTCAGACTCCTGGGGGGAGTCTGTGAATCTCGCGGGGTGTAATAATTCTGCCTGGCAGATGGTATCTTCTGTGGGGCAGGCCCATCGCTTGCCCAGGGTACGTCTACACTGCACGTGCAGCACAGGCAGGCACAGCTGGGTGCATTCTTCCAGCGACAGGACTCCTGCTGCTTGGGGTGGTGGATTAACGGCGACGAAGGAAAACCCCCTTTCTGTTGCTGCAGAAAGTGTCTGCCCTATGGCTGGGGCGCCCAGAGCTCAGCCGTGGCCTGCGGCTCGGGTGCTTGTGACAAGCCAACCCTCCTGCGACGTTAATAGCGGGTGCCACCATTCCCGGCTCCCCCCCCTTGTGCAGAGGCTGGTGGCGGTGGCTGGCCGCAAGGATGCTGGCTTGCCGCTGAGCGCCCTCTCCGCTCTCTCTCTTTCGCCTGCAGATTGAAGCGCTCCAAGAGGTGCTGGAGAAACTGAAGACGGAGCGCCTGGCCTCCATAGAGAAGAAGCTGGGTTCGGTGCCCTCGGTAAGCAGCCTTTATTTCCGGCCCCCGAAGCTCACGCCAGCGATGTCTGGCTCAGTGCCGAGGTCTAGCAAAGCCCTGGGGACGACATGGCCTGGCTGATTTGCCCTGGGGAGGTGGCGAGTAACTTGCCCTGCAGCGGCGAGCGCCAGCAGTTCCCTTGGCATGTCTGCAGCCAGATTTCCTAGCCCAGCTCCCACTCGGGAGCTTGAAGGAAGAGGCCAAGTCTTAAGTAGTGCAGTGGAGATGTGCGCGTGAGAGCAAACCCTGGCTCCCGTGTTTTCCTCTTTGAAAAATACGGCTAACCCCCCGGTCTATCCTGGCCAGCGGTTCTGCAGGCAGGGTCTCCCACGCGCTGGACGCAGGCCAGCCGATCGCTCAGCTCTCTGCAGACATGCGACAACCCCCGTTACGGGAAGGGGCTCGTGTTAAAAGTTTGCACAGGGCCTGACAAAAATATGCTTGGGCCCTGTTCTCAGGCCAGCAGGGTCCCTTGTGCTCATCTAGTCTCACAGTTACGTTTATTCCAAGATCCTTACCCTACTGCTGCAGCTGTGGTGTTACTGGGAGTGGGTGGTGAGCTCCCAGAGGTGGGGGCTGTCTCTCTGGGTGGCGCCCCCTCATGCGCATTTGCAGCTCGGTATCAGCCCCGCCTGAACAGACCGGCGCATGGGAGCAAGCTAACCGTGCAGCCGTCAGCCACGCGAGCAGCTGCTCGGAGCGAGGGGCATCTGAAGGCTGCACCAACCCACACGACCCTTCTGTCCCCTAGTGCGACGCCGGAGAGCACTGCGCCGTGAGGAAAGGAGCCCGGATTGGGAGACTGTGCAACTGCCCCCGCGGGACGGCCTGCAACTTCTACATCCTCAAGTGCTTGTGAGGAGGAAAGGACCGTGAGGCTGGGACATGGGGCGGGGGGAGCAGTTGCTGGTCCCATTAGCTCCACCATTAGCTCACCTGTCTCAGCAGCTGTTAGGCATTGGGTGTGGTGTCTCGTGTGCTAGGAAACGTAACCTCGTCACTTCCCCCATGGCTCCCCTCTCAGTGCCTGCCCTGGAAACTGTCTGGGCCAGGTTTGACATCATCATTAGTCCCTTTGCTGCGCCCAGTGTTGCTAGGAGAAGCTAGCTTGCTCTGCTTGTCAGAGGGGCCCAGCCCCTGATCTCAGTGGGGCTGGCAGGGCTCACGAGGCTCCTATTTACCGTGACATTTCCCCCATCCCTTCTTCCTGCTCGACCCCCACCCCGAGACACATGATGCACACAGCTTCTCTGCTGCGCCCGCTTCCGCTCAGTGCAGAGGAGGAGGCCTGGCTGCAGCCTGTCATTTCTCTGCCTGGTCCCCGCCCCTGGTTAGAGCAGCCTAGGGGTTGCTCTAACAGGTGCTCACCCTGCCTCAGCTCCTGCACCAGAGGCTGTGAGGAGACCAGGTCAGCAGAGAAGCCCTCCCAGCATGCCTTGTGCCACGGGGAAGGGAAGGAGGCTGGGTGAGGACATGGATTCATCACAGCTGGGGCCTATTAAATGTTTCATATTCAACCCGGCTTGCCTCACACCTTCTCTTTTCAGCTACGCGAGGTTTCCCCTTCCCTGCCTGCCGTGGCCCCCGCCCTGGGCTTTCAGGGGATGCTGTTCCCGCTCTGAAGGGTTTTGCCTGAATGTCCAGGCCTGGGCTGCATGGTGTTGTACCAGTAGAACCGTAGCGGCCCCCAGGGGAGATCTTTTTAACCAGCCCTTACAGCAGAGACCAGGTGGGAGCAGCTGGGCTCCGTACAACATAGCACTGGCGCTGTCGGCCTGCAGCAGGGGCTCACGGACGCCAGGCTAAAGGTGCCTTACAGGGGAAAGGCTCATGGCTCTACAGCCACAAGCAGCTGGGTGCTTTCACCCTGGGGTGTTAGTCCAGCACGGAAGCAGGACATCCTGGGTGTGAAGCAGCCTGGGGCAGCTCCCTGTGGCTCCAGGGATAGGGGAGCAGGGAGGAGATTTTCCACAGGCAGCGACTCGCCAGCGAGCTGCAGCACCAACATCCCCATTGAAAGGAGAGCGTTGGGGCAGCTCTGCCTGCCTCGGGCCGTGTTTAGAGCAGCCCAGAGACAGGCTGCGCAGGCTCTGGGACGCCTTTTACCAGGCAACTCCCAACCCTGGGTGAGCCGTACAGGATTGGGGAGAGTAACCCCAGTGCTACACAGCTGAGTCCAGCAAGGGGAACCAGGCAGGCTGCGGGGGGAGGAGGGGGGAGAGAGATGCAGATCCAACCCACTCCTCCCTCCCATCCCCTAAACTGGGCTCTTTCCCTCCCCCATGTTCAGCTGCCACCTCCCAGGTGGAAAGCCTGGTGCTATAATGGGAGGGGTCCTGCCTTAACCCCCCCCCCCCCCCGAATGCTCCTACCCAGCTGCCCCAGCACCACCCATGCTCCTTTCTGGACTGCAAACTCTCCCCTCCCTCTTACAGCTGCAGGGACTGGAGTCGTTGCCCCAGCTGCCCCTGGGGACAAGGCCCATGGAAACAGACAGCCCCCTAGCCAATACCTCACTCCCCATCATTTCCTGCCAGCTCGTTAGCACCTAGGGAGCCACAGCAAAGGCTACTCAGGCCCTGCCCCACTGTTTGTTCCTGGCTGAGGGGCACATTTACCCTGAACTGTCCAGCACAGGAGTGTTACACTGCAAGCTGGCCAGCCCCCTGAGCACGGGGCAGCTAAGGGAATCCTTTCCCATTTGAAAAATAAAGGGAACGTGACTCCCCCCAGGCTCCCGAGGCAGGGCTAGTTCTAGGACATACCTCAGCAGGCTCCTGGCAGGACCAGGGCCCCCCCTCTCAGCAGATAAAGCTCCAGCACCACTGGCAGGAGTCCATGGGCACAAGGGTCTGACCCAGCTTGCCATCGTTGTGTGAGCACCCTTTGCCCATGGGGTAAAGGCCAGGTGGGGGCCAAGGATGATCGCTCATCTGAGCCTCGCAGAGGGGAGATATCTAGGGACTCCTCTGCCACAGCAAGACCAGTCCTGCCCCAGACATGCCCAGCCCAGCGCTGGAGACATGGCTGCAGGGCCCTAAAGTTTGTTTTCCCTCCCTGCAGGAAGAGGGAGGGAATTGGGGTCAGCTGTGGCTCAGCCAAGGCAGAAGCTGCTGTTTGCCTTTCTGTAAGCAGAGGGTTTAGTTTCCACCAGCAGGCCCCTTCCATTAACCTTCCCTGCCCCAGCTGATTAGCGGGTGTTCCTCCCAGGGACGCTGGGCCACGAGGCCAAGGCTGCAGAGCTGTTTCCAGACCGTGGCATGCAGGAGTCAAGGCCCAGCTCCAGCCCCCTAGCTGCCATTCATAGTGAGCCCTCTGAACATGTGGGGGGGGGGGTGTTAGACTCCCTCCTAGAACGAGCTGCTTCTTGGCAAGGTCTCACCTCCCCCTGCATCTTGTCTTCCTCTAGAGAGGGAATTTGCCCCCCCTAAGCACCAGCTGTTAGTTAACACCGAAGGTCCCATTCTGCACCAGTGCCCTAGTGAGGAAGGCACCCCACCCTGCCATGTCCGGCAGGTACAATCGACCCCCCACTGCCTTAATTCCCCCACAATGCCAGGATTCCTTGCTTCCCTCCCAGCGCCCAGCAGCCGACACCCCAGTAACGACAGGAGGGGTCATTCGGTTCATCTGTTTATTCCTTAGGCATTCGCGCTCCCCTGGGGACGTCTGTGCCGGCCCCAGCCCTTCCTCAGCCCCAGCCCCACGCCCACGGCCACCAGCACTGCAGCACCCACCGCTGCCAGCAGCACGGCCACGTCTCCCCCGGCCACCGCCGACAGGGGCCCGAGTCCACGGGAACCTGCGGAAGGAGGGCAGCGTGGTTAGGAGTGTGGACAGCCAGCAGGGCACCAGTTGCCCCCAGATCCTAGCCCACTGCCCTGCATGGGGCCTCCCCCCCACAGACAGCCCCTTTGGGGTGTGCCAGGGCAGCCCCTCGCAGGCCTCTGTGCCTCAGCCAGTGATTGCCAGATGGTGGCTCTGAGGTGCTCCCTTGCCCGAGGGGGGGACCTGGCTGCTAGGCAGCCACTGGAGCACTAATGAGTTTAGGATAAGCCATGATGGGAAGCAGGTGGTCTCTTCCCCCCCCCCCCGCCAGATTCAAACTCCCCCCATCCCCACCAGCAGCCTGGGACAGGAATGGGCCAGCCCCCCCGCCCAGTCAGGCACCACTGGCAGGAGGGACAAGCCCTTCCCACCACCATCGCAACTCACCCGGCTCCTGGGGGACGGACCCCGCTCTGGCCCCATTCCCACCGTAGCCAGCCCCCTCAGTTCAGTGGGACTTGCCCTGTGAGGCGAGCGAGTGCCATTGCCCCATTTCACTCACAGGAACCCTAGCTCCTGCTCTTACCTTCCTGGGCAGGGTCTGCCTCTGCTGCGTGGCCATTGCAGAAATCCACAGGCCCCTCCGCTGTCACCAGGCTCAGGGGCTCCTCTCCCCAGGCTTGGCTCTGGGAGGTTCTCCTCGCTGGGGAGGGAAGGAAAGCAGCACCGTGACACCCTAGTTCCCCCATCTAGGAGCAGTTGATCCCCCCACCCCATATGGGCTGTGGTCTGCCGCCTGTCTCCAGCACAGCCCGCAGGGCAGGGGCCCACTCCCATCCTGCGCAGCAAGGCCAGAGACGGGAGAGGTCACTTCAGATGTGGGCAGAGGAGGTCATATTGCACACAGGCTGGCAAGGGGGAAGCTACATGGTCTCACTTCAAGCCCCTTGCCCGGGGCCTGGGTGCCTTGCCAAAGGGCTAGGACTAATCTAAGAGGGTTGGTGTCTTAGAGGTGCCCCCCCCCCAGTCATGCTTTCCCCACAGAGGGGGCCTGCAGGAGGCCAGATTGAAGACATGTCATCAAGCAAGAGGCCCACCTCCTCACCCCATCTATTCCTGGAGAGTGGAGACTTCCCTGCCATGGTCTTCACCCAGTACCCCACATGTATGGGTCTTTGAGGGGCTGCTGTAGAGCTGGGAAGTGCCTGCCCCGACCAGTGGCATGGAAAAACTAGACCCTTGAGTCCCCCCCCCCCCAAAAAAAGGCTATAGGCAGACATCAAGAAGGGGTACAGAGACTTACTTCTCCCTTGGATATTCGTGGGGCACTGGACCGTGCACTGTTCCTGCCTGGAGGGCATGCAGGCAGAGGCACTGCAGTGGAAATACACCTGGAAGCAAGAGGAGAGTCAATGGCTGGCAAGGACTAAGGGGACCTGCCATCTACCCCGAATTGCTTCCAGCTCTTGGGGAAGCCACTGGAGAGAAGTCTCCAGCTAGCTACAGTGATGGGATTCGGGCAGCTTTGCCTCCCACCAAGCCTGACGAGCGGAAGCTCTTCGCTGGCCATGTGGTTGCACGGGAGTGACCCAGCCTGTGGCTTTTGAGAACGGCCCACAGGGCCATGAGATGGACTCCAGACACTGGATGGGGTCTGCTGTAGGCCAGTGCTGGTCACACCACGCAGGTGCTCTGGATCTCCACCCCGCGCTCAGGAGGGGGAGCCAAGGAAAGGGGCAACTTCAGGTCACAGCTTTGTTTGCTGGAGGGTCGGTGAGAGGAAAGCCCCAGGACTAGCCCGTGGCGTGGAGCGGGACCATACCGGGCCAGAGAGCGCTCTCTGGGAAGTGGTGTCCACAAAGGTGAACGTGCGGACGATGAAGCGCTGGTGGTGCGACGGGAACTGCAGCCCCGAGGCTTGTCCCACGGGCACCAGCTGGGTCTGATAGCTGTCTCCTTCGTAAGGGCACCTGGAAGGACACGAGCAGTGGTGAGTTGAGACTTCTCCCCAGGGAGTTGCTTCCCCATTCCCGTCTCCGCCTGCCCAGACTCACCCGTCCACGAGGATTGGCCACTCAGGCTTCTGCAGGGGGTTGGTGCTTGGGGTGGCCCAGCACTGATGCAGGACCAGAACCAGGCTTGGGTCCATCCTCTGGAGGATGCGGACCTCCATGTGGACTGGGTCCCGGAGAAGCTTCGCCACTGGGTACTCGCGGTCTGTGTAGTAGGTGCTGTAATGCTCATCTGTGGCAAGAGGCAGGAGGGGGATCAGATCCTACCCAGACCCTGTGAAGGCTCACCGAGTTCAGGGAGCTTTTCAGGGCGAGCCCTGGCGTAGAATTCGTCCCCTCCCTTTTCCCCATCCCAGGAGCATGGGATGGACTCCCCCCTCGCCATAAGTTCCCACTGGCACAGGTCACACTGAGCCATGGGGCTTGTGGGACACTATGGAGGCAGAGCAGGAGAGTCACTGCAGAGAGTAGAGGTCTCCCTGACTGGCAGGGAGGGGGCATGAAGCCATCAGGCCAGGTTGTGGCTGAACCAAGTGGCATTTCCTTTTCTCCCAGTGGGTACAGGTGCTGTAGGAGCAGAGCCACCCCCACCATCCCATCCAGGCAGCCCCCACCCCAGAGGTGCTGAGGAGCAGCAATCCAAAACTTTAGTGCCACTGCTCAGCTGGGGGGTGTCAACACCAAGGCTCCCATGACACTGTCTGGGGCTAGCCAGGCATGGCAGGGGACCAGAGACACCCATGTGTTTCAGAAGCATTATGCATGCTGGGAAGGTCTGCGGCCAGTCACCTGTAGCGATCCTCATCTCCAAGGCCAGGGGTCCCTGCCCCACCGCTGGTGGGAGTGGAGGAAGGGTGGAGACCACAACATTCACAGGGAGGAAATCCTCAGCCGAGTAGCTGCAGCGGATGGTCAGCCTGGGTGGGGAAAGGACAGAAGTTGACAAGGAACTCGTGTCCTCCCCCAGAAGAGGGACCCACAGTCTAGCAGTCAGGGGGGAGGCATGTCTGCAGCAGAGGCTGCCAAGCTTTGCCAGGCCCATTTACCTGAAGGTGCTGTCCCGAGTGATGGAGCCAGAATGGGAGGTGAGCACTTGGCGGTCTGCTACCAGCTCATTCTCATACACCCTCTGGTCTCCGGACACCTGTGGATTGGGGGCATGGAAGAGGGAGGAAGGAGAGGCTGGAGGCACCAGGAAGGCCTGGCCATTGGAGAGCTTCTGGGAGCCACTGAGTTTGTGGTACCAGCTCAGTCCTCCACAGCCCATGCCCCCCCGGCTGGGCCAGCCCCTGCCTCTTCTTCTGCAGGAGGCAAGTCTTGGAGGATGTGTGACTGGAATTAGTCTGCACAGGAAAGGCCCAGCCCGGTTTTCCCCCAGGTCATTTTCTCAAGTCACCCAGAAGCTGGGCAGTGTGCCTGGCCCCCCCAATCAGGCAGCTTCAGAGCATGATGGGGTTCAGGAAATGACTTCCCAAGCAGCCATTGGCACCTGCCCTCCTTTACCTGGAAGGTGGTCCCACAGGCAGAGAGTGGGAACTGGTACACGACAAAGGCCTCGTTCCTGGCCACCGGGGCACATCTGCTGCTGTGAGCGCTGGCCAGGTGCACGGAGCTCAGGTCCAGGGGTGGCAAGGTCACGTCCTTCGAGATGGCCACAGAGAACTGGCCCTCTGGGGTGCACCACACGGTTGCTGGGGAGAGCCATGCAACACCTCAGCAGGGAGCTGCAGCCTCCGCTGGAGCCATTAGCGGGAGGACCCCTCCCCAGAGGAAGGGGCAGGGGCCTCTGCCAGGGAGAAGGCTAGCCAGGCAAGCCTGGGAACCAGTCCTTTCCCTGGGAGGGCAGAGTGATCAAGGGGCCTGGGCTCAAAGGGACATGGTCTCCATCACTGGGTCCTTCACCCCACAAGGCCCTTCCCACAGGTCTGGCTGGTGGGGGCCCCAGGCAAAGCAGGTTTCTTCCTGCCAGACACCCCCCTCTAGCATCTGCAGAGCTGCCCCTCCCACAGAGAAAGCCTCACTCACCCTTGTTGGCATAGTAGCAGGGAGTCACCCGGTCCCCGGGCTGGTAGCAGCAGCCTAGCTCTTCGCAGTGGCCCTGCGTGATGGGTGGGGCAGCGCATGGTAGCCTGGCCGAGGCCTGGACAGCAGAGCACACGCTGGGGCTCGGGGCATCCAGGGCTAGGGAGAGAGGTGAAGCCGGTGGTTGCTCAGACAGTTCCCCAGCCTCCCCGTGGGCAGAGGAAGCCCCGTCGCGTAGCTGTGGGAGACATGGGAACCCACCAGGCCCTGCTCGCCGCACGCCCTGTGCCACCAGAGCTGGAGCGCCGGCTTCTCTTCAGCCATGCACAAGAGACGTGTCAACGCCTGGACTCCCTCGTTAGCCACTCTAAGGACAGGACAGAGCAGCCTAACCCCTCCTCCCATAGCTCTCCCCCCCCCCCAGGGACTGGGTGAACTGATGATTAGCTGACGCCCAGAGATGGGCAGCAGACAGGTCCCGGAGAAGAGCCTGTTCTGCTAGTCCTTTCCCAGCCTGGCTTGGGCATGGGGCCCCTTACCTAGGTGAGTATTTGGGCACCTCAGCTCCTTCTTATAAGCCACAACATTGGCACCTTCGATCTGGATCGTCATTACAAGGCTGCCCTCCTAGGCAGGGAGCAGAGGCTATGCATCAGTGACGATTAGAGGCGCCTAGAACCTCCCCCCTCCCCAATGTGCTCAGGTAGTGCCAGGGCGTGAAGACTTTAGGGTTCTAGCAGGATTCACAGGCACCCCCAATGCCTGTCCCAGCATGCACACAGACCAATGCACCAGTTCCACTGGGTGCTGCAAAAGGGGGACACATGACCAAGCAGCCACTAAGCAAACACTAAAGCCGTTTGCTGTTTCAGGGGGCCAGAGAAGAGATTACACCCTCCAGCCTTGATCCTCTGCTTTCGGTGCCATGTCTCCGCCTGGCACCTCTTGCAGGAGAAAGTTGGCATGAGCCCATGCTATGGACCATGGCAACAGTTTGCCCAAACAGGTTTAGCATCTCAGTGCAGACCATGGACGAGAAACAGATTTTTAACTCACTCCCTGACCTACCAACTAGGCCAGACCCATTCCCCAGGAGCATGGCCAGGGCAGAGCCAGTGAAGAAACAGAGGGGTGGATCTCAGGCCTCGCCAGCACAGATTGAGATCATCATTCTCCCCACTGCATTGCTGCAGCCCTCTTCTCTGCGTGGGGGGCTCCACCCTCCAGGCTGGGCCAGCACAAGGACTGCTGGTGAGAGCAGCCAATCGGGTGGGGGGGAAGACAAGCCCCCCGAGTCTCACTAAGAGAAGCCAGGTGCATTGACATCACCATGGAGGCAGTGAGATCACTCGCTCCCAGCTCCAGGGATGGAAGCCAAGTCAGTGTCTGCGCTTCCAAAGCAGGGGTGGGGAAGGGGGGCAGAGCGGCCACGTGTTGAGTCCCCTCTGACTAGCAATGATGCATGTTTACAGCTCTGGCCAGCTGAAGCTGTAGACACTGCGCAGACCCCAGTCGAGCCTCAGCCTTTTCGGAGGCTAGGAGCAGGTTTGCTCATGTGGAAACAGAAGCAGAGTTGAAGCGACTCCCCCGGGTTGCACAGGAAGTTACTGGCAGGGTCAGGATTAGAACACAGGTCTCCCAAGACCCAGTCCTGAGCGCTGGTGGCCAGGCCCTTCCAAACTGGATCCAAGCATGGTCACCTCACACCACCCTTTAAGTGCTGTTGCCCAGCCCATTCACAGCCAGGGGCTCCCCTACCAGACGGGGCCTTACTCGCTCGCTGATGTAACATCCAGTGTAGGACGCCTCAACCAGCAGGGAACCATCGGCTTGCTGCTTAACACGAGTCCCGCAGGCGGGGTCGCTGTGCAGAGCGTGGGGCCTGCCTTCTGCATCTAGAAGCCAACGGGGGGGAGGGGGGAGAAAATCAGCCCTATTCCTTCCAAGAGGAGATTCCAGCACAGCCACCTCTGCCACGAGTCATGTTAGTAGCCACTCCTGGCCTCGAGGAGCCACTGCCCCCACCCCTCCTCCACTGGGGAGCAGAGGGCACCCCCCCAGTTAGGCCAATGGCATGGCTGGAGTAGGAGCCATCCTTACAGTGCTCTCAGACTAGATGCCACCAGCTAAGCCACATGGTGTAAGATGAGTCTCTCCTCTCTTCCAGCCCCTCCGTGCACCACCTCTGCAGCTTGGCCTTCATACTTAGTATCGGGGGGGGGGGGGGGGGCAGCAAGTTGTCCCCCCGCAGGGGAGCCCAAGGGGCAGCTGACACCTTTGCCCCCCAAGCCAGGCCTCCAGCAGAGACACAGGGTGTGGTTTGTTAGCACAGCAGCCCCAGCCAGGAGGGGATTTTTAAGAACCCGCTTCCCAGTCAGTGCCTTCCAGGTACCAGAGCTGCTAGCCCAGCATGCCGTGCCATCCACCCCGAGCAGCACCTTCTACCTGAGCACCCCAGAGCCCTGCGGGGACAGCTAGAAGGTGCTGACTTGGTCCCTTCCGTGGGGGCAGGCAGAGAAGGCCCCAGGAACTTACTTTTAGCCAGAGACCCCACAGCACCTCTCTGCTTTACCTACTAGAGAACACTGCCTCCTAGGATCACAGAAACTCACGAGACCTGAGGCCTTCAGCTTTGCTTAACTTACCCAGAGCTCTCAGCACAAGGGAAGCCATCTCAGTCTGATTTGGGAGCAGGGTGAACATCAAGCTTCTTTGCCCACAGCTCAGCTGGCTAACATCCCAAAGAACCCCCCCCTTCCTAAAGCCACCTTGGGCCCCTGCCAGCAGGAAAAGGGGGCCATAAAAAAGCCAAAGCATCATTGCAGCCATCACACACCCTCCACAAACTAACCCCACAGGGCTGCTACTCATAGCTTTCCCTCTGCGCAGTGAGGGTCTTATACCTTTCCAGGAGTTCTGATTGGCCACCGTTGAGCTCTAAATCCCTATGTGGACCAGGTGTGACTCCAGCAGCCCGAGGGGAAGAGGAGCCAGCCGCCACTTTACACCTTCTTACGGGCCCTGATTGAAAACTCAGTGCACTTACTCCACCCTGAGAACGAGCTTCTCTCCCACCGTTGAACGGGTTTTATTTTGGGCTCAGCCCCAGCCCCGTGTTAAGACCGGGGCATGCTCTGCTAAGGCAAAAGGAAACATCGAAAAAGGGAGGACGGAAGGTGTAGGAAGGCTGAGGGGGTGTCTTGGTGGGTGAGGAGTGATTTGTTGGCTGGAGAAAATGATTGTGAAAAAGGGAAGAAATCTGAAAGGCTTTGGAGAGTGAGAACTCCTTTGGTCAGGAGACTGGAAAGATTTTGTTACTTATAGGTGAGTCCTCATCTCCCCTCCCCCCTGGGAGTAGTGTGTGTGCAAATGTTGCTGCTTCCCCAGGTGGTGAATTCGGTCCTGGCCTCTCCTTCCCACACTGGGTCGCCTCTCCCATCTCCCCTCACTGCTCTTCAGCTTATGTCCACATTGCAGTCAAGGGGCGTGACAGCGGCCCAACCCAACGTAGGCATGCCCTGGCTCGCTTTGATTTAATGAAGCCAGGCAGTGTGGGCGGGCCAAGCCTCCACCGAGGTGTGCGCTGTGGCAGCTTTCCTGAGCTTGGTACCCAAGACCTTGGCAATCCACCTCCCACCCACTGACTGCAGCGGAGACACGCTCCCAGTGGCCCCATGCTTTGCCCTTCCCTGCCCGTGTGCCCTTCTATTTGAAAACTGGGGGTACGTGGGTGGGCGCAAGCCCACCCACCGCTAAAGGTTCCCCTCCCAGCCTAGGGGAGGAACCACTGGACCCGGGTCCAACAGATTACGGGGGACAACAAATGAAAAAACCAGGAAAGGGCGTGAAGGTCACAGGGTCAAACGTAGGAGACCAGAAGGGGACACCGAGCAGAGAACCCTGGACAGCGCCCACTGCTCCTCGAAGGTGTCCAGGGAGCCAGCGGACGCTGCCCAGAAGAACTCCGCCCGGAGATGTGAGTTCTGCCCGTGTGCCCTGGGCTCTCTCTCCACTCCTCCAGGGTGGTGATGAGGCTATTTCCTGCCTGGCCTTGCAATGGTTTCATGCACCAAATCCTCCCCCCACCCCCTTCTGCTCTCCTGTGTGACAAAACCCTGCCTCCCTCATCGGGGCTCCCAGGAAAGTGTGACTGGCAATGCGGCTGGGGTTCTGGCTGGCGAGGTCGTGACCAAAATGATCTCAGCTCCTTAGCCTAGCTGGGGTGGAGCCAGGGGAGGAGGGAAAGGGAAAAGAGGGGCCGTCTGCTGCAGGCAGACACGTGTGGCTGGTTGTGGAGTGGCACCTTCTCTGGTGCAGACAGGGACACCTTATTCCTGGTCAATTGGGTCTGGCTGGAGATGGGGAAGCAGGACGTGGGGTCCCCCAGCAGGAAGCTCCTGCAGGACGGCAGGAATACATCACCCGCACCCAACAGAACCAGGGCTTGCAACGCAGTTGGCTTGGTGGCAGTGTGGCCTATTGGATGGAGCACTGGACAGGGGCACAGGAGATGTCGGTGCTGTTCCCAGTTCTGCCACTGGCCCAGTGCATGCCTGAGCCAGTTATTTCTGCGCTCTGTGCCTCCGTTTCCCCATCTGTAAAATGGCCTTCATTTCATTGACCAGCTTTGTAAAGCTCTTTAAGATGAAATGATTAAATGTGGGGCATGAGACCTGAGTGTTACCATCACTAGGCCCACAATGCAGAGCAGCAAATATGAAAAAGGAGAGACGCCAACACACGAGGTGAAACAGCCAACCCTGACTGTGGGTTCCTTTCTATCCTTCTTCATCCATGGATTACCATCAGCCACCGTGGCAACCATGGAAGATTCTCATGCCAAATCCTCATGAGTATCAGGGCCTGGACTTGCCTGGAAAACATGCACATTTCCCATAGTCTGGGCTGTACCTGCTGGCACTGCTCAAAAATGTTTTGATTTTTTTTCCTCTGTAAAAAATTCATTTTTTTGGTGAAAAAATCCACACAGGATCCTAGCTGTGTACACTGGAGCCTCCCCCAGAGAGAATGCATCAGAGAGGCAGCAGGCGTGGGGTAACATTTGCTAACCCAGTCGCGCACGCTCCGCTTTTAGACCCGCTTCTGCAAACACGTTGTGGTTTGGGCGCCAGTGGAAATGCAGAAGTACCCACGGAGCAGGTGACCTATGACAGCAGAACCTCCTGTACCCCAGCACGTCCACCTCCCCCAAAATCCAGTGCTTTGTTTTCAAATTGGATCTTCTCCACCTCTCACACCTGGCAGATTGTGGGCTGGCTACCGGCAGGAAAAGCTGTCTCCTTGACCAGTCTGTGCAGGGTGAGGATGCAGATGCAAACTGGCCCGGGCATGGGAAGCAGTGACAGCCTGGAGGGAGGGGCTGTTCAACTGTCCTGATTGCAAAAAGCCTGATGAGCAGAACGTGGGGGAAGTGGCAGACACTGCCACCGCCTGTCCTGATGCCACTGTTTAGTGCTCGGCGGCGGGACGACCCCAGCTCTGAGTGGGGCAAAGAGGAATTGTTATGGCAGTCTAGGGTGTGCGTGAGCGGGTGCTGCACACACCTCACGAGGGGAATGCACAGAGCCAGGCCCAGGGGAAAATGCAGTTCCCAGTGGCGGGGCGTCCTCGCCAGGCAATGTGATGGTGCGGTTGGGGGAAAGCACCTGGCGGATGGCCCTTGCTATAGCTCTTCGGACAGTCGTGGGAAGTCGGATGCTCAAATTTGCTTCCTTCCCTTGATGGGCCCGGAAAAGAGACCAGCAGGGGAGTCCAGCCCCAACATAGCAGATCCCACTTCAGCTGGCCCTCCCACGGCCAGGCCGCAACTCCCAGGTATATATCTACGTATATACACATATCCAAGGGTAAGAGAGATACTTCCTAGCTGTGATCCCCACTTGGAGCACCTGGCGAAGCGGGTTGCAGCCCGCCAAAGCTTATGCCCGCAGAAATGTGGTCGTCTTTAATGTGCTGCAGGGCTCTCGTTGCTTTTGTCCTTAAAGTCCTTTCCACCGGGACTTGCGGCAAGTCTGCCAGCCCTGATGCTCCCCAAACTCCGGCCCCCGATGGCCCCCCATGTCCCCCAGCCTCCATACCACCCAGCCGCCAGCCCTGATACCCCCCGCCCTGCTGCGCCGGCCCTGATGCTCCCCACCCTTGAAGCCCCCCAGCCCCCACCCTGCTGCCCCCCACCCCTGAAGCCCCCATTGCCCCCCACCCCTGAAGCCCCCCTGTTGCCCCCCCACCCCTGATACTCCCCACCCTTGAAGCCCCCCAGCCCCCACCCTGCTGCCCCCCCACCCTGAAGCCCCCCTGTTGGCCCCCACCCCTGATGCCCCCCCATCCTTCCCCC
>ML675700.1:11076552-11087056 GCA_007922155.1 Mesoclemmys tuberculata
GCTGGCGATCGTGGGCGGCGGCTGCCACCGGCCCGGCCTGCGGGGCGCCGCGCTGGGCGCGCTGGAGAGAGGTGAGCCGGGCCTGTGCAGCGCCGAGCACCCCGCGGCTCGCCCCGGCCCCGCCGCGCGCCCGGCCCCGCCCGTGGCTGACCGGGGGCCGTCTGCCCCTTGCACGGGCGGGGGGCTGGCCGTGCAGCAGCCCGCCAGGGGGCCGTCCGTCCGTCCGTCCGTCCCCTGCTTGCTCAGTTGCGCCAAAGCCAGCGGGGTGTCTGGTGCGCCCCCCCCCGGATTATTGCTGCTGTTGACAGGGAGTCTCGGGCTGGGGGGGCCCTAGCGCCCTGCCCGTGGGGGTGACACGGCCGCGGGGCTGTCCTGAGCTGCACCAGTTCGGGACTGTTGCACGTGTGCGGCTCCCTCCTTGCCCCCCCCCGACTCCTTGCCCCCCCCCGACTCCTTGCCCCCCCCCCGCACCCGCTGCATGCAGGCCCGTGGGCTGTTAGCTGCAGAGGCGTGCAGCAGACAAAGGTTGGGGGTGGCTCCGTGGTGGGCTGGGAGGGGTTTTCCGCTCCAGAAATCGGAGTGGGGCTGGGGAGCATCAGACGTGATGGATGGGGCAGCTGGCGCGGGCTGGGCCCCCGAGAGCCCTCTGCCTGGACAGGCGTCTGGCACCGGGAAGCGATGCGGGGCTCTGTTCTGGGGGGCTGTGGTCCGCCTTGGCGGGTCAGTGTCTGTGGAGACAGCTGGCCGCTGAAACCAGGGAGGGATTTGCGGCAGATCTGCCTTCGCTGCTGTTAACTGTACCAGTAATTAAAACCGGAGCCTGGAGCTGGATGCCTGGATCTTAAGCAATTCCAGGAATTGGATGGCAGTGAGCGGAGGATCTGTGGTGTTAGCCTGGTTGTGGCAGCAACTGTATTAATGCCAGGGACGGGAGGCGCTTTGAGCAGGGTGAGAATTGGACTGTTGTCCCCGCCCCCCCTCCATTAAAGGTGCTTTTGAGGCCTGGGCAGAGGCACGAATTTGGAAGTAATTAAAAATACCAATACCATGCATGAAAAGAGCAGCTGGTCTTAGAAGGCCGAAACCGTTACATGTTCGGGAGAACCCATTGAGCAAGGTTTGTGCAACTCAGCATCTTTTCCCCCCTCGCGTCTAATGCCCTAATCTTTCTTGCACCATCTCCCCTTGGCTTGAAAGATCGTTAACGACTCCACAGACGGAGGGGGGGATGGTGGAGAAAAATACCAATGTTTTTGTTCCCCGCTGGCTGCCCCGTTAGCTCGGGCCGGTTTGTAAACCTCCACCCAGCAGCCTGCTTCCCATGGAACAGAGATAATGGGAGTGAAACCGGCTGCTTCTGTGTCATCCCCGTACAGTGACTGTGCAGAGACCCGGGGTTTGCGCTTTGGTGCTGCTCTGGGGTTAGAATTCCCGAAGCATTCGTGGCTGTGTATCAACTTCCTGCAGGCGTGTTACCGCAAGGAACAAACCCGCTCTCCTGGTGTGGGGAGAGGAGCCCAGTTGGCTAGCGTTTCCCACCAGAGGGACAGGGCTGAACAGATGCCAGATGGCTGACGTTCAAGCGTGTACGCTAACCGGGGAGGCAGGAGGGAGTGTGTAAAGATGCACAGCGGCTGTCGTTGGCTTGCAGTCTTCTAACGCAGCTGATGGCTCTACCTGCCGCCTCTCGAAAAGGAGGCGGCTGCGCTGCCGTAGCCAGAGGGAACGCTCTTCTGTCTGGCTGAGGCCTGCGTGGCTGAGTCACTCCTGCAAAGTGCGTGCCTCTGGGGAAGCAAACGTGCACCTGTCTTAGGTGGGGAGCCTGTAACGTGCGCTGAACTGCAAGGCCTGTCCTTTGGGGCGGCCTTTAAAGAAGCTCCTAACCGACCTCCCTTCCAAGGCAGGCCTGTCCCAGCCAGACCCACGGAGCTGCTCTGTTCTCCCTCGGGAAGGGGGGTGATGTCCCACTTAAAAATGGAAGCCTGTAAGGAAGGGAGCGGTGGTAAAATTGAGGCGATTTCCACCCGCTGTAGTGATGAAGGACTGGCTGTGGAGCGTGCACGGCAGAGCTATGAGCCCAGGTGCATTTAACATGCGGGGGAGGCTCTGCAGGAGGGGATGCGATTGGCTTCGTTTCCACGAGGTGCGACTCCGCGTCGGGCGTTCTCGAAGCCCTGGGATAAAGCCGTCCAGGGGTGGCGGGCGTGGGAGCAGATCCTGTTGCCTTTTTGCTGACTCGCCACGAGTGTGCCGTGTGTGTGTTGCGTTGGGAGCCGAGGTGACTGTGGCGGAGCCCGTCTGTGACCACGTCTGACCGTTCCTATTTCGAACCCTCATTGCAGAAGGATGTGACTCACCCGCGGGCGAGGGGTCAGCTGGCGTGTCGGCGTGTGTCACCGGGTCCCTGCTTCTAGGAAAGCTTCAGCTGGGTGTTTGGCGCAGGGGCTGGGGCAATCCTTGTCCCACAGCTGAGTGCCCCTGGCCCTGGCAGGGCCCCAGGTGCGCCCTGGCTCAGGAAAATGCCATAGATGCTCTGACTCCCTGGGTCTTAATATCTGTGGGGGGAGACATAATGGGGGCTAGCCTTGCCACTGTGCTGTCATGGGTGACGGGCTGTGAAAGTAGCAGGACGGGGTTATGGGCCGGTTTCTGGTCTCCTCTCTCTCTCTCCAGGACATTGATGCCCCCCCTGGCTAGCGTCGTACCAGCGGTACCCAGCTGTCCCTTTCCTGGCCTGCTGGGCGGTCGCCCGGCCTGCAGCCTGGAGCGCTAACGCAAACTTAGGGGAAGCCCCTTGAGTCGCTTAAAAGCCTGGGGGACATGCTTAGCGCTGGCTCTGTTCTTGTCTGGCTTGCTGCGTCTGTCGCCTTCCAGTTTTTAGGGCCCCCTGATGAGTTCAGCCTCCGCCTGACGTGCTGCCCTGTCATGCAGGCCCCTGTCCTGACACCAGGCAGGAAACGAGCCCCGAAGGGAGTAGTCTGAGTGCGTGAAGCCGAGATGGGGATGGTCAGATCCTGGCGCTGGATGCTGCCTGGTTGGGCTCTTAGCCAGTGTGATAGGAAACCCCCCCCTTGCCCTCTCCCAGCAGAGACTGAATTGACATAGGAGCAAAACCCTCTCCCCATTGCAGTGTAACAGCGCTGGCCGTGCGTGCTTTCAGTCGGACACTGGCCCCGTAAGCTCCATGCTTGGAAGCCAGCTGGTATTTGTGGCTGGCAAGGCAGAGGCTGGCTCCCCTGGCCCTGCTGGCTTCTGCAGGTCTTGGCAGAGGAAGCTGTCACTGGGAGAGGGGAGGTCCCTGAGCGACCTGTTTGATCCCAGCTGCTGAATGAGGCGCCTGGCTCTGCTGCCTTGTACAGGAGTTGGGCGCAGTTCCGGTCAGGCTGGGGGAGAAGAGAGACGGGCAGGTCAGATGGGTTGGTGCATGCTGGGGGGAGGAACCGTGTGGAGCCCCAGCCATAGGGCGCCTGGCCTGGCCTGCAGACTGCTCGAAGCAGGCCTGGCTAGTGAGATGCAGGGGGCAGAACGGCTGCAAACCTTTGTAGCCAGTTCCAGGGTGACGCTGCTTGGCAGCAGAGTGTGACTTGAACTTGCTGCACCCGGCCAGCGTTAACCCCGTCAGTGCACGTGAGCAGGGACTGGTCAGCGGCGTGCAATGCTGGCAAAGTGGCAGCCGTTGGCACCGAGCGCCACGGAGCCCCGGCCTCCCCTGAACTGCCCTGCCAGCGCAGCTTCGCCTGCTCGGGAAAGGCCCCCACTAGAGGCAAGAGGGGCTTGTGCCTAGCAGCAGCTTGCATGAGAGCAGCTGAACTCGTCTCGTGGGCCACCGAACGGTGCATGGCAGTGACCGAGCTGCTGCTCATTCGGGCCGGGTTTGAACCGGTGACCTCTCGAAGAAGGAAACTGAGGATGATCTGTTTGGGGGAAGGCTGCGAAGCTGACGCAGAGCCTGGAATGCAGCTGGCACTGTTTGCTCTGGCTGCACTGAGTTTGGGCCATCCTTGCTGCTCACATCTTCAGTTCTGGGTTGCAAACGAGTTGGTTTCAGAATCCAGCCCCGGGGAGCAGCAGCTGCAGATCAGGGGTGAGGGTGCCCTGGACTGGATTAGCATGGGAGGTCAGTGCAGACACAGCCAGGCTGTCTTGCTCCAGCCAGCACTCGCCCTGTAGTCTTGGGTGCATGGGCGGTGCTGGCTAGAGGTACCTTTGCTCGCTCGCTCTCCTGCAGAACCTGTCTGGCGGAGATTGGAGGCAAAGGTCCTGCAGGAACAGCTGTTCAGCCGGCTGGCGGACTGTGAATGTAGTCGTCTGGGAGGCCAGGCGAGACTGGGCAATTCATCCTCTGCAAACGGCAGCCCGTCAGCGTCTGACTCCGTCACTTACGGAGTCACGCAGCCCCTCGCTGAACAGCTCGACTCGTGCTGGACGTCCAGGCATCACGAGCGCGGTTTGAGCCCGGGGTTCTCAGGCCGCCGAGGCAGGGCTGAGTGGCAGAGAGCTGGCTGTTGGGTCCAACGTGCTGTTGGCTGAATGGCCCTGGACTCTATCCTGGCTGGGACCTTTGGGTTTCTTGCTGCCGAGCATTGGCAAAGGCAACACTTCATCTGTTTCCCTCTCTAGCAACTGCCCTGTGAAGTCAGGCTGCCGTTGGAGCAATGGCTACTGGGTGCTTCTCTCTGGCAAGCGTTCAGGGCAGCACGCGACTCTGCTGCGCTCCCCTGATCAGCAGAGGTGGACGCGACATCAAAGCTGGAGGCTGCAAGCTGCTTTCCCTACCCTGCCTCTTGCTAGCCTGGCCCAGCCCCTGCACTGGCCCTTTCCCTGGCTAAGCAGCAGAGGAAATGGCCTGCTCTTGCCGCAGCTGGAAACGCTTTCCTCCCCATGGCCGTTCAGAGGCCCCCAGACTTTTTTGTCCTCCGTGCGCCCTCTGGACATGCCCTGCCATGCGGGAGGAATGCTGACTAATCTGAGGGGCTTCCAGCAGCCTAGGCTGGGGGCAGCAGCTTGCGTCCGGGCTGGGGCAGCTGTTCAGAGGCGCCCGGATCACGCTGCATTTTATCGAAGTCAAAGTAGAACGAATGCCCTCGTCTCCTCAGAGCTGCTCCTGTTCATGGGTTGTGCCCGCGGGGCTGGGCACTAGGCCAGACAAGGCGCGGTCCTGCCTTGGGAGGCTTTCGCTGGCAGACAGCTGCTGCACGTGGGAGCGAGGGCTGGGGTTCGGCAGAAACCTTTAGTGCCGCTCGCTCTCTGGGCAGGCCGGGCGCAGGAGCTGTCTTCTAGTCACTTTATCTCTCTCTCCCTCCCTCGCTTGCAGTGATTGCAAGTGTGTCCTGTTCTTCAGAGTGTGTCTGCATCCCCCCCCCCGCCCTCCCTGGCCGCCTGTCTGCACGGCTGTGGGGAGGGCTCTGCGTGCAAGGCAGGGCCGGGCCATGGCGTGGGCTGTAACCCTGGCTCTGGCCTGTCGCAGGGCTGGGATTAGCACAAACCCAGGCTGGGAGCGGCTCACATGACCCAGAGGGCTTACGCTGCAGGGCCACGTGCTCCTGGTTGTGGTCAGTTGTGCATTCCCTGGGGGTCCTGCCTTCTGCCTAGGACTGGCCCTGCTGGGAGGAATCTGCCTTGCCAGCCGGGCCTGTGGGCTCCCTCTTCCCTGCAGCCAGGTTTGTGCAGGGTCCACGAGGTGAGGGATGGTGTGGCCGGATCGCTCACCCCTGCGCCATGGTGGGCTGGGAGGCAGGAGCCACTGAGGGTGAAGTTCCCTGCCCAGCCGGCGCCGGCATCAGAGCCAAGATCAGCCCTGGGGAATCCCTGTGGTGGCTGGTCTCCGCGCGCCTCGTTCCCTCTCCTGGGAGTGACCGAGTGGGGCAGGCTGTGTGCCCCTCTCGAGCTGGGTGGATTATTCTCTCTCCCCAGGGATCCGCTGCTGGGACATCGACCTCGCCTCCTGCAACCTGGACGAGCAGCTGAAGCTGTTTGTGTCCCGTCACTCCGCCACTTTCTCCAGCATCGTGAAAGGTAAGGCCGCCTGCGCACCGCCAGGCCTCTTCCATCTCTGCCCAGCTGTGCAGCCTCCGGGGCTCCTGGCCCTCTGCTAGGAAGAGCAGCCCAGCTATAGTGATGGGGGGCAGATGCGGGGAGGGGGGTCCTTGGCCGCCAGAGCTGGCACGTCACTGGAGATGGCTCCCTGCCTGCACGGACGCTGCTCTCAGGTTGGGCCTCCTAGGTGTTATTACGCCCCCAGCTCCCTGTGCAGTGCACTGGTCCCCCTGGTGCAGGTTTGGGGGGGGCTGCGGGTTGAGGGGCGGGTGTATGGCACCCACTCACTGGCTGCAGATCCGTGCCGTTTGCCTTTGACAAAGCCCTGGCTACGCCCACCAGAAAACTGCCTCCGATTCCCCAGAAGAGATGCCAACGTGCGGCCTGACACGTCCAGCAGCAGAAGCAGCGTCTGGGAGCTCGTGTTCTCCTCTGCAGAAACCTCGCGTGACCCCCCCTTCGCACACGCCCGGCCGGGAGCTTAGTGGTGGTTAATTCATGTTGCAGTCTGGATCTTACTCTAGGCTGCAGGGGGGAGCTAGGATGCCCAGGGAGTTGGGAAGAGGACAGTGCTGCTTCCGTGGCTTTCTGCTATGCAGATGGGGACCTTGCCCTCTCCTGATGATGTTTTGCTGGACCAGGCAAACATTTAGCTGGGGTTACAAAGCTGCTTTTGTGCCCAGTCACTTGTGCTCTTCCCTCAGCCGATGGCTCTGTCCTGGCTCCTCCAAGCAGACAAACGCTGTCATTCTTCCTGGGCAGCCACTGACGGAGGAGTTCCCGGGCTGGGAGGACTGGCCGGCGTCCCTCTCTGTGCCCCCTGCCAGTGGGGCTGGGTCCTGGCTGCATTGCGCTGTCCCTCTGGCTGCAGCATCCAGACTGAGGCTGGCTCTCCTGGCCGGGTCGCACTCGTTGGCCGTGGGATGGGCTCAGGACTTCGCTGAAAGTCCAAACCACGTACTCCTCAGACGATGGCTAGTGCAGGGCCCACCACCCCTCTGTCTAGACACCCCTGCTGCCCCACTGGGGATTGTGTGGGGTTAACCCACTTTGGAACCACCTCTAAGGGCCCAAAGGCAGAGGGCTCCCGGCCTGAGGTTCTGATCTCCCTGTGCATGCCAGGCTTCACTGGTCCTAAGGACTATCCTGCTTTCAGGGGCTGCTGAAGGACTGGGGGCCCACAGGGTACACAGATAAGTGGGGCACCAGCCTGGCCTGCCGTGGCTGGGGTTTCCTAGCGTACGCCCTGGAGGCTGGCTGAGCTGAAGCCATGCCTTGCGCTCCAGAGTGGGGCGGAGGCGGTCTGTCTGGGAGCGAGGGATGGGGTGCTAGGTGCTGTACAGACGGGCCCTGGTAAAGCATACTCTTCCCCACCCCATGTGTGGGCCCTTGGTGTTTGTGGGGGCGGGGCAGTGTCCAGTCCCTGGTCACATGCTTGGTCAGGCTTTCCGGGGGAGGCCAAGGGTGGAAGGAGCCATGGCCAACTCCCTGGCGGGTTGGGTTGCCCTGCAGCTGCCAGGCCAGTTTAGATTCTTAGGCCTGGACCGAACAGTTTTTTGGCCTGGTTTATCTGGGGGTTGGGACGTCTTTAGACGGATAGTTGCACCGGTCTGGCGGCAGGGGGCTGTAGCGGTGCCTCATACCAGAATGGCTTAATCCCGCTCCCGAATGGGGATAGCGAAGGGGGGCGAAACGCTGACAGAACTGCGTGCCTGCTAGGAGATTGCCCTGCTTTAATGAGACCGGCTTTGCTTAAAACAGCACCTGCTTCCTCCTGCCCTTGCGTGGCTAAGGTCTGAGCCCCTCCGACCGTCCGCCACCTGGGTGAGGAAGGGAAATCACCACCCTCCTTCCCCCCCGTTTTACCAATGGGGAAACCGAGGCAGTGACTTGCCCAAGGTTGGTCTTTGGCAGAGCAGGGAATTGCACGGGGGTGTCCAAGTCCCAGGCCAGCCCTTAACTACGCAGCACCCCTGTTCCGTGGGTCGAGGCCTCCGGGCTGCGGGGCACTCCGCCGGCTCGTGCAGGGGGAATCGAACCATGGACTGGCGTGTGTGTGGTAGACTCCTGACTTCTTTTCGTTCCTGGGCCTGTTTGAGCTGCAGTAAAGGGCTGCGTTGGCTGGTCCCCATGTCCTGACGTGTCTTGTGCTTTAATCTCCCTGCCCCGCCCCCAGACCATAGATTCTCCCTGGTGGAGAGGGAACCCCTGGAGGTGCTGCGGGCGGAGCAGCTCCTCAGCTGCTCGATGAACCGCGTTCGTCCGTGCAGCGGGGGTATGCCGGGCGCCTGGGCGCTGGCTGCGCACGGCAAGGAGTTCAAATCAGTCCAGTCCCTTCCCTGGTGCACCCAGCAGCAGCTCCCGTCTAATGCCAGAGACGTGCAGGTGGTGCCCCGGGCCTGGTTCAGTGCGGGGCTGGGCTGCCTGCTCTTCGAGCCGGGAAGGGTCTCGGTTCCTTTCGCCCCCTTCAGCCTCGTTTCGGGGCCAGGTCGCTGCCCTCGAGCTCTGAGCGGCACAGCTGGGGCTTGGTGCTGCATGCCTGCCTGCGTAATGGCCTCGTCCTTCGATGCCATCGGCATGGGGCCAATCTGCGGGCACGGGGGGCATGGAACTTGGGTCTCTGGCTTCTGCGGTCTCTGCAAAAATCTCGTGTGGGGAGGGGCAGTTGTTCAGGCCTCTGTTACGTGCTCTGGGGGCCTGCTCGCTCCAGCAAAAAGCACTGGCTCTCCAGGGGTGGCACGGTCCAAACTCCAGAGCTATAGCTTGCTCCCCCCTGTTGTAGCTCTGGCCACGTTGGGGGGGGGAGCTCTGGCGACATGGGGGGGGAGCAAGCTATAGCATGGTGGGGCTGTAAGCAGACAGGTCCCATCTTTGCAGCCACGTCGTTGCCCCCATTTTGGGAGCTGCCTTGTGATAGCCAGGACTCTGGCCACGTTTGGGGAGAGGGGGGCAGTGGAGCTGGACCCCGCTAGAGGGCTCCCCACCTGGAAACACGGAGAGCTTGTTTGCCCCCTTGGCTGGGAAATGGGGTTTAGTTAAACTGATGCCAGTGCGGCCCGACTTCAAGCCAGCGTCCGTTGGCTTGTGCTGGCCGAGGTGTGAGGCAGGTTTACGGGGAGGTAAGAGCGTCCACGCGGTCGCGGCAGGTTAAAATAGCAGCTTGGGTTGGTGCTCGGTGGGCCAGGCCTCTGCCGTGGGGCCTGCAGGTCAGGTCTTGGCATGGGGAGCTCATGGAGGGGCTTAGAAGCGGGACCTGGCAGTGTCCTGGGATGTGTATTTGCTTGCATCCCAGCCCTGCCCCTGGGGAGGAAAAGGGGGTGTGTGGGAGCACCCCAGCTTGCCCCAGGCTCCCCGCACCGGCAGGGAGGAGGCAGCGTTGAGCTGACGGCCTGAGGACAGCAGCTTCCGGCTGGCCCTTGTCCGTCCCCTCGGCCTCGCTGAGCTCGGGCTGCGTCGCACGGCGCAAAGCAGGAAACGCCAGCGGCTGCCCTGGAGGCAGCCCTGCGTGGGCCTCGGTCTCTGCCGGCCTGTGCCTTTCTTCGCCAGGAGGAGAGGGCAGCTCGGGCGCACCCAGGGCGAGGGCTCCCGGGGTCTGTTCCCAGCTGTGCTGGAGACTCGCCGTGCCAAAGCGCCCCGCCGTTCTGGGCCCCCACTCCCCTCTGCGGAGCAGGGTTGCTGGCCTGCTTTCTGGTGGGGTTGAGAGCCGGCTGGGCTGGGGGATCAAAGGGCCGGTGAAGGAAGGGGGGTGGCCACAGTGGCTATGGTTAGTCACCCAGGAGATGTTTGATTCGGTGACCCCAGTGAGTCACTTCCCCCTCCACGGCCTGGTTCCAGCGGTGAGACAGGGATGAGTCTCGTCTTTCCATCTAAGCTCTTCAGGCCGGGACCCCTCTCCCCCGTCAGTGCGTATCTCGCACGACAGGGCCCAGCTTGGGGCCTCTAGATACAGGGGCTGGGGACCAAGGTGTCCATGGGGGCTTGGCAGAGTCAGGCAAACCTTCCTGGCCGCTTAGCAAGGCAGCCGCCTTTCCCCTTCCCCGGGACGGTAACGGATCGCAGAGCGTTGTGTTAACAGCTTAAAAGCCCCCGTCCGTCCGTCCTTTTCTGTACTGGGGCAGAATGCTGGGGAGGGAGTGGGGGGGTTAGATATGTCCCCTCCTCGGCTGACTCAGCCTGTCCGCTTCCTTCCTTCTCCCGCAGCGGGAAGGAAGCTGGACGTTTCGTCCTTCGACTCAGCGGATCTGCTGACCTCTCTTATGGCATCCGGGCTCCTGCAGTGGCCGTGCCCCCTGGCACGGGGCTCCTGGCCCAGCCTGGCTGAAAGTGGGGGCAGGCTGGGAAGGGGGCACGCTGCAGTGGGATTTCTGTCTGGGGGCCTGTATCCCCTGCCTGAGCGGGGTGCTCGGCTTCTTGCTGCCCAGCCCGGAGCCTGCTGTCGGAGCGACTGGTCTTGGCTGGGAAGGGCCTG
>ML675700.1:11092056-11131278 GCA_007922155.1 Mesoclemmys tuberculata
GCCCCACTTCACAGGTGGAAAAACTGAGGCACAGACTCGGCACCTTCCTCAGAGCCTGTGGCAGAGCCAGGAACCCAGATCTCTTGGCTCCAGGGCCTCAACCTCACCTCAACCTTCCTCCGCCCGTCCCTGTGCCCTGCCTGACCGCTGTCTCTGCATTGCACCACCTGCTGGGTGCCTCCTTAGCCTGCCTTGGCTACTGCCCCTCTGAAAAGCCCCCTTGCCTTGGGGCCCAGAGGTGGCCACTGCTGCTTCTTTGCGAAGGGGTGTGGTGGTGCAGATGGCAGGTGAGCTGTGCATGCTCTGACCGGCCCCTAGGGTCAGCCAGGCACTGCCAGGGTTTCCTGCTCTCAGCTGGGTTGGCCATGCCTGTTGGCTGCAGAATGGCTCGATGGCTGGTCTCCTCACCTCCCGTGAGCTCCCCTCGAGCTGGGCCGGTCAGAGGCTGCTCGGTGCACGGCCTCTTTGCATTGCACGCGCCCAGTGTGCCTTGGGCAGCCTCCCTCGGGCCAGCCTGGCCCTTCCCCGATGGGGATGGGGGGGGCCAAAGCCTGGGTGTGCTGGGGGGGCAGCTCGTCTTGTAAAACCAACACTTCTTGTCCCCGGCAGGTCAACGGACCCTCCACCACCGGGGGGATGTGCTGGAAACACTGGTGCTGCTCAACCCTTCGGATAAGTCCCTGTGCGACGAGGTGAGCAGGTGGGGAGGGGACTGGGCTCCAGGGGGGTGCTGGCCCTGCGGGGGTGGGCAAGGAGGTGCCAGGATGTTGGCTGCAAGAGCCCGCTATGGGGGGAGGAGGGGGTTGGCGTTCCCCTCCATAGTCTCCTCAGTCAGGCTGGGTGCCCTGCTGTGTCCCCAGCCCGAGCACACGCGCAGCCCGTGGTGCGGGTCCCCAGCCCTGGGGCTTGGGCTTGGCTCTGTTTTGCGGCAGCGAAGATGCCCTTGAACTGGCATGCGCCAAGGTGGCGGGGGGTGGGGACGAGACAGCCGAGCGTCACCCTTCTCATGCCCCGAGCCCTCTGTCGCCAGCTGCGGAACCTGATCACGGACGTGTCCCGGCACAAGCTGCTGGTGTTCGCCGGGCCCTGCGTGGAGGAGACGGGGGAGCTGATGCTGCAGACGGGCTGCTTCTCTCTCCGCGACTTCATCCAGATCTTCGCTGACAAAGAGGTGTGTCCTGGTGCGGTGCCTGTGAGCTCGGCCAGGGATCTTGTGATCTGCCCCGGGCGGCTAACCCACGTGCTTGCCTGAGCGGGGCCAGGAAATGCCTTTCTTCAGCCGGCTCTGGCTCCAGTGGGGCTAGGGGAGAGGCCTGGGTGATCCTCTCGCCCCTGGGGGGCCGGGGTTCAAACCCAGCTTGGGGTACAAGTGAGAGCAGGACGTTTGCCCCCGTCTCAGGGCCTTGGCTCTGCCAGCCCAGCTCCAGTACTGGGCTGGGGGCTGTGGGTCGGGTTGAGGGGTCTGAGTAGAGCTGTGTGTGGGGAGCCGGGGGCTGCAGTCTGGAGTTAGCCGCCCTGGCTGGCTGATTCGGAGACGGCCGCTCGGCTCAGGGCTCGTGTGCATTTCCGCCTCCAGATGCTGCAGGGAAAGGGGCAGAGCCTTAACACGGCCGCTGGCGGTGAAGGCCACTCCGCTGTGGGTCCCTCTGGACCCTGCTCGCTTTTCTCCTTTAGCCCCTGGGATCCTGGGTCTTGGCGGTCTGGCCATACATGAGTTGAACGGGCAGCTCTGGGCACTGGCCTGGGAGCCTGGTGGGGAGGATGTGGGGCTAACAGAGTCTGTCTGGGGCTGGTGGAGCAGTTGTCCATGGAGCTGGGTTTCTGCACCATGCTGCACCCAGAAGTGCCCATATGGGGCCTCTTCACCCCCCAGCTCCCAAATCTAGTAGGGGTGGCAGTAATTTCAGTCTCGTGAGAAGCCTGGCGGTCTCAGGCCCCTTGCTGTGCATGGTGAAGATTTTCCTTCCCTAGCAGCCCTGCGGGCAGTTCCTTGGCCCAGCCCGGCCCCACACATCTGCATGAACGTGGCCATGCTCAGCGGTAGCATCTCTCCCCTCCCCGGCAGGGCGCGAACGAGCCCTGCCTCTCCCAAGCAGCCGGTGTTGGTAAACTAGAGAGTGTGGGCTCAGGGTTGGGGGAGAATTTGAGGCTTAGGCAGTGGCGGAACATGTTCCCAGGAGGCAGAAGGGAAGAGTCCAGGCTTGCAGTGCTGGTTGCCCCAGTGCACTGTCACCCAGTAGCACAGACCACGGGGGAAATGAGGCAGCGGTGCCATGGCCGAGCTTGCAATGGGGCGGCAGCCCTTGCGGGGCTTCGTTTCCCCTGTACGGGGTGGGATTAGCCAGCCACTGCAGAGTGGCCGCTAGTCTGAGGACTTGCCTAAGCCCAGGTCTGAGCGGCAGCGTCTGCCTAGGCTTTGGTTCGGCAGCCTGTGAACACGCCCGTGCGCTGGCGCTGACCGTGGTTTCTCTCTCTAGGTCGGGGAGATGCTGAGCTCTGCAGACCCTTCGGCCAAAGCCAGCCTGACCATCAGCTGTCCTGACTTCGGGGAGTGGAAGGACTCTAGCCTGGAGCAGTACAACCTGCAGGACTTCATCGAGCTGAAATTCAACCCGGGCTGCGTGCTGCCGGAGATGGAGGGGTTGCAAGAGTTTGTGGAGTACCTGTCCGAGTCCCTGGAGCCGCAGTCCCCCTTCGACCTGCTGGAGCCCCCGACCATGGTGGGCTTCCTGAAGCTCTCCAAGCCATGCTGCTACGTCTTCCCCGGCGGGAGGGGGGACACAGCCTTCTTTGCTGTCAACGGGTTCAACGTCCTGGTGAACGGGGGCTCCAACCCCAAATCCTCCTTCTGGAAGCTGGTTCGGCACCTGGACCGGATCGACTCCATCCTGGTGACGCACATCGGCACGGACAGCCTGCCGGGGGTCAACAGCCTGCTGCAGAGGAAGGTTTCGGAGCTGGAGGAGGACCTCTCGCAGGGTTCCCAGAGCAACGGGGACTGGGTGAAGAACCTCATCTCCCCTGAGCTGGGAGTCGTGTTCCTCAACGCCTCCGAGAAGCTGAAGGGCATCGAGGGGAACTCCAGGGTCCTGAAGAGCTGTGACGAAGCCAGTCTGACCCTACGCTACCTGGAGAAGCTGGGTATCCGGCCCAGGCCGCTCTGCAGGGACAGCGGCCCCAAGGTGGAGCCCACCGTGCTCTTCCAGAAGATGGGCGTCGGCAGGCTGGACATGTACGTGCTGAACCCAGTGCGGGGCAGCCAAGAACTGGCGTTCTTGCTGCAGCACTGGTCCGGCAACGGCCACCCTAAGGAGCAGGAACTGCCCTTGCAGTGTCTGACCTCCATCTGCGCCCTGCTGGTCTGGCATCCCGCCAGCCCTGCCGAGAAGATCATCCGGGTCCTGTTCCCAGGCTGCACCCCGCAGGGGAGGATCCTGGAGGGGCTGGAGAAAGTGAAGCACTTGGAGTTCTTGAAGCACCCGGTGGTCACTGAGAAAGACCTGAAGGCGTCGGCTTCCCACCCGGAGAAGCCGCTCAAACACAAGCGGGCGGAAAGCAAGGAGAGCCTCAAGTCGGCCTCCAGGGAGAGCCTCAGGTCGACCTCCAAGCTGAGCCTTGTGGACACCGGGCCCCCGGTTGCCAAGGAGAAAGCCCTCAAGGCTGAGAAGAAGGAGGCAAAGCCGGCCCTCAAGGAGAAGGCCAGAGGGTTGGGCGAGGCCAAGGCGGGGCTGGAGGAAGAGAGAGGCAAGGATCCCAGAGCCAAGCAGGATTCTTCAACTGAGAAGCTCAAGCCGGATGTGAGGCCGAAGCTGAGCAAGGAGAAGGCGGGGCCCAAGAAAGAGCCCCTGTCCCAGGAGGCGAAGAGGCCTCTCAAGAAGGAAGACAGCGCGGAGGGGAAGACCATGAAGAAGGAGGGGAAAGCCGAGCTGCTGCGGAAGGACGTCAAGGAGAGCAAGGCTGAAGGGAAGGCCGTGAAGCCGTTGGCCCGCAAACCCCTGGGGCCAGAGCCCCGCAAGCCAGCCCCCCGGACGGGGAGCCACAGAGCCACTCTCAAGAAGGAGCCGGAGAAGTCTAAGGCCAGAGCAGCCAAGGGGGCAGGTGCGGCCGGCAAGAAGCCCCCCAGCCCCGAGGCGGGCGCGTCAGAAAGCTCCAAGTCGCTGTCCCTGGAGGCCCTGACGCGGGAGGCGGCGTGGCCAGGCCCAGAGGCCGAGCGGAAGGAGGAGTCGACGGATGAGGGCATCACCACGGCGGAGAGCGAGCTGGAGCCGTCCCCTCTGGAGAACGGCGAGGCTGGGCAGCACGCAGGACCCGAAGTCCTGGCTCCCCGCGCCTGCGCTGGGCCAGGCTCCCCGGGCTACCAGGAGAACGGCCTCGACCCGGAAGAGCTGGACAGCCCCCAGCGGTTCCGGTACCTAGAGACCAGCCCCCTCAAAGCTATCTGGCCTCCTTCCCCTCTCGCCAAAACCCCCAAGAGCGACCGCAGCGTCGACTTCGACCTGACGCCCACCGGGCTCCTCAACCACTGCCCGGAGGGCGCGGAGGACCCGTGCGGCAGCTCCGAGGAGAAGACGCTGGAGATGATGTCGCCGGCCAGCGCCGGGCACACGCCCTTCCACCAGTCGCCAGTGGAGGATGCCGTCATGGCCGAGGAGCCGGCCCCTGGCCCCAACGACAACAAACAGCTCAACTCCTGGAGGGCGGATGGGCCTCGTTCCTCCCATGACAGCTCCAGCTCCTCCCAGGAGAAGCAGGCGGGCTGCCTGTCCCTCAGTCCCTTCAAGGACGAGCTCCCGGACGTGTCCCCCACCATCACCACCCCCTCCCTGCCGGCTGAGGTGGGCTCCCCGCACTCCACCGAGGTGGACGAGTCGCTGTCGGTTTCCTTCGAGCAGGTGCTGCCTCCGGTGAGCGAGTCGCCCCAGGAGGAGCCCAGCCGGCCGCGGTCGGGTGGGCTGACGCCGGAGCCCGACGCCTCGGTGGGCAAAGGCGGGCTGTCCCTGCCCATCCGGCCCTGCCATCATGCCCAGCGGCCAGACCGCAATGGGGCGGACGGGCTGCGCCGGCCCGGGCGCCGCTCCGACTCCCCCCACGATGTGGACTTGTGCCTGGTGTCTCCCTGCGAGTTCGAGCACCCCAAGTCCGAGCGCTCGCCCTCCCTCAACCTCAGCCCCCGGGACCTGTCCAACGACAGCGACCTCTCCCAGGAGCTGGCCAAGCCCCTGGCCCAGAGGAAAGGCCAGAGGAGCCAGGGCTGCTGGCTGCAGGGGCCGCGGGGCGCTGAGACCCCCCCAACCTCCAGCAGCGAGTCCTTCCCCACGCTCTCCGACTCGGATGTCCCCCCCGCCACTGAGGACTGTCCCTCCATCACAGCCGACGGAGGGCTGGACTCGGAGGAGGAGTCGTCAGAGCACGTGGCCAGGGGGCCCCCCCGGGCCAGAGACCCTCCCCCGGGTCCCCTGAAAGACCCCTGCCCCCTCCCCGCCCAGCCTGGCATCTGCATGGTGGATCCGGAGGCCCTGCCCTCGGAAGCAGCCCGTTCAGGGAAGAAGGAACCCGTGGGCAAGGTGAAAAGGACTCCCTCTCGCCTGGGCTCTGTGCCCACCTCCCAGAAAGCCGAAACCCCCAAACACTCCACCCTCGGCAGCAAGGCCAGAGGCCCCGTGGGCTCCGTAGACAAGGCCAGGCCACCGGCCCTGCCAAAGGGCACCCCCACGGAGAAGGGTCCACGCCTTGGGCCCAGCGGGGACGCCAGAGCGTCGTTCACGAGCCGCGGCACTGGAGCCAGACCGCTCTCGGGGACCGGCCGATCGTCTCCCGCAGGTAACGGTCACGGGACGGGGTGCAGAGCCACTGGGTCCAGCTGATCCCAGGTCGGAAGCGGGGCCCTGTCACCCCCCTTTGAGCCCAGCCATGGGGACTGGCTGACTCGGGAGGGGGTTGGAGGATATGGGGCCTTGCATTCTAGGGCCGGGGCCCAGAGCAGTCGGTGAGGATGCTGGGTGGCCTGTGGGATGAGTTAGGTTGCCGTCACTGCGCTGGCACCCAGGGAGCGTGCCGTGGAGCCTGGGCTGGCCCTGCCCCACATCTTGGCTCCTTGGGGGCTGAGTTGAGCGTGTGGGCCTGGCAGCGGAGGGGGGGCCGAGGGGCCTTTTGCCCAGATTTTGGGATCCTGGGAGATCCTGTATCACATAGGAACTAAAAGGACATTGCTCCTGGGTGGGGATGAGCCCACGTCCTGCTTAGCTCAGGCCCCTGGTGCGTAGACTTCAGAAGAGCCTCTTGCCAAGCTCTCAGAGGCTGCCCCCCCCATCCCCCCCAAGGTCCTGGGGAGCGTGAGAGTGGTCGCCGTGCTCGGCGACGTGCAGACCGCAACCAGTCCCGGCGGTGAAGGGAGCCAGAAGCTGGATTTGAAATCCAGCTAAAACTCCTGTAGAGACGAGGCTGAATCCTGGCTCCCGTCCTGGAAACCCCCTGGCGGATGGGGCCCTACGGGGCCAGGTGGGGGTGTGTGAAAACCTGGGATCCTGGGCCGAATATGTCAACGCTGAGAGATTGTTGGGGTCCCAGTGGGCGGTGTCTAAAGGGCCAGTCTGATGCTCAGCCCTGTGTCGAAATCGAGCCCTCCTGCGGCATCTGAAATCCAGGCTTCCAAAATCACTGATCGCATTTGAATAGCGGGGCCCTCGTGCCCCAGACCACCGAGGGTTCCCTGCCAGCAGCCAGGATGTGCTGGAGCCCAGGCCCCATCTGTGTGAAGGCAGGCGCTGCCCCTTGTGTCTAACGGGTCCCGTCTTGCTATTTCAGGCTCCAAGACCATTTCCGCCCCGGGACCGCCTGTCTATGTGGACCTGGCCTACATCCCCGGCTCCTGGAGCGCCAGGACGGTGGACGAGGAGTTCTTCCGGCAGGTCCGCTCCCTCTGCTACGTCATCAGCGGAGACGACCACGTCAAAGAGGGCGTCATGCGGCCCATCCTGGACGCGCTGCTGTCGGGCAAACACAGCTGGGGGAACGATGTCCAGGTGGGGGCCTGCTGGGGCGAGGCCAGGGTGCAGCGCTGAGCACAGCCAGGGAGGCAGGGGGGCTCACAGGGCTCTCAGGTGACCACATTCCCCTTCACCCCCTGTAGGTGCAGCATCAGAGGTGGGGGATTTCCTCCTGGGCAGCGCCCTCACTGGGCGTGCAGAGCCAGGAACGCTGCGCCTATCTTGGCTGGCGCGGGCTGTGGCCTCCACCTGGCTGTGGATATTCTCCAGTGGAGTCCTGCGGGGAGGCCATGCTCTTGCTCCGGTCCAGATCCGAAAAGCCACCTGCCCTCCCTCCCCGCATCTATTGTTTGGGGCCTCTCTCCCCCCCTTGCTGCGCCTGTGTTTCAGCAGAGGCCACACCCATGGGGGTTGCAGCCTGGGCCGGGCCAGGGCCTCCAGGCCCCGGTAGAGTACCCCCCATGTGGGGGCCCTGGGTACCCTGCTGGCAGAAGAGCTCCTGCGAGCATGCATGGTGTGGACGGGGTCGTGGCTGGGGCCAGGGCCGGCTGGGTTCTCTGGAGGCAGGGGCCCTGTGACCTCAGCTGGGGGTGGGTCGCTGCTGTGCCTCAGTGTCCCCAGCTGGCCCGAGAGGTGACTGCTGGAGGCAGGGCAGCTCGGAGCCTGCACAGCAGCACCTGGAGACGTGACCCGTGAGGCTCTTTTTTCATCCGCATTTCAAGGAAGGCAGAACCACGCCCTCTCCCTGGCCTCCGTCCGTCCCACCAGCATGTTGGGGGAGAACCCCGGGGGCTGGAGAGAGACACAGCCCAGCCCTGCCCCCAACGAAAATAGAAAACAGACCGGTCGGAGGGTGGGCGCAGACGGGCCGTGCCCCAGGTCCCACCGTGGGGCGGTGGCAGAGCCTGGAATAGAAGCATAGCCCTGACCCTGCCACTTGGACTGACGGTACCGAATTTGTCTCCCCAGGTGACCTTGATCCCCACCTTTGACTCGCTGGTGATGCACGAATGGTACCAGGAAACCCACGAGCGCCAGCAGGAGCTGGGCATTACGGTGCTGGGCAGCAACAGCACGGTGGCCATGCAGGACGAGACCTTCCCGGCCTGCAAAGTGGAGTTCTGAGCTCGGCCGCGTCTCCCCCGGTTCCAGCTGGAGTTGGAGGAGGGGCTCTGGACTTGGCAGAGGGGAGGTCGCCTGCACTTGTCGCCTGTTACAGCCCACAGGGCACGGGGGGGTCCCTCCCATGAGGACCTGACGAGGCCCCGGGGCAAGGGGGAAGAGGCGCAGTAAGACTTGAATAAGCTCTCCACGGCCGGCTCCCCGTAGGGGCGGAGGAGGGGGAAGGAGTCTGCCCTGGACTGGAAAGGGTTTCGTTCAGCCCCTGCCTCTCTGCTCCCCTGGCACGGGCCTCCTGTTGTGCACCACACTCACTCACCACCTGGTTCTTGCATGCACGCAGGCCCCAGTCTCCTGCTCCGTATGTGGCCGTAGCCCTGGTCCCAAGGGGAGGGGGGCTGGATCCGGGCTTGGCCCACCCCTCGCTGGCACAGGTGCTGAGTGCATGCAGCAGCGGGCACAGTGGGGCTGAGCTGCGCTATGGGATAACAGGTCCTCGCCTCCCTCCCCCCCTCAGCTGCTACCCCAGGAACCTCTGCAGGGGGTAGGCATGGCTCTCCTGTCCTCCAGGTCCTGCCCCTCACACGCCCTCCCCCCCCGTTGGAGTTCCAGCCTCCGAGCTGGCTGAGGGCACCTGCGAAATGAGCCTGCAAGCCAGGGCTGCCAAGGCTGTATCCCTGGCGCCTGCCCTTCTGCCAGCTGCTATTAGTCTCCTGTGTGCGCATCATCTCCCCCACGTCCCAGCTGACCATTGCTTCTGGCCATGCCCCATTTCCAGCTAGATCTGATCTCAGTGCCCCAGAGTCGGGTGGGGGGGTCGGAGGCTGAAATGCGGGGCAGGGAGGGGCCCATGGCTTCCCGGCTTCCAAAGGCCAAGGAGGCTGGATGGGGTACTCACGAGGTGGGGTGCTGGGACCCCCTGCTAGTGCAGCTGCTCAGGGTGGCCCCTCTCTGGTGGGTCTGAGGGGGGGTTACCAGCCAAGAGGCCAGACACAGGACCCCCCAATGCCTCTCGCTTGGTACAGGGGGCTTGCAGCAAACAGCGGCATGCTCCCTGCCGCTTTGGCAGCCGCCTGCCCTGGCTGTGTGAGCCTGGGCCCCCGTGTTGCATGCTGACCTATTGCACACCTTGTGGGGGGAGAGGGGCAGTCTTTCCCATGCCAGCGCAGCCCGGGGCGGGGGGGATTGGGCTGGAGACCCTGGCCCAGCCCCATGTCGGACCTCAACAGCCCTGATGTTGCTGTAAATGTTTTAAAACCAAATTTTCCGGGGAGTTTTTCGAGTTCATTCGAAGCGTGATCCCTGGGGGCTGAGCTGAGGCTGGGGGGTGAGCGCGTCCCTCCTAGGGAGGAGGGGACCTGGAGTCAAGTGTCACGTGACCCCCCATCCTCATGTCAGAACTGAGCAGAAGGCGGGGGTCCCACTACCGTCCCCCCGTTGCTCCTGTCTCCTGCGCCCTGCTGCTGTGTCCCCAGCCTTCTGTAAGGCCAAACAGCACAAGTAGGCACCGCTGGGGGCTCCATTCCCTGCCACAGTCCAGCTTCTCCGTGTCTTTCTCTTCCTTTTTCTCTAGCTCGTGTTGAGCAAGTCTGGAGAGAAAATGTGAACACTAACCTGCTAGGGCCCTTTGCAACTCTGCTTTTTTGTATTTTTTTTTTTTTTTTAAATGAAGAAAGACAAAAACCAAAACTGTTACACCCAGAAGGTTCTTATTTATCTGATTGCCACTGTGAGGCGCCAGTGTGCCCCCCAGGCGAGCTGCTAGGAAGGGGGGGGCTCCCCAGTCCCCCCAGATTCCCTCCCCCTTGTATCCACAGAGGGAGGGTTTAATCTCAACACTTGCCTGGCTGGGCTTGGAGGCCTTTTTACATTTGATTGTATTGTACTATGTCTAGATGTTTTGTTGGGGGTTTTTTTCTGGGGGGAGAAGGGGGGGCTTGAATGTGTCACCTTTAGTGCTTTACCTATTTTCTTAGGTAGAAGCTGTTTTTAAAGGGGGGGGTGAGGGAAGGAGCTTGTGAAGTTGACCCACCTTTTCATGGCTCAAAACGGGGGGAAGGAGGGTGTAGGTGGTAGCTGCCTGTTTCCTCCTCCCGACCCACGCCCCCTCACACCACCTCCACCCCCCGGCATGACTCTTCTCCCAGGACAAGGGCGGGATGTTGGGGGTTGCTAGAAGTGTAGACACCAACACACACACCACAAAGTTGCACACACAATGTTACCGTTTGGCAAATGTATTGACTAAGCATTAAAGAGATACAAGCCTGACACGTCGCTGTCTGCTTTGTGGCTTCCTAGCATGCTGGGGGCCATGCCACCGCCTTGATCCCAAATGTTGGGGGGGGGCAGTGGCATTTGTAGGGTTTCCTGGAACAAGATCCAGCTGCTGCCTCTGAAAGTCCAGGGGCTGAGCGGCCGGAGAACTTGAACGGGTGTGACAGGCTGCCGCTGTTCAGATAGGCTCTTGCTCTGCTTTGCATCCCTGCCTCCAGTTCCATGGGTGCAGCTCTTCTGTCAGCAGCCCCTTTGGCCTGCTCCTTTCCTAGCCTGGGAAGCCGTGCAGACACCAAGCTTGGTCCTTCAGACCGGATCCTGGTGGAATGGGCTTCCCCTTCGCGGCCTTGGCAGAGGGGAAGGGATTGAAATGGCTTTGGCGACTGGACTCTGCTCTAACTATTCCAATTCATGACAGGAGGCCCCCAGCCAGGGCCAGGTAGGTGCCCCCAACAGCTAGTTGTATGGTGCAGCAATCTTCAGCGGCCAGCGTGAGCTGTGGCATTGCTTCTAGACCTGCTGCGTGGGGATACGTCTACACCTAAAACGCTCCAGCTGCGCCGCTGTAGCGCTCCAGTGCTAGGAGAGGTTCTGTGAACTAATCCGCTTCTCCCCGGGGCAGGAACTAGGTTGACAGAAGGATTCTTCCATCAGCCTAGCACTGTCTGCACCTGGGCTACAGCTCCTGGGGGTGGATTTTTCCCACGCCGCGGAGACGTAGCGACACGGTGGGAACTTTGGGTGCAGAGCAGCTCTTCAGCTGTCTCCACCAGCGATTCAGGTGTAACTGCTGGTGCGAGAAGACCCTCGTGCTTGCCCTGAGTGTGATCACACGCTAAACGCAGCCATGTCACACCAGCAGGGCTCGTGCTGGGGGGGAGGCTAGCCACCCCCCGTCTGCAGCTGAGGTTCAAACAGGCTGGTGCTCTGGGGGGCCCCCCCTTTAGCCACTTCTGCTGCGGCAGCTGTGCTGTTTTCAGTTCGATCAGAGCTAGCACCGCCCCGGCTCCTCCACCTGGGCATGACCCTTCTGGTGCCCGTGTAGACGTACCTCGACTAGCCCGAGCGCTGCCTTTGCAGGGCAGCCCCTCGCGGCTGGACGTCTAGCCGCTCAGCAGCCTGGGCTGGTGGTGGGAGCAGCCTGCGTTCAGCCCCTCCTGCTGTCGCTCCTCCCCAGCATTGCCTGTTTCTCCAGCCCCAGGCCCGGCTGGGTTAGAACCAGGCCAGGCACCCACGGCAGATCTTGGGGGCTCCAGCAGTGGGGCGCTGCCTCTGCATCTGCAGGAGGCTGGCCTGGCTGCACCCCTGGAGCCATCGGTGGCTGGTCCTGGCCCTTCAACCCTGGCTTTTGGAGGTCAGGGACTGGGGGGGGATCCTTGTCCTAGCATCCTGCTGGATGCAGCTGCTGGAGCCAGAGCCCAGCTCCTCGCTCTGCTCAGGAGAACACCCCTCCCATCCAGCAGCGGGGAGAGGCCAGTGGGGCAAAGCTCCACCGCCCCGGGGGCCGCGTGGGCTGAAAAAGCCGAGCTCTTTGCAGGGTGCTTCCTGAAGCTGCACGGCACTTGCTGGCCAGGTGGGAGAAGTAAGCGTCCGGCCACCTCCCCCCGGCCCGAGCAAGCCACCGAAGCGGCACGCGGAAGGCTCGCCCCGAGCCCTGGCGCGGCTGCCGGGCCTGGGCGCGAAGGCAGGCAGCGATGGGCAGTGGGGCCGCGCTCTGCCCCAGCTGGGCGTCGCACCCTCGCCCCAGCGTCTCGGGGCGGCTGCCACGAGCCAAGCCATGGCTCTGCCTGGCGGGGCCCGGGAACGCTGCAGGCGGGGGCCGGCCTGAGGCCTGGCGCTGAGCGGGTGGGGGGGGATTTTCAGGGAGGTGGGGTTGAACAGCGGAGCGAAATCTGGCCCGGGAAGCATCAGGCTGTGCGAGGGCGTTGCTATGGGCGACGCGGCCAGGGATGGGGTGAGGAGTTGCCATGGCAACTGACTAGAAACTTCCAAAGCTGAGATCCTTGCATGGGGGGGGAAGGAGCCTGGCCTGCAATTTTTCCCCTCCCCAGGCAGCTGGGGGGGGGCGTTAAGGACGGAGACACAGAGCAGGGGATGCGGGGGGGCCCTACAGCCCTGTTCTCCCTTCACCTGTGCAGCTGGGGGGTAATTTCTGGAGTGGGGCAGGGGCTGGGGTGGGAGTTGGCTTGGGGGCAGCGAGGGAGGAAGGGGGGGTGATGTGCAGGGAGGGGGCACACTGACCAAGTCCTGGTGCTATCCATGCCCGCCTGGCCCTGCCATTCCTGCTCCCCCCCCCGGCTACGCCATTGCTGGGGCAAGTGACCGAGCCGAGGGCTCCACGGCCGCTGGGAAGCGGGCGTGCACCCCGCTGGCAGGGCCAGGACTGGGGGCTCATTGCTGCCTGGGGGGGGCATTGCTAGCCCCGTTCTCCCTGTCTGCCAGGCCAGCCCCTTGCTGGTGGAGCAGCAGGGCCGCTGCCTGGGTGTTGTCCCCACATGCTGGCTCTTGGCCCGGGTTCTTCTGGCTCTGTTCAGCCCGGGCAAGGCCTGCAGCCTGTGCAGATCTTCTGCCGGTGAAGCTGAGACACACCCAGGCTTGGGGCCCTCCCCCCAGTTCTATGGAAGGGGAGAAGGTTTGTCGGCCGGGGGAATTCTGCCCTCGACAGGGCCTAGCCTAGTGCTCGGGCCCGGTTTCAGAAGCAGCCACGTTCCAGGTGCCCAGCCGCAGAGCTGGTTCTTGCAGGGGCTGAGACTCGAGGCCTGGGGGGGGGGAGCTGCACATGCTGGGCCCTGCTAGGAATCGGGTCCCAAGTTGGTGCTCCAGCTGTGGGTGGGCTAATTGTAACAGTGGGGTGCCCTGTGGGGCTCTCAAAGTATGTCATCAGTGTATGCGTTGACCCCAGCCTGGGCCTGCATGAGGCAGGTACCTAGCCCCCAGACAGGGAAACGGAGCCAGAGAGGGGACGTGACTGGGCCCAGGTCATGCAACACGTCAGTGCCAGAAGCTGGCATGGAGGCCATCCCTCCTGGCTCCCAGGCCTCTGCTCCAGCCACTAGCACCAGGCGGGAGGTTGAGGCTGGGTTTTTCCCCAAATGCTTCCCTCCTAATAATCCTGAGCAGGGGGTGCCCTGGCGGAGCCAACCCCGGGTAACCAAATTGCCACTGTGCTGCGTAAAGAGACCAGCTGGCGTCCGCATGAGCCACGAGGCAGCTTGGCTGCCCCTTGGGGGCTGGAAGCCCCTCATCTGTCCCTGGGGCAGGCAGGGTGGGGGCTGAACTGACCCTTCCGTGTTGCTTGCTGGAACCAAAGCTTGTCCAGAGCAGCTGGAGAAGGACCAGCCGGGCAGCTTCTCAGCCCCAGGGGGCTGCAGGGAGCTGGCGCCATGGGCAGGGGCAGTCCAGACAGCATCCCACAGTGCACTGGAGTAAGAGCAGGCCAGGATCTCTGCTGTGATCCCCCTATCTAGTCCCACCCACCTGGCTCTGGGCCCTTTGCCCGCTGCAGGATTGGGTGAGGCTGCTCTTCTCTGCGGTTGGTTCCAGCCTGGGGGAGCTGGGTGTGGTAGGCGTGTCCCAGAGCTTTATCAAGGCGCCTCCCTGCCTTTATCTCCCGCCACCTGCTGTTAGCGGTGCCCGGACCCCATTTGCGGGGTCGGAGGCTGCTGTCCCCCTGTGGCTCGGGTTGGGCTACGGGCCAGAGCTAAGGGGGGGAGCAGCTGCCAGCAGGGCCGCGGGTCCCAGCGTGGGCCAGGGGCTGTGCTAAGCACTGACTGTGCAGGGCTCCCCATGCCCTGTGGGGCTGGAACTTAGCAGCCATGCAAGTGGGGAGAGGGCTCCCTGGCAGTAGGAATCCTAGTGCACCTGCTCCTCCCTAACAGCTGCTTTCTGAGGCTCCTTTGTGGTTGTTTCTGTAGGTCCTACTCTTGTCCCTGCTCCCGTTGGCCTGGGAGCCTTCGCATCTGCAGCAGGCTCTCTGCCTCTCTCCTCTTGCTGTCTCCCTATCAGGTGCTGTCTCTGCCATCTCTCTTCCCCCTCCCAGCCCTTCCTCGGACCCTCCGGAGGCAGCTTTTTCACCCAGGATTCGGGTGGGCGGGAAGTGAAAAGGGGCGGTGTCTAGATGCATGCTGGCTGAGCTCACTGGCCCCGTTATACCGACTGGTTGCAATGAAACCTCTTGAAACATAGGGGCCTGGTGCAACCATTGACTCCAATGCAAAGTGGGTGTGAAACGCTTCCCTGCTGCTTGGGGCGGGGTGCGTGTGTGTGGGAATTTGTACTTCCTCAGGGGCCTGACAGCAGAGGTGCTGGGAGCTGTGAACAGGGGAGATTCCTTTTCAAACTGGCATTCAGAAGGTCGTGACCCGCTCCTTAACCAGTCCCTGACTGCAGGGTTCAGCTGTTGCCCCCAGGTAACCCTGCAGAAGGCAGAGATGAACCCAGTGTCGGGGTGGCAGCTGGCCCACACAGCGATGTTAAAGAAGAGAGGGCAACGAAATCTGGGTGAACTCTGCCCTCCCTGTGAGCCCGTGAAATGAATCAAGTCTTTACAAAGAAACCCCGACTCCTTCCCTTTTGCCCGATAGCACGAGGATGGCCTGGGACGTGCAAGGGACCCTGAATCCGTTTGCTTTTGTGAGTGAAAATGGACTCTGCAGTTTGGGACGGGAGAGGAGTTCACTTAAATGTGTTTTTAAATGAGTCAGCGGGTTTTCCTAGTTCAGTCTTTAAAAAAGAAAGAGCCCCACATACCTCAAAGTAACCAAGAATTCAGCAGTCGGAGCCTGTGTGAAAGAACGTTTCCCATAAGCCCACTCCACAGGCCAGCTCTCAGCAGCACCAGCTCTCCCAATTTTATCGCGCAGTGGGGTGATTTTCTTGAAGCCCAGCTCCTGGAGTCAGGTGAATATGTGATCAGCTCGGCTTTCATTAAAAAGTAAATTGGCAAGTTGCTGTAGCCCCGTTGGTCCCAGCATATGAAAGAGACAAGGTGGCGAGGGAATATCTTGTATTGGACTAACCTCTGTTGGTGGAAAAGACAAGCTTTTGAGTTAGCACAGAGCTCTTCTTCACGTCTGGAAACTCAAACCCTCCTCTCTTCCACCAGCAGAAGTTGGCCCAATAAGAGAGATTCCCTCCCCCAACCTGGTCTGTCTCATTAAAAAGTAAGTAAGTTTCTAACCCTGGTGGCTGCAGAGACAAACTTGATCTGGAGTGCAGCCCTGAAAGGTCAGAAATCAGAAAGAAAAGAAGAGGCCTCCATGTCTTGTTTCGATAAGGACTCATGATTTTGGGGTGTCTGACCCCGAATTTTGAACGCACAGGGCTGGCCATACAGAGCTCCTCTGTGTAAGGGTGGTGGAGAAATGCCTAAAAGAAAGAGCTGGAGCAACTCAGCGAATCTGCCTGGGTTTGGTTTACTGTAGAGCCTCCCCAGTCATGGATCAGAACCTCACTGCGCTAGGCACTGCACAGACCCAGAACAAAACGACAGTCCCTGCCTCAGAGATCTCACACTGTAAATACTTACATCATGCCACCACGTGCAGCCTTCCTTCAGCTCTCTGCTTCCCCTTTTGTGATGGGGTTTTTCTGGCTGGTTCCCTGTGGGGAAGTACCTGCAATTCAGCCAGTGAGGGACTGTAGTCCATCAGTTAGAGCAGGGGCAAGGAGTCGGGATTCCTAGGTGCTGGTTCTGATGGGAGGGAGTGAGGTCTAGTGGTTAGAACAAGGAGCTGGGAGTCAGGACCCCAGGTTCTAATCCTGGCTCAGACACTGCCTGGATGCGTGTTCTCAGGCAAGTCCCTGTCCTTCTTTGTGCTTCACTTCGTCCCTCTGTTCCTGGGGCCAAGCCATGCCCTAGTGGAGAGGGAGGTCATGAACTTCAGTTAATGAATGTGTTTCTGCAAAGCGGGCTGAGAGGCACTGCTCAGTGCAGAATTGGCAGGGCTGCCCAGCCGTCAGCGGAACAAGGAGACTGATGGCACATCAGGGCACATCTAGCAGCCTGGTGAGCGCATCCTCCTCCGTCAGACCCCCCCACCCCCAGCAGCTGCTGAGCGGGTCAGTGACAGGCTTCAGCCTGTAAACAAACCTCTCCTGGGGTCAGCTGGCACAGGGCATGAGCTCACTTCAGGCTGCAGCCAGAGGGGACGAAGGAACAGAACGGACCAGCCAGCGCGAGGGCTGGCAGTGCAGAGGGGGGCCGCCCCGATCCTCGCTATACTGGCCTCTGGGCCTAGTAGCGTGATAAGGGCACGAGACCCAGGCTAAAATGGGCCCTGATGGGGCATTAGGTCCCCAGTGATGGTGTGTCACCACCCGCACTCGGGACTGACCCTGCTGCTGGATGCAGACAGAGGCGCATCCTAGGTTTGGGAGCAGTAGGTGCGTTTCAAGGGCATGGGTCAGATCCGCCCAGGGGGGCGGGAGGTGGCTTCGCTTGGCCAGCTTTACGGGTTTGAGGCATTAGACCCAGATCGTGCTGGCTTAGGGGCTTAGGGGCATTAGAGGCCGAGTGCTGGGCATGATAGGTTTAAGGGCATGAAATCCACGATTGCATTAGCGCTGCCCACCCAGGCCGGGCCCCTCCACCCTCGCGGGCGCCCAGGGCCAGGTTTCAGGCTTTATTATTTATTCAGTGTTTTTCCCCTGGGCCTGGCCCCGCGCCCGGTCCTTTGCCCCCAGCGGCGCCCGCCGGCAGAGGAGCAGCCCGGCTCCGGGGGGGTGCCGGGGGGCGCCTCCACGCCTCTCCGCCCCCCGCATGGGGAGCGGGGGGAGGAAAAAAGGGGCGCTGTCGCTTTAAAGATGCAAATATCCAGCCAAGCGCAACAGCCCCGCCGGCTGGGCCAATCAGAGGCCGCGCCTGTTTCCTTTTTGTAACCAGCACCTGCCGGCCGGCCAATCCCGCCGGGGCTCCCGCGTGGGCCCCGCCCCCCGCTCCAGCCCCGCCGGCTCCGGGAGGGGGGCGCCCAGGCGGGGCTGCAGCAGCCCGAGTCCGGCCGCTGGGGCTCGCCGCCGGCTGCGGGAGGTGAGTGCGCCGTGCCCGGGCCGCGCTGCCCCGCCCCCCGGAGCTGCCCCTTGGCCCCCCCCGCCGGGACCCGCGCGCCCCATTGATCCCCCCGTCTAGGGAGCCGCCCCTCCCTTCTGGCAGCCGCCTGCGCCTCCGCGCCCCCCCCGGCCGATCCCGCGTGGGGTCCCCCCCTCTGCACGGGGGTGTCCTGCGGAGCCCAGCTGCTGAGACCCCGGCCGCTGCCCCGGGACTGGCCGCGCCGCGAGCCCCCCTCGCCTCCCTTCAGGCGGGGGCCGGACAGGTGCGTGTCTGTCGGTCGTCGGTCTGTCAGGGGACAGGGAGGGTAAAATGAGTCTTGGGGGGCCAGATCCCCCCGCCCCCGTTTGGGGGCAGTGGGGGCCCGGCCCCATTGAAGGCAGCATCCCCCTAGCTGGGGATCTGGCTTGGCCACTCCACTGCTTGGCCTTAGCAGGCAAGGGCCTGGGAGGGTGTGAGCCAAGCCAGGTGCTGGGGGGAGAGGAGGGGTGTGGGGGGGCAGCAGGTGCCTGGCTGGTGCCTGGCTGTTCTGGGAAGCTGCTTTGAATCATTTTTACAGAGTCCTCTGTGGCGGATCTGCCCCTTAGCCCAGTCGCCTGCCTGAAATTTGCCAGCCTGGCAGGTCCGGGGGGGATGTCTGCGCTCTGGGCGACGGTCCTTCAACGCCGGACGCGGAGCCTCTCATCCCGCTCGGCGGGTCTGGGGACGGATTTTAGTGTGGGGGGGTTTCTTTAACCGTAGCCTTTGCAGGCAGGCAGGGGGGGATCCCCACGTGGGGTGCTGGTGGCCCCTCTGCCCGGTGCCAGCAGGCGCAGGAGGCTGGCAGATTTCGGCCTGTGTGTGTGTCTGTGCGCGCCAAGGGGGGGGAAGCCTCCCCAGGCGGTTGTCTCTGTTGAAGCCTGAACAAGCGTCAGGCTGTCAGGCTGTCTCAGCACCACGGCGTGCGTGTGTGTGGGAGAGGCAGAACCGAAAGCGCGCCAGCTCCTCGCTAAGTGTTCTTCAGGGGCGCCGTTTAAATGTTCTGTTTCCCTTTCATCTGCCACGCACGAGCCCTCTGATACCTTTGACGTGGTGCGACGGGGGGGGGGAGCTCTCGGTTGATGAGGCTGGTTGGTGGCCACGGAGAATCTGGCTGCGCCCTTGTTTGCTGCCCACCCTCCGGGGCTCAGGGGCTCGTGGGTGGCCAGAGCTCTCGTTAGCAACGAATCGATCCTTTCCATGAAGGGCTGAAGATCAGGTTGGTTGAAGCATTGGGAGAGGGGAGGCTGCGTCTGTTAGTATCTGGCTTGGGCCATCCCACGGCTTCCTTGGCCTGTCGCCCATGGACCAAGTGGGTGCTTTGAGGTCCGTTTTGCCTCCCCCGGGATGCACCTTCAGTGACCTTCCTGCATATTTCATTCTGTGGGGGGCTCAGCTTGTCTGGTCCTTGTGCCCTCTGCTGTCTTGATGCGGAGCCTTCGAGAGTCCGCGCTGTGTCTGGATGCTGGGAACTGCCGTTGCCAAGGCTTGTGGTTTGGGCCAGCAGGGCTGGCCCTCTGCTCCCTGCCCCTCTGACGAGCTCCAGTAACGCAGCTGCCCAGTTCCCATTCGGGGCTCCCACCTGCTCTGGTGCAAATGCCAGCCGGGTTTGAACCTGGGACCGTCAGCCCAGGCCTGGGTGAGCCAAAGGGGTAACGCCAGTGGCCGGTAGCAGTGGTAGAGTGTTATCCTCTAGGCACCAGCCAGGAGAAGGAAATGTACTGCCCACTTTGCAACTCGCTACATGCTGAGTGGGGAGTGCTGCCAGGTCCAGCTGTAGTCCTAGGCTGGTGGAGTAATCTGGGGTTGGCGCAGTGGCGCCCAGACTGGTCGCACCATCCATGGCTGCCGCCAAGGGACGGCTGGTTTGACTCCTCAGACATCGGTGCTAGATCTGCTGACTGCTCCAGCGTCCTGCCTCTTCTCGGCACGGCTTCCCGGCCTGTTCGGAAGCCCAGCGGCTTGAGCCTTAAGGCACCCAGCTGGGGCTGTTGCTGGGAAGGGTGGAAAGCCTCGTGGGCCCCTGTCTTCCAGCCTTGCCAGGCTTCTCCTGCCCCAAAGAGCAGGCGAGGGGAGTGGGAAAGGGCTCACTCTGCCGCTGAGAGCTTGGCTCAGCGATGGGGCAGGTTCTCTCCTATTGCAGCTCCTCTCCACGCCTGGATCCGAGCCAGGGAAAACCTGCTACGCCAGGAACTGAAGGAGGCTAGAGCCCTGGCAGACTTTGTGCCGAGGCATTTTGGAAGGGGGGTGAGGGAGCATCCGGTTGCCAGTTTGCCGTGGGACCAGTTACCCGGGGGGTGATTTGGCGGCTGCTCCGGGAAGGGGGTGAGATCGGGGCCTGGCATGCTCATTTCCTGTGTCCACGCGGGAGGCGCTGAGGCAGTGCCAGGCTGCTGAGGCTAGCGCTCAGTGTTTGTGTGTGTGTTAATCTGCTCCAGCGCACCGCCTGGTTCCTGCCAAGCCTGGCGCCCCGCCGGCCCAGCCCTGGGCATCTCGCTCTGCCATTCTGCCTCATGCATCTCATTCAGGCCTTGCCCAGAGCAGCAGCTGGTCCTGGTGGAGCAGTGCAAGTCCTGGTGTTAGCTGGGTGAGCTGAATTCCTTCCCCAGTTTGCCCCCCTTCTCCCCCTGGCTCCTCCTGATCTGGGAGCCATGCAACTGGGTGCTGCGTTCCAGGAGACGGCTCCCTGTAGCTGCAAACGGCTGAAGATACGTTTGCTCGGTTTGACATGGGTGCCTGCAAAATCGAGGGAGCCCGTGTGCTCGTAAGCCTAGAGCAGGGGCCGAGGGGCCAGGAGAGCTGGGGTCGGGATTCCTGTGGGCTTGTGATCAATGCACATGCCTGCAGCTGTGGGAGGACTCCTGAATTCTATTCCAGGCCCTGCCAGCGGCTTGAGAGATTTCAGGCAGGTCACTTCACCTTGCTGGGCCCAACTCAGCCCTGGCATAAACCTGCAGGACTCTGATTGGCTCCAGGAGAAGCAATGCCTCTGGGAAGTGAATTTCGTGTGCTGTGCCTCAGTTTCCCTCTCTGGGTTGTGAGGCTTAGCAAAGCTCCTGGAGATCTGCAGGTGGCAGCTATCTCTGGCCTTGTCTTCACCAGAGGAATAAAAATGGATGCTCTGTGCTCGAGGTAGCCAGCAGGTGGTCCAAGCCTGGCGAGGACGCGACAGTTTGTAGCTCCGAGCTGAGTGAGCGGGTCGAGGAGAAGGCTGGGAGGGAGCTCGGTGTTCACCCCAACCTATTAACAAGGGCGAGCGCTGCAAACCACCCTGTCCTCGCTTGGCTTTCACCTCCTGGTGGCTAACTCGTGTTAAGAGCGCCTGGAGGAAACGAGGCCTGAGGGCGAAGTTTTGGTAGGGTGCCGGACTGTCCGGTGCTGTTTGTGGTGGAAAGAAGCCAGCAGCGCTAGGGGATCGGCCCAATGCCCAGTTCTTACTTATGCCTTGTATCACCGAGGCGACCCAGCAACGGCCTTGGTCTCCACTGTGCCAGGTGCTGTACAAACAAACCGAAATGATGGTCCCTGCCCCTGTGAGCTTCCAGTCTGGCGACGCTGGCCCTGTACCAACCTGCAGGCTTTGGACAAGGCTGCTGCCTGCTGGTGCTTTGGGCTGCGGTTTTCAGAAGCTCTTTGCGCTGTAGCGCTGCCCTTGTTCTCTGTGGGAATGGCTGGGGGCTGAACCCGGGGGGGGGGGGGCGAGCGAGCGTTACTGTCCCTCCTCCGCTTTCTTGCCCATCTCCAGGCCCTGAGTTAGTTTGTCAATTCTGCTCACCACCAGACACCCAGGGGCAAGAACCGGGGCTGGAGCGATCCAGGCTGAGGAGCTGCTGATGGGAAAGTGTGACAGGGCCTAGAACTTCTGGGGCAGGTGCATGAAAGGAGCCAGAGGGAGGCATCGCTTCCTGGGTTACGGCTCCTGCCTTGGGTGTTTCCTGATCTTTGGCCTCTGTCACGTTGCTGTGCGCTGTTAAACAGCGGCCACGTTCCACCCCAGAGGCGGCTGCATTTCACCAATGAGCAGGGATCGTGTTGGCCAGGGCAGGGAGGGCTGTAGAAATATGAACGCTGTCATTGGCTGGGAATGGGAGCAGGTTCCTCTCCCATCGTGTCGTGTGTCTCCCCCCCCCACCCCCAAACTGCTGGTGATTCTCACCGCCCCGGGGAGGCTGTGTTGAAGCATGCGCCGCAGGATATCAAAGCCCGTCAGAGAAGCGGGCCGGTGGCGTCGTCTCCTCTCCCTGGCGAGGGGTCGTGCAGTGATGCCAGGCTGCCCAGTGGTGGGGTGCCGTCCCCACAGTGCCACGGGTGCGTTAGGGAATCTCTGGGGCCCGGCTTAGGATAATCTCGCTACAAAGTCGGTTCCCAGTCGGTGTAAGGAGGTGCCCAGCTGGCGTCCCGGCACCCAGGGCAAGGGCTCCTGCCTCGATTGCCTCCCAGCTGGTGCAGCGTCGGGGAAGGGCCCATGGCTTCCTCTCTCTGCCAGGCAGGTCCCCCCTGTTGATTCCCGAGCCCACAGGCCAGGCAGCGACGCGGGGCTGATCAATTTCCATGCTGGTTCGTTGCTGCCGGAGTGGGTGCCACTCCGATTCCGGCTGGGTCCCCTCCCTGCCCCATGCCATGTTTGCCCGCGGGAGGCTGCTGTGGAGAGGCAGGGCTAGCATCTCCCTGGGTGCCTGTGGTAGAGCGGATGAGGGGAGAGGGCATAAGCCTGCAGTGCCTGGGGGCGGGAATGTGGCTAGGCCGGAGGTAGAGGGGCCTGGTGGGTAAAGCGTTGGCCAGGAAGGACCATTGGCCCAGCTCTGCTACTGGGTTGCTGGGGGACTTCGGGCAAGTCACTTCTCCCTTTTGTGCCTCAGTTTCCCCCCAACCCTTCCCCTCCTCTATAAAGTGCCCTGAGCCCCATGAGTGGGAGGTAGCGAGTGTGCAGAGCAGTTCCACATGTGTGGGGGTGGGGGCAGACGTGGCTTGGGGAGGGGCCGGTTAGGAAATACCCCAGGCTGAGAGCTGCCTGCTCGTGTCACATGTGCGCCAACCAGGCTAGAGGAGGCGCCGGGGCGCCAGGCCGGCCATGGGGGCGGGGGGAGCAGGCATTCGCAGGTGTTGATTCTGCTGAACTGGTCGGTGGCCCCCCCCACCCCCCGGACTCCCGCAGCGGAAGCGGCGCTGTGTTAACTTCTGGTTTCTCTCTCTCGGCAGCACTGGGTCCCCAGGGAGGACAGAGTGAGGATGAGCCAGCTGGGCCCGAGCCCCCCTCAGCGCTGGGTGAGTCCAGTGGCACTGGGGGGAGTGGGAGGCAGGCCCTGTCGCAGAGGGGGCGAGGGCCCAGCGCTGGGGCAGGAACTGAGGGGCTGCCGTGGGCCCCTGACCCCCCAGGCCCAAAAGAGATCAGTTAAAAACAGCGCGCAAAGATTTTCTAGTTTCCTGTTTTTTCTCTCCTGTGTGGAGGAGGAGGGGTTGGCTATGGGGGGAGGCTGCGAACAAGCCTGGGCTGCGGTGCCGTGCTGGGTACCTGAGACCCCAGGCCGCCCCACGAGGCTGCGGGAGCAGGTGATGCAGGGGGGCGATTACAGGCCAGCCAGGTGCACCCCCACCCCTGGCTAGAGAGCTAGGGACCCAGTGGGTGCTGAGGGTCTCTGCAAGGTTGCACCCAGGCCTGGGGGCTCCAGGGATCCAGCAGAGGGTCAGCTGGGAGCCCAGGACTCCTGGGTTCTCTCCCCAGCCCTGGGCAGGAAGTGGGATTTAGTGGCTAGGACTGGGGAAGGGAGGACTGGGAGCCAGGATCCCTGGGTTCTCTTGCTTCTGACTCGCTCTGCAACCTTGGGCAAATCCTTGCTCCGTGCCTCAGTTTCCCCGCATGGGAGGCGCCCCAGGCGTGAGGCACGTTGGTAAGCAGCAGGCTGTGAAACGCGGCCCGTGCGGGAGGACAGCAGAGCCCCGTGCATTATTCAGCTGCGTATCCGATGTCAGCCCGAGCTCTCGTCCCAGCTGATTTCCTCCAGTGTCCAATCCCTGGATCCTCGCCGTGGCATTTAGCAGCCGCTGGCTGCCTGGCGCCGATCAGCCCTCGCTGGGATGTGCCAGCCCTGAGGGAGGCTGCCTGCGCGGAGAGGAGGCGGGGGCCGGCCTGCGTCCAGGGGCCAGAACCGTTTGGGGTTCAGAGAGAACCACCCGGCCCCGAGCCCCAGGGGACCGGAGGGGGTGCCTGGGGGGCAGAGCCAGCCCCGTTGGCCCTTGGGGGGGGGTTGAGGACAGGCACAGTCGCTCCCCAGGCTGGAGCGAGTGTGAGGAATAAAGAAGGGCCTGTTTCCATGGCTACAGCAGCACGAGGCTGTGAGCTGATTAGTTATTAAAAGAAACGCGTGCCCCTTTCCAAAGCGCTTCGCCCCCGGCAGACCCGCTCTCTGCCCCCCCCTCGCAGTCACGATGGCGTAATTCCACCAGCCTGTGGGGAGGTTTAGGGAGGCCAGCCGGTCCTGCTTTGAGTGGGGAAACTGAGGCATGGGGGCACAGTGACTTGTGCAGGGAGTCAGTGGTAGAATCTAAGAGGGAACCCGGGTTCTCCTGAATCCTGCCTGGCTCCTTGGCTGCCTGCAGCCTGCCTGTGCGAGATGCTGTGTGCCTTGGGGTCAGGGGTGTGTGTGTGTGTGTGCAGTGCTTCACTGATCAAATCAGCCTCTGTTTTGGGGGTGGGGAAACTGAGGCACCGGACGAATGAACTATTCCAAATCTGGTAGAGCTGTGGATAGAACTCGAGTGTCTGGAGTTCCAGCTCTAACCGGTAGATCCCGTTTCCTCTTGCAGTTGGGAATAGAACCCAGGAGTCCTGACGCCCCTCTTCCCTTCCTCTCGCCCCTCAAGAATGTTCCCATGCTGGAAGGATTACATATCAAACCTATTCCCCGGCATCCCCCTGGGACCATCCCCCCATTGTCTCGTTAAACAGCTCCTTCCCGAGTGGCCATCTCTCCATCCCGCCGGGGCGCACCGGGGAGAAACCACCTGCCACCCCCTGATCTCTTCGTGTTTGCTTCAGAGGCCGCAGAGCTGAGCCGCGGGATCCAGGAGGGAACATCATCCCGGCCGGCTGCAAGATGTCCTGTTTTGGGGAGCATTTCTGGGTAAGCGACTCCTTCCGGGGTGGTGGTGGGGGACTCGGAGCTGGGCGGTTTGAATGGAGTCGGGCTATTCCCTAGCGTCCTGGGTTAGATGGGGCCTGTTCTCTCCACAAACCCCACATCTGACCGAGGAGCAGCTACGTGGGGAGGTGTGCGCGGGGGGGGGATTGAGATGGATGGACACGACTCCATATCCCAGCACGCATTACCGTCTCTCACACACACACCCTCACACACACACACCCCCTGCCCAAGTGTCTTGGGTCTGCCCCCCCCCCCGCACTGGCGTGGGGATGGATCTCTTCCCATTGACGAGAATCCCATCTAATCTGGAATCAGAGCTGCCTGGGGGTGAGGTGGGGGGATCGGAGGGCGGGGGTTAAATGCTTTCTCCGGCTCCTGCTGGTGCCTGCTGTGTCCTTGGGTCCAAAAGCAGAGCTGGGCCTTGGCTGGCTGTGGCGTGCGGGGCTGTGGTGGGGTGTGCTTCTGCCCCAGTTGTGTAGCACCTGTCTCTGGCCGGGGGGACGGTGCTGCCTTGGGAGGCCGTGGGACACTTGCTGCACACTCCCCAGCCCTGGGAGACGGCCGGCGGGGGTGCCGTGGGGACAGTTCGTTGGACTTTCCGCGGCAAGATGTGGCCTGTAACGTTCGGATTTAATTGGACATGAAACGCAAGGACCTCGTTAATTGGCGGAAGCTGCTTTAAGGATGGAGGGAGGGGTTTGTGCACAATCCCGCTGCAGCTTTGCCAGCGAGCCCTGGAGCCACTGACACGGGTGGGGTTGGGAGGTTCGATGAACCAGAGCGGCAGGTTCAGTGGGTGTTGGGTTGTTCTCCAGTCTGGGTAGAGCAGAGACGGGGGCAGAGCCAGGCTGGACTCTGGCTGGCAGAGAGCCCTGCGTTGCCCGTGGGCAGAGCTTTTACTAGCCTGATGACTGATCCTAAAAGCCCCTCAAGCTATCGATGTCTTATCCCTGTTATCCAGCTGGGAAACTGAGGCAGGAACATGCCTGCGGTCCCGCAGCAAATTGGTGGCAATGCTGGGAGTGCCACCCAGGAGTCCTGACTCCCCGTTGCCCGCACCTGACTGACCCATGCTCCTGTCTTCCTGGCCGTGCGGCCCCTCTGCTGGCTGGAACCAGCGGGATGACCATCCCTGCTGCAAGCTGGCTTTGAACTGGGACTGCCCCCCGTGCGGTGGTGGCGCGGACCTGGCCTAGGGGACTGAGCACAGATCTGGGAGCCAGGAGACGTCGTCTGTCGCTGGCTCCGATGTCTCTGGAGAGCCCCTCGGGTCTGCTCCGCTGGTGGATTGTGCCGGTGAGAGACCTTCCCGTGGGGACTGCAGGGAGCTCCTGACCTCTCCGGTGCTGCCCCCATCGCCTCACCTAGCTGGAGATTTGGTGCAGAGCTGTGATGCAGCCTGTGGCTGGACACTGTCATGGGCCTGAGCTCCCTGGCTTGGGTGGCTCCGGCCGTCGGAGCGTTGTCACACTCTGGCTGGGTTTCCCCCAGCCCTGTCCACGCCTGCTCTCGGGGAATTTCCGGGCTCTGTGGGCTCTGCTCTGGAGATCAGGCGGTTGAGGTTGGTTTCCTCCAGTCACGGGCTCTCTGCCACCGGAGCTCACAGCTGGGGAGGGAAATGGCCCCCGGGAGGGTGGGGCCGCTGCCAGACTAGCTTGGTGACAGATGCATGTTGCACAGCTGGCTCTGGGCAGAGACGTGGTGACGCTGGAGTCCTCGCTGCACTGGGGGAGACCTGCCCCAGGTACGGGTGGGGGGGGAGGGAGTCATCCCCCGGCCTGTTTTGCAGCCCGTTCCCCCTGCCCCATCCTCCTCCACTGGCTCCCTGCCCACCTCTCCTCGCACCTGGGCCTGAGACGCCGAGGACGCCAGGGGTCAAAGGCTGCCCCTCCCACCTTGCACCAGTCACTTCCCCACCCGTGCCTCAGTTTCCCCATGGCTGTAACATGGAGCTAGTGATGTGTGTGTGTTTGTGGGGGGGGGGGGGTTGTGAGTCTTCATTAACTGCTGCATCTCCCCAACTCTGGCCCGGCTGTCACACCCTACTTCCTACCCTTCGGGGCAGGGGAGTGAGACTTCCCATGGGCCACTCAACCCCCACGTCCTGCACTTCCAGCCGGTCTCCCCAGAAGCTGTGGGGTGCTGGGGGTGGGGAGGGAATGGATGGGCTACTGGCACGCAGGAGTTTGCCCACCGGTGCTCCCCCCCACAAGTGTCCAAGGATGTGGGGCTTGGTGTATTTCAGTGGCGTGGCTCACCCCTGCCCCATCTCCCCAGCAGCAGCCCCTACCCAGGGGCATTTCGTACCCAGGCCCAGCACAGACCCCGGGGGTGGGGGGCACTGCTGCCCGGGCCCTTTCCCTCCTCACCCGGGCCCTTTCCCTCTTCACCCAGCCCTGGCTCTGGTGCCCACAGCCTGGCCGGGGTAGGTTTGGGGAGGAGTGGGGAGGTGCGCCTGCCCCCCCCGGCCCTAGAGTGTGTGTGGGGGCCCGCCCAGCTGCCCGCACGGGGCGGCCACCACGTGCCTCTCGGAGCTTGGCACCGAGCAGCTGCCTGCTGGCCCTCTCCCTGCATGGCATTGCTTGTTTGCACAGTGGCTGTGGCTGGCACCGGCCCCACCCCCCACATGCAGCGGGCAGCTGATGCGCCTGTGGGTTTGTTTGCAAGCAGGCTGGGGAAAGGGGGCCTGATGGGGGGGATGTCCTGGCGCTGGTGGCAGGCACTCCTGGAGCGAGTGCTGTGGAGGGCTGGAAAATACCATCCTGTCACCGTCCCCCCCTCCAGGCAGTGGGTGGGTGTTTGCCCTTTCTCAGGGCTTCCCCGCAGCGCTGCCCAGCCCGGCTTGCTCTGGGGTCATGCACCTGCCCTGCTGCCTCTGCCCCAGGACCTGGGTAGGTTGAGGGCAGGGCGAGCACATTCCCGTCTGTGTCTGTGCCACCCGCATTCGAGCTGGGACTTTGGAGGGGAGAATCCCACGCACAGCTACAGCCTGGGGACCGGCGGGCGAGGCAGCGGCTCTGCAGAGAAGGCCCTGGGGTTACAGTGGGGAAGAAGCTGGGTACGAGTCAGCAGTGTGCCCTGGTGCCAAGAAGGCTAACGGCACATTGGGCTGCATTAATAGGAGCATTGCCAGCAGATCGCGGGAAGTGACTGTTCCCCTCCACTGGTGAGGCTGCATTTGGAGTATTGTGTCCAGTTTTGAGCCCCCCACTACAGGAAGGATGTGGACAAGTTGGAGAGAGTCCAGCGGAGGGAAACAAAAATGATTAGGGGGCTGGAGCACAAGACTTATGGGGCGAGGCTGAGGGAACCAGGCTTGTTTAGTCTGCAGGAGAGAAGAGTGAGGGGGGATTTGATAGCAGCCTTTAACTACCTGAAAGGGGGTTCCAGGGAGGATGGAGCGAGGCTGTTCTCAGTGGTGGCAGGTGACAGAACAAGGAGCAGTGGTCTCAAGTTGTGGTGGGGATGGTCTAGGTTGGACATTAGGAAAACGTTTTCCCTAGGAGGGTGGTGAAGCGCTGGATGGGTTACCTGGGGAGGGGGTGGAACCTCCATCCTTAGCGGTGTTTAAGGAAGGGCTTGACAAAGCCCTGGCTGGGCTAATTTAGGTGGGGCTGGTCCTGCTTTGAGCAGGGGGCTGGGCTAGATACCTCCTGAGGGCCCTTCCAACCCTCCTCTTCTCTGATTCAAATTGGTAGGGCACCGGGCTGGGAGCCAGGAGACCTGGGTCCCATGCTCTGCTCTGCTAGTGCCCCTCGGTCCAGCCCCCTCCTGTCCCAGCTCTGCTGCACCTGCAGCAGTTGACTGAGAGAAGTTGGGGCGTCCATGAAGTGAGTGACAATGGGGAGCGATGGGGGGACCCCCCATGGGGTCCTGTCTAGTCTGTAGCCAGAGCCCAGGACCCCAGATGGCCTTGTGGCCGTCCCCTGATGCCCACTGGGGAGCGCCCAGGGAGTGTTCTGCTCTGGGGGGACAGTGGTGGGGGGCAGGATATGGGTCCCGGCAGTGCTTTGTCCCCTTCACTCTCTGCTCCCCGCCCCCACAGGGAGAGAAGAACCAGGGCTTCGACGTCCTCTACCACAACATGAAGCACGGGCAGGTCTCCATCAGGGAGCTGGCTGACTTCGTCCGCGAGAGGTAGGGCCGGGGCTCAGCTGCACGTCCCACCCCCTTCCGCCCTCCCACCGGGGGGCCGGTGTCGCTCCATCTCTGTGCTGCACGGGACGACACTGAGCCCTGGCGGGGACCTGACCCATCCAGGGCCCTGGGGGCTGTCTGCATCGGTCCCAGCTCCCCGGCATGCCCCCACAAGCTGCCCCTGCCCCGGCACTGCCTGTACCCTCCCGTCATGCTTCCTCCTCTCTGCTTCCAGGGCCACCGTGGAGGAGACCTACGCCAAGTCCATGGCCAAGCTGGCCAAGCTGGCCGCGAACAGCACGCAGCTCGGGTGAGCAGGACAGAGATTGGGGCCAGCGGTGGGAGGGGGAGCCGTGGGTCCGAGTCCCGTCACTGCACGAGCCTTTGGACGCCGCCCACTGCCTGGAGAGCTGGTCGCCGTCTCAGGGCAGCACGGGGGGGCACTGGGACGTGCTCTCAGTGCCCTTGTCTCTCCCCCGGCAGGACCTTCGCGCCGCTCTGGGAGGTATTCCGCATCTCCTCCGACAAGCTGGCGCTCTGCCACCTGGAACTGGTGAAGAAGCTGCACGACCTGCTGAGGGAGGTGGCCCGCTACGGCGAGGAGCAGGGCAAGGCGCACAAGAAGGTACCCGCTTCCTCCCGCCCCTGGTGCAGGGACCATCCTGCGGGGCACGAGGGGGGAGGGGGGCCGGTCCCAGGTACAACCCCGCCCCAGTAAGCAAGGCGGGGCCATCGCGCTGCTGTTGGCCTAGCTGGGGCACTCTAAATCCGCCCCCCCCCCCGGCATTGTGACCCCCTCCTGGGTGCTATGTGCTGAGAGACGGGGGTGCCCTGCCGGTGGGTGGGTGACCGCCCGAACATGGCTCTCCCTGGGCCGGTCGCCCCCCACCTGGCTACTGAGATGCCATGGACTGAATGGGCTCGGAAAGCCGAATTCCCCACTCCCCACCGGGAGGGTGCCCCTCTGGGACGGGGGCCTTTGGGGTGGGGAGGGAGCTTACCTTGCCCCCCCGTCTCCAGGCCCCTCTCTTGCCCCCCCGCAGTCCAAGGAGGAGGTGTCAGGGACCCTGGAGGCCATCCAGCTGCTGCAGGCGGTTGCCCAGATGTTGCCCAAGTCCAAGGAGAACTACCACAGCAAGTGCCTGGAGTCGGAGCGCCTGCGCCGGGAGGGCACCCACCAGAAAGAGATCGACAAGGTACCGGCGCCGGGGGGCTGGGGTGGCCCAGCTGGCATTGTGGGGGGCAGAAGGGCTGGGGGTCTGGCTAGCAGGCCGTCGTTCACAACATCCCCCCCCCCCGGTTGTGTCCTGTCCGCGCCAGGCCGAGCTGAAGTCAAAGAAGGCAGCTGAGGCTCTGCGCTGCGTGGTGGAGAAATACAACATGGCCCGGGCTGACTTTGAGCAGAGGATGCTGGACTCCGCCATAGTAAGCGAGGGGGTGAGCAGGGGTGGATGGGCAGCAGGCGGCTGGGGGGGGGCGGGGCGTGAGGCAGGGCCACTGGATGGCGGGGGGGGGGAGGAATCTTGCTGGAGTCTCATTTGGGGCTGCATGGGGAGGTGTGGGCTGGGAGGGGGCTGCCACCCCCAGGGCCTCAGCTGGGCTGGGGGGGCCTGAGAGTGAGAGAGCGCCCTGGAGTGCTCCCTCCCACACACACTGGCCCTCTCCCCCTGATCTAAGCCCCCCTCCCTCCCCAGCGGTTCCAGGAGATGGAGGAGGTGCACCTGCGCCACATGAAGGGGCTGATCGGCTCCTACCTGCACTCCCTGGAGGACACGCATGTGCAGATCGGACAGGTGGGTGCCCCGGGCCTCCCGGTGGGGGGGGCGAAGTTTGGGGGTGCCGTGCAGAGGGGGTGGGTGCATGCACTAGGGTTAGCGGGAGGGGTGTGGTGGGGGGGGGTTGTGCCGTGGAGAGGGGGATGGGTGCATGCGCTGGGGGTGGGGGTCTGGGGGTGTTAGGAGGCAGTAGGAAGAGGTGGGGGGTTGCAGGAGGGGGCAGCTGAGGTCCCCCCGCACACAGTTGCTTCCTGCCCCAAGGAGGCGCTGCTGAGGCTTGGTGTGCGTGGGCGTGGGGAGGGCTGTGGTGGCGGTGGGGGTGAAGTGAATGTGGGGGGCGGGCAGTGACGTGCAAGATGAGAGCAGCGGCCCTAGCTCTCCCCCCCCGCCCGCCCCCCAGGTGCACGAAGAATTCAAGCAGAACGTGGAGAATATCGGTATCGAGACGCTGCTGCAGAGGTTCGCCGAGAGCAAGGGCACCGGGTGTGAGCGGCCAGGTGAGGGGCAGGCGGGGGGGTGGCGGGGCTCGCTCGGGCACGGGGCTGGAGGGCGCTTGTACCAGGCTGACCCCTGCTCTCCGTTTGCAGGCGCGCTGGATTTCGAGGAGTGCAGGGCGGCCCCAGCGCAGGAAGGCACGTACGTCTTTGCAGCTGGCAGCCCCGCGGGTGCTAGGGCGTCGCCTGGGCCAGGGTCCCTGCTCGTGGCAGGCACCCGGGGGCAGCAGCCGGCGGGGGCAGAGGGGAAGGGGCAGCCAGGACTTCGGGATCATCCCCAGGGAAGGGAGAGGAGGGGCTGGAGCCCTCGGCGGGTGGCTAGGTGGTGGCAGCGATGCCCGTGGGGGGAGGCGGGAACGCCCAGAGCCCAGCTGTCCTGGCTCGTTGGGTGAGATGTCTCCGGGCAGGGGGACACGGGGGCTGGATCTGTGCCAGGAGGTGGCTCACCCGCTCTGTCCCCCACAGGGCCCAAGAGGAGTCGCAGCAAAGCCTTTCGCATCCCCGGGCTGAGCCGGAGGGAGAGAGAGCGAGACGCTGTGTGAGCCCCGTCGCTCCCCCTGCTGCCCTTCCCCATCCATCCCCCCATTGCCCCACCCCATCTGACCTCTCCCCACCCCTTTGCGGGGCTGCTCGGTGCGGTGCTGGGGTGTCTGACTCTTTCTCTCTCTTCCCCCCTCCCCAGGGAGTCCCCAGACACTGACTTGGTAAGTATCTATGACCCACTGCCAGCTGGGGCGGGGGGCGTCCAGCCTGGTTCCTTCCTTTGCTGGCACCTGCCCGAGCAGCCCCCACGGCTGCCAGGCGCATCGGGGCCCCACGCCCGCCTGCCCCAGAGGCGCCCTCGAACAAGGGCTGGGGCTGGTTCGGGGAGTGGGGGTCTGGTGGGGGACTCCAGGTGACTGTCGCCTCGTGCTCCCTGAACCCCTGGCTCCAGGCAGAAGCGACGCAGAGGGGTCTGTGTGTGTGTGGGGGGTGACCCCAGATTTCTACCTGGGAGGGTTCATACCAGAACAGTTTTGGCACCACAGGAAGGAAGAGATGGGAACTGCTTCCAGCCTCCTGGGCAGTTAGGGGGGCCCTGATGCATTGAAATTGCATGTTCCCAACCCACAGCCCCCTGCTTTCCCTGCTCTGGACTCCCCCCAGCTCTGCTGGCGTCCCTCACTCCCGACCCGCAGCCCCTGCTGTCCTCATCGTGCAGCACTTGCTCGATGCCCTGGGGATCGAATGGGTGACGGAGGGAAGGACCGTCCCAGGCAGGGTGGAGGGTGTGGGCCTCTCTGCCCCCCCCCACTAGTGCATTCTCCCCCGCAGACCTGCCCGGACGTGGACGAGGAGGGCTTCACCGTGCGGCCTGACGTCACCCAGAACAGTATCCCGACACCGTCCGCAGAGCCCTGCGCCTGGGAAGCCAGGCGGGGCTCAGACCCGCTGGCTCTGCCGGGCGCCCCGGGACCCCACGGGGCCTGGGCTGAGCCTGAGAGACGTAGCCTCGCATTGTGGGGAGGAATCCTCCGTCTCTCCCCGGGCATCCTGCCCCCCTGGGCACGGGCCCCTTGGGAGCTAGGGACATGGCCTGGGGGGGGGGGTGCCCGAGACCCCAGCTGGCATCAGGGCACAGCCAGAGCGGGCGACAGGTCCTGCCCCGAGCAGCGCGTGGCCTTCCTGGATCAGGTTTTCGTTAGCCCCATTTCACAGGTGGGGCAGACGGTGCCCCAGCACTGCAGGGACCGGCCCGGGTCTCCTGGGCCGTCGTGGTGGAGCCGGGACCAGAATCTGCCCGAAGGAGGGTGGAACCAGCTAGGCTGGAGCTGGGCGAGGGGTCGGGGCCAGGCTGGCTGTCCCGGACTCCTGGGTTCCCTGCGGTGAGCTGGGGTGGGGGCGGCATCTAGTGGGTGGCCAGGGGAATGGCAGATGGGGGCCCAGCCCCGCTCCAGGCTGGGGATTTTTCCCTTGACCGGCTCAGGCTCCAGCGGGACCCACGGCTGCTCGTTCAGCGACTCGGACTACGAGGACGAGGACGAGCACCCCAAGATCTACGTCTGCATCAAGCCCTTGCAGCCGTGCGACGCCGCCGGCAACGGCCAGGCCACTGTGGAGCAGCTCAAGGCAACAGTGGGGAACCTCCCCCTGCCCCCCGGCACCGGGGTGAGAGAGGCAGGGGGCTGATACGGGGGAGGGGGGAGCCCCTGGGGTTCGCTGGCCTGGGAGGATACCGGGGGGAATGGGGGAGCTGGGGCTGTGGATGGGGAGGGGGCGGCCGTGGGGCTGGCTCACTGCCCCTCCGGTGACCCCCTCTCTCTTGTTGTCTCACAGGGCACAGTGAAGCGACAGGTCTGCAGTAAGTGGTTCAGCTGGTCTGTTCCCCCCCTGGTCCCCACCCCGGGCTCTGAAGCAGAAGGTGCCCTGGGCCGTGGGGTGGACGCTGGAGAGGGTCGTGGGTTCAATGGGCCAGGCGGGGACCTGGGGCACTCCCGGGGGGTGGAGCGGGGGGTTGTCGCAGGCTCTCCTCCCAGCGTGGGGGCCTCCATGCAGGGCACCGGTGCCCCCCGCTACCCGTCTGGGGAGACGGTGCCTGTCCTGCCCTAGCAGCGCCCCCCGGAGGCTGGCTCCGCACCCTGGCCCTCTGGGTTGCGCTGTTTCCCGGCACCCAGAGCAGTTTGACGGGGAGGCCTTACATTTTGGACCCCCCCAAATCTTCCTCCCCTCCCCCTTGGCTCCAGGCTCCCTGGACAACTGGGGCCCCCCTTCTCCAAGACCCCCATGACCCCAGCACTTCACAGGCCCCAGCTGCAGGGGGCGCTGGTGGCGCCAAGACACCCCCCCCGACACCCTTCTGGGGAGGGGGGATTCTGTCTCGCTTTGCTGTGCTGGGGGTCATTGGGGTTCTGGCCCGGGCCCGGTAACGCTCTCCGCCGGTTGTTCCCCAGGGCACTTATCAGCCGTGACGAGCGTCGCCGTGGACTCTGACGTGGCCCCTCGTGCAGGTGAGGCCATGACTGGGGGCAAGGAGGGAAATGTGTTTTGCAAGCCCCGCCCCCTTCTGCTGTAAAGCCCCGCCCCTTTAGCCAGAGGCCCCGCCCTATGACGCTAGAGTCGCCGGACGGTTCTTCTCAAAGGCCCGGCAGTGAGGTGGTTAATGCTGCGTGCGAGGTGACCATCAGTAGGGCTCAGCGGTAACGCCCCTGCGAGAGGCCCGGGGAGCACCCCCCTCTGCCCTGTCGGTTCAGCCTCTCTGCAGACTCTGGCAGGCAGCCCCAAAGCTTTACCCAGCCCCCGGGGAGCAGGTGGGGCTGGCTGTGCGACGGGGAGCGTCTGTGGGCAGGCGGGGGCTGTGGGCAGTCGCCGGGAGGGCTGGGATGGGTCCTATTGGGGGGGGGCTGGGACCTGGCTCCAATCTGTCTCTTTCCCTGCAGGTGACAAGCCTGGGAAGCCGCAGTCCCACTACCCTGCGGCGTGGACTCGCAGGTACTGTGGGGCAAAGGAGCCCAGGGGAGGGATGGACGTCGAGGCCCGTGTAGGACAGGCCTGCTCTCTGTGGTACCAGCACATGGGGCAGCTTGGTGGGATGGGGGAAGAGCTCCTGTCCCCGATCCCCCAGCCCTTCCCAGGCTATGCCTGTGCTAGAGCCCTATGGGGCCATGGTGGGGCCCCCTTGGCTGCAGGGCCCAGCCCAGTGTCCCCCATGGCCAGCACTGTCTGCTCTGGTGAAGGCCAGTGCCCGGGGTGGGGCCAGGAGTAACCGTCTGCAGGGGGGGGGCCCCTGCTGATCTCTTCCTGCTTTGGTCCGTCCCCAGCTGCCCTGGGAAGACCCGGCCCGAGGCGGCCCTTTCCGCAGCCCTGTTCGGACCCCCGCTTGAATCGGCCTTCGAAGCGGAGGATTTCACAGGTACTCGTGGTCTGCCACTGCCCACCAGGCCTGCTTCGCCGGCGGGGAAACTGAGGCACAGTGGGGTGGAGGAGGGACTCCCCCCCCGAGGGAGGGTGGTGGAACTGGAACCCGGGTCCTCTCCTCTGGCAGCAGCTTGGAGCTGGGGCTCCCCCTGCTGGCCGTCCCGTGCAGTGCGGCCCCCGGGCCAAGCACCGCAAAGCTGCCCTTTGCCCCTGCCCCGTCTGCTGCCCTCTCTGGCTCCCCCCGCGGCTCTGCGCTGGCGGCTCCCTGACGAGAAGGTCGCCTTGTCTCCGCAGCGTCCCGAGCCTGCGGCCTGACCTCCAGCCCGTCCCCTTTCTCCTCCTCGTCCCCGGAGAACGTGGAAGACTCGGGTCTGGACTCTCCTTCGCACCCCGCCACGGGACCCTCGCCGGACTCCAGGCCCTGGACGCCCCAGAGCCCCCTGGCCAGGCGGCCTGCCAAGGGCTCCCCGAGGCTCCCAGAGGAGCGGCCCGCCCGGCCCCCCGCGACGGCCGCCTCGGAGGAGCAGAGCGCCTGGCTGCCCTGGCCGAGCAGCCCCGTGGGGTGGCCCCGGGACACCCCCTGCTTTGCCACCTTCGGCGGCGCCGAGCCCAGCGAGGAGGAGGCGGGAGCTCAGCACGGCTCCCGCTGCCCCAGTGCCGCGGACCCTTCACCCGACCCCTGTGGGGACCCCCCGGCCGGGGAGCCTGGGCCTCAAAGTCCCGTATTGGACCAGGCCCTGCAGCCCTGCAAGTACGGGGCCTGCCCCCCCTCGACCTCTGTGTCCTCCCCGGTGCCCCCCAGTGGCAGGGAGCCCTCCAGCCCCTCCCCATGGACTTGCCTGGGGCCCGGCTCCAGGCTGTCAGATGGCAGTGCTCCAGCAGCTCTGGACCCCCAGGCTGACGCCGGTGAGTACAAGGGGGGGCACGTGTTGCGGAAGGACCTGCCGCTTGGCTCCCTGCTTTCCCGGGAATGAGAGGGGGGCACCTTCCCCCCCAACTGCTCTGCCAGTGCCGCTCAATCCTGACCCACAGCCCCCTGCTCTCCCAGCCCGGGGCTCCCTCCATCCCCAGCTCTGCTGATGCCCCTCAGTCCTGACCCACAGCCCCCCGCTCATGCCCCTGGTCTCTCAGGCGCTGGCCAATCCTATCTGCCTGGCGCCTTCAGTCAGGAGGAAACGCGTCTGTTTCGGTGCCCGGCTTTGTCGCTCGCCCACCTGTGGTTCTTCCCCTGTGTCCCCCCCCCCCCAACAGCCACCTCCCGTGTGCCTCCCTCCCTGCACCCTGAGACGGACCATGCCCCCCACCCCCCTCGAGGTGTCATCTCTCACCCCCCCTTGTACTTCTGCAGATCCTCCCCCTGCGCCCGCCCCACCCAGCGCCGCCCCCAAGGTGGCCCCCCCACGGCGATCCAGGACGAAGCGGCCCTCGCTGGGGCAGACGGCCTGCAGCCACGGCGAACCGGTGGGTGGCGCTGCTCCGTGCTGGGGGGCGGGGGGGTGCCCGCAGCGAACGTGAGCTCCGTCCCCCTCCAGTGGCTGTGCCTGCTGCGGCCACGGCTCTGAGCGCGGGTGGCGGAGGCTGGCGCTGCGGAAGCCAGAGGCGCCCAGCTCGGTCCTGGCACTGGGCCGCACCTTCTCGAGCGCCGTCTTCCATCCCAATCCCGTCTGTCCTTGCAGCACCTTGGGGTGGGGGAGGGCTGCGTTGTTATCCCCCCCCTTTCCCAGGTGGGGAAACTGAGGCACAGAGCAAGGCAATGGCTTGTGGTCCAGGGAGTTTGGCAGAGCTGGAGATCGAACCCCAATCAGCTGGGTCCCGGCCCGGGGCCCTGCAGGGAGCTGGCGTCGCTGAGCCCGTGGGGGGGATTGTGGCCATGACTCGGCCCCAAGCGGAGCTGGCATGAAGTGGGTGGCCATCTTTTTCTTTGCTTTCTAAAGAGGCAGGATCTGCCTAACGACCCCTCCCCTGCCACTGTGGGGCTCGGCTGCGTCTTAAGGGCAAAACCAACCGGGGGGTCTCTGGGGTGGCCAATTCCCAGCCCTTGCTGAGACCCTCTGCTCTCAGTGCTCGGAACAGAGGCTAGCTCACAGGGTCGGGCTTCTGCACCGACCCCCTGGGGTGGCTGGTTTTCTCCTGCCTGGCGGGAGGCGGATGGGGTTTAATGGTCAGAGTTGGGGGCTGGCGCTCCTGGATTCCAGAGGCTTAGGGGTTATCAGGAGACTGGGAGCCAGGACTCCTGGATTCTGTTTCCAGCTCCACTCCTGGCCCACCAGATGGCCCAGGACAAGTCCCAATTGTGTTCTGTGCCTCAGTTTCCCCACCTGTCCAATGGGGTGAACGATCTTGACTTCGTTTGCAAAGCGCTTCGGGATCTCAGGCTTGCGGATTCTCCTCTGGGGGCCCATTCCCGCCCCGCCGCTGGCTTAGCCCGGCCCCGGCCCGGAAGGTGACCTGCCAGCCTTTGTTTTCCAGTCCCGCGCCCTGAGCCCGTCTCCCCTGTGGATTTATGGCCCTTCCCACTCGGCTCCGGCCAGCCTGGGTGAGCGCAGCTTCTTCACGGCCTCGCAGCCGGCGCTCGGTACGTACCGTGACGGGTCGCGCTCGCTGGGCTCTGGGAGTGGGCGGGCAGAGGACTAGCCGGGAGCATTGGGGTAGGGGCAGGGGTGAAACTGTCCAATGCAAGGTGGGGGACCCAAGCTGGAGGGGCAGCTTTGGGCTGGGTTTGATTGGCGACTCTGTACCCCTTCCCCTCCCAGGGCTCTCACGAGGCCCCAGCCCCGTGGTGCTGGGATCTCAGGATGCACTGCCCGTGGCAACCGCCTTCACTGAGTACATCCACGCCTACTTCAAGGGCCAGGACCCCGACAGGTGAGGTGGGGGGGAGAGACTGCCTGGCTTTACAGCTGGCCTTTGGTTGTCCCCACAGGGCTGCTGGGCCTTTAGGGGGGGCGTGAACCCAGGTGTGTTGGACTCAGCCTAGGGGTGCTCTGGTTATGGGGCGGGAAAGAGATCCAGCTGCAGGCCATGGAGCAGCACCACAGCTAAAGGTCGGTCCCTTGCCCTCAAATCTCATGAGCCACGTGGGGGTTGGGGGACAGGACAGGACTGGACCCCCGGGCGAGCTTGCCCTTGTGAGAGCAGGTCCCTCGTGCATATATTCACCGCGGGAGGCCGGTTGCTCCCAGTCCCGAAGGACCCATCGCTGACCCAGGTCAGTAGCCTCTTGGGTCGGGCCCCGGGGGCACAGATCTACAGATTCATTGCCCCCCCCACCTCGAGTCCCAGCAGGGGAAGGGTCCTGTTCCCCCTTGTTCGGGCTTTTTGATTCCTTCCTTGCTTTCTGCTCTGAGTTGCGAATTCAGCGATTGGGAGGGACTCGCTGGGGGGAGCATCAAGAAAATCTCTGGTCCTCTGATGCTCCGGGCTGGGTGCTGGTGGCAGGCGGGTATCTCGCACTTGGTGCCACTGCGCCCCCGGCCGGCCCGCCGCAGTTACAGAGCAAACGCGGGACATCCCCGGACAGACACGGCAGGCCGCAGCCCGGCAGCGTTTCAGTCTCAACACGTCCTGATAACCCAGCCCCTGCGCTGACCCAGCACCAGGCTGGCCCGGCTAGGTCGGGCCGTGTGTCCGTCAGGGCTCAGGAGAGGCCTTGGGACTTTGGCGTGAGCTGGCACCTGATCTGCCAGCATCGCACCCGCAATCCCCTGGGGCCCTGGGGGGGCCGGACTCCCCGCCTGCTGTCGGGGCGCTGGGGAGAGGCTGTGAGTTGACGCCTGGCTCCCCGCAGCTGTCTGGTGAAGATCACGGGCGAGCTCACCATGTCCTTCCCCGCCGGCATCGTCCGTGTCCTCAGCGGGAGCCCGGCCCCACCCGTCCTCAGCTTCCGCCTGCTCAACACGGCGCCCATCGAGCAGTTCCTGCCCAGCGCGGAGCTGCTCTACAGGTACCGGGGCAGAGCCGGGGGGGTCGTGGCAAGGCTGGGAAGGGAGGCGGGGGCTCGGAGGGTGCACCACAGCCGGCCTGACCCGCTTCTCTCCACCCCGCGCCCGCCTGCAGCGACCTGTCCCAGAGCGACCCCAGCACCAAGGACTTCTGGCTGAACATGGCGGCGCTGACCGGCCACCTGCAGAAGCAGGCGGAGTTGGCCCCTGCCGCCTCCTACTACAACGTGGCCCTTCTCAAGTACCAGGTGAGGCGCCAGCGGGGCCGTCCCACCCGCGTGGGGTCCCCGCAGCCAGGCAGCGCGGCCAGGACTCCTGGGTTCTCTCTGTAGTGGGTTAGAACGGGGGGGCTGGCCATCTGCACTCCTGGGTTCTCTCTGTAGTGGGTTAGAAC
>ML675700.1:11171278-11234115 GCA_007922155.1 Mesoclemmys tuberculata
CATTCACGAGCCGGAGCTGCGCTGCGGGAAGAAGCTGGAGGTGTATCGGAGCGTCTGAGCAGCGGGCGAGGGCAGGGGGCACCGGGGAGGGATGGAGGGACAGGCCCAAGGTACTCCAGTGCTACCGTCTGTCTCGGTCTCCACTGCTGTGCCCCAAGTGCTGCAAGCCAGTCACCTGGGCCAGCCTTGGATGCCTGTTCCTGGAAGGCCCGTTTCTGGGGCAGGGAAGCTTTCAGGAACATGCCTCAGCAGGGTGGGCCAGGGCTTACGACTGACGCAGTCCACTCCCTTGGCTGGGCGCCCGCAGGAGCTGAACACACACTGGCTTCTGGGCGTCATGCACCTCCCCACCCCGGGACCTGATCTGCCCTGGTGCAACCAGCCGTCAAGTTGATGGAGACGTGTCTAGTCCAGCCCCTGGTGAGTTTGGCGGAAGCAGAGCTCACAAGGGGGTTGAGTCCGGGGTTCTCAGCTTGGCCTGCAGGGGATCTCTGTCCTCCTCAGCCCAGGCCTGGTCCTCTTGCTGCTAATGGTCTGGTAGTTGGATGTATTGACTGGCACGGCTCTTGCTTCCAGCTGCTCAGAACGGCAGAGAAGTGGCAGGCTTTGCCCTAGGAACAAGGCTGGAAGGGGGTGGAGGAAATGAGCCAGACTGAAAGATCAGGGGTGTCAGACCCATGGGAGCTGCAGAAGCCCCCAGGAGGGTGTGTTCCTTGCTGCCTCTCCTCTCTCCCAGCAGCCGTCTGTGCAAATATTCCAGTGGGCGGCGGGTGGGGACCTTGTGCTCCAGGATGGAAGACCACCTGGGGGCTCGGATGCTCCTCGCCTGTCGATCCGGCAGCAAGACCTTACAGGGAGCTGGTCTAGAGCTGATGGCTGGCTTCAGGGCGAACCGGCCCATGCTGAATCTATGCTGGAGACTCGGGCTGTAAAATTGAATTTCCGCTGGGTAGGAGGGAGCAAAGGGGGCCCTCCCTTCAGTGCCAGCCCAACTGTGTCCAGACTGTGCTAACAACTTCCGCCCCCTCCCCTCACGCCCTGCGGGGCACAGGCCTGCCTGGTGCTATTGTCCGAGTATCCAAAGCTCTGCTCTGCCTCTGAAAGTCAGGCCTCATTCGCGTTCCCAAACTCGGCTGACAGTGACTGTCCTGGCCCGGTGATAGGACGGGACCCTTGGCATTCAGACCTGGGGCTTGGTTAATGTGCGAATTGGCAGGGCCAGAAGGGCGGGGAGGCTTGCTAGAGCCTCGATGGACGACTGATCTGCCCAAGGGCAGCGGGGGTCGGGGGGAACCTGAGATTTGAATTGCTGCTAAACTTGATCCCCCAGCGATTTCTGTTCCTCTGTCCAGGAAGCTGCAACTTTGCACCAGCAGGGCTGGGTGCATCTTTAAAGCTGCCTAGTGCATCTGTCGAGCTCTGGCCGCTTTCTGGTGACGCTTTGCCATTTAGTGCCTGGAACAAGGTAATGAGCCCAAGGTTCCCAAATAGCTGGCCTCGGTGTGTTTGTTTTTGTGTGTAAAACCGGCTCTTCATCTGCTCCTCTCTGAGTTCTGGCTTGCTTTATCATCTGCCATCTGTTCTGAACCTGGGATGTTAATCATTAAGCTTCATGCACGCCTGGAGTGAAGGATTGCACAGGTTAAATCTGCTGCTCGGATAATAAATCCATCCCCTTCCTGACCCTCCTAGCCTGCAGTAAAAAGAAAACACCAAGTGTCAGGAAAGAAAACATCCAGTTCTAGTTTAGTCTCATTTTCTGGCACAATCTCCCCTCCCTGCTTGTGGCAGAGTTTTCACCCGCCCCAGGTGTCGTGTGGAATCGCTCAGGACTTTGCAACCCAGACTTGGGGGATGCAGTCATCAGTTCACACATCTGGATGCGGAAATGGTTGATCCCTCCCTGATGTTTGGGGTCATGGGCTTCTGTCTCCCTCCCACTCCAGCACAGTCTCTCAGCTCGCCCCCATGCTGAATCCAGGGCGCCTGGCCTGGGCCAGTCGTCAGTGCTTCCACCAGCCATCGGAGGAAATTGTTTGTCTGCCACATCCTCTTGCACCAAACATGACGCATGCTGTAGCCGTGATATGCTGCACTTTGTGTTACCGCTCCGGCTTGTGCTGGCCCGGGGGCTATTTGGCCTTTGTATGCACTGTGGGGGCTGCGCAGGCCTTTGTGCTGAACAATTCGTCTGTCCCTGCTCCTTCCCCCTGCAGACCGTGGCCCCTGCCCCTGCCACGTGGGGGGGACGAAAACTGGCACAGCCCAGCGCGGTGGGTCGTTGTCTTTGGGCTCCCTCCCTCACGACAGGAGGCGCCTCCTTCCCTGGTGGGAAATGCCCCGGTGCTGCAATGTCACGAGAATAAAGGAGTGTCGTTTCTAGCAAGCGTCCCTGCACCTTGGTCTGTTGCGGGTGGCCCAAGGGTTTTCTGTGGCGGAGCTGCGGCGATGGGAGGAGGGCGGCGGGGGGGCGGCCGGGCGTTACCCAAAGGAAGGAATGTAAAGCACGGATCCGTCTGTCGCTGGTGCCTTTGTTGCTTTGTATCAGGAATTGGGGCCTGCGGCTGAGCTGCCAGACCAGCCGGAACAAGCGGGAGCCCCTGCGCGAGCCCCGGTGGGCAGGGGTGGCTCATCTCCCTTCGCGTGCCCTGCGCTCAGCGGGCCGCCCAGCGCACCATGCGCTCTCTGCTCAGAGCGGTGGCTGGGTGGCTGACAGCAGGTGCTCTCTGGGTTTGGGTCCTAGGGTCTCTCTGCCCAGCTGCTGTGAAGTGGGCTGTGTGGGAAATGACGGGCGCTGGGGCTCCTATTTGGGGCTGGGCAGAGCTAACCCTGGTATGGCTCAGCCATAAATCACGGGGAGCTGCTAGGCAGGGGCACGACAAATGAGCCGGCTGTGGGCGTGGCAGCAGGGACCCAACCGGGGCAGATCCTTCCAGTGCCAGACCGCACAGCATGGGAGCAAGCACTGCTGACCTAGGAAAGGACACGGCATGACACACACAAGGTCAGGGCAATAAATCTCAGAGCAACTGGCCCTGCCCGGAGGAAGCTGCGTGCTTAGAACCATGTGACCCTATGCTGGCGTTGCATGTGTCGGCACAGAGCTAAGGATCAGGACTCCTCGGTTCCATTTCTGTCGTTCACTGGGTCTCAGCTGTCACCTCTCTCCTTTGCCTGCCTGAAGAATGGCAAGTGTTTCTCTGCTGCCCCCCCTCGCCAACCAACACCCACCCCCCCACACACACAGCAGATTTGATCAGGAATTCCTGCCATGCTTTGAAATGCTTGATAAGAGGTGATATAATATCAGGTTTCTGCTCATTTGTAGGAGTACTGGCAAGTTGGGAAAAGACATCAGCAATTTCTAAGCCACACTACAGGTGCCACATCTGGTCCTGACTCTGGAGCATCCGGGGTTGTGTGGTCTCCTGGCAGGACATGATGTTATGTTCCCTTGGGGCTAAAGTTGCTCCATGTTGGAGTGGGCAGGGTTGTTATGGGCAGAGCTGTGTGAAGAGCTGCTTCATAGGGGTTGGGCCAGAAAGGAGCTAATGCCCTTTTGTTAGGAGCCACGATTTCTGCCCCCCATTAGCCTCCGTTGGCCCTTGTAATCACCAGAACCCTTTGCTCTCTGCTGCAATTGCAAATGCCTACTGGAGCTCAGAAGCCAAGCCCTAGCCGCCCCGAGTTGGATCAGGTTGCCTGGGGAGGGGGGAAGGAAATCAGATAAATTATTTCATGACCGTAGACGGGGAGGTTCAAAATGTTAAAGCTTTATAGCCATGAACTTGCTAATCATCAGCATTGTATGTGCAAAGTAGCTAGCCTTAAACCAAACGCGCAGCACCTCAAGCAGCATTTTTCTCACTTTGCCGCTTTGTACATTGAGATTATTTTGGATGGAAATGTTTGCCCCTTGGTTTGTGTGTGTTGGGTGAAATCGATGTGTACTGACACTTACCATGTAAAACGCTGATCGTTCCCAGCCTAGCCATGCTAGAGCGTTAGTTTAAAAAGCAATCTAGTGAATCTCCAATTCTCCTGCCCATGTTGGTTTGTACGTCGTGTGGATTCACTCTTTGCAAAGCAGGGGAAGGCTCACGGCTTCTGGCATAAAGCGCCTGCTCTGCTGGGTCAAACCTTTGGGTTTTGGTCAAATGATGTTTTTTGTGAAAAGGTTTCATGTGACAAAAACATTCCTCCTTGGGTTGAAGAGCCAAACACTGAAAAGTCTGGCTACTAAAAACAAAGGGTTTCAGCATCTGAAAACAAGCCAACGGTGATTTTTTTTAACCTGAATATTGTCACAGGAAACTTTCAATGACTATAGACAAAAGAGAAGTTTTGCATTTTCATTTAAACTGTTTTGGAGGTGCGGGGGGAGGCTGGGGGAGGGAATTCCCCGACTACCTCCCTTCTTCACAGAACAAAATGTCTTGCTTCACCATAAGAGAATCCTTGCGTTCAAGCCTTGCTGTTTTCTCGGAATAATTACATTAATTCAAAATGTTGCTGCTCTTCGGTGGCTCTCTTTAACCAGCAATGCCTGGGTTGGTCGCTCAAAGAGATTTCCAGTCTTTTCTCCCTCTCCAAGAGAAACTGGGCTGTGAAAAGGCCCCCAGAGGTATCTGAAAAGCTAGAGGGCCTTCAGTGTAAGCTCCAGCCTGCTTGTTTGCGAAGAGGCAAACGGGGCTGTGGAAAAGGCTCCAGCACTCCCTGGGTAATACAGAGAAGCGCTTACAAGCCGTTGGCTCTAGCTGGTAGCATCACCAAAGATGCTCGTGGCAGGCGGGTGAATACAATACAGGCGCCAGGTGCAATTCCCAGAGGCTGGGTCCAATTTGTGTTCAAGGCACGCAGGACAGGAAGGGCCAGGCTGCCCTAGGGGGGCGTGGGGTGGGGCTGCCCTTTCTAGAAGATGCTTTGCTCAAACACTAGCTGCCAGGCACAGGACAGGGGCCACGTGGAGTGAGATTCTCCAGCCCGTGTTACGCAGAAGGGTTAGGCTGGTTGGGTTGATTGGCTCTGAGGCCCATGGCCATGCCCCACCTCTGGGCAGCTGGCCCAGTCCGCCCGGTCACCTGCCCAGGCAAAGAGCCGGGCATCGTGGCTGGGAACGTGCCTCTTCCCCTGCTCTGCCGGAGCGAGGCCTCAGCTGGGGCAGCGACGACTTGGACCGGTGCAGATGCACGTGAGTCAAACCCTTGACCGTTAGCAGCGGGGCTGGGCCAGCCATGCAAGTCACGGGAAGGGCAGCCGAGAAGGGCAGCGCCCCAACTCTGGGGCTGGCAGCCTGGTCCCGGCCCCCCGAGGCAGGGCGGAGGAAGGTCCTGGGCGGGATCAAAGCAGTTCTGTGGCTTTGAAACCTGGGGAGCCTCTGGCTGCGTCGGCCCAGCCCTCTGCAGCAAGGGGCCATTTCCCTGCCCTGCCTCGTGCACGCGCCGCATGTGGCTTAGCCCCGGGGCCCGGCAGGAGGAAGAGGTCGGGCCGCCAAAGCCATCTTCATGTCCCCCATCTGTCCTCGGGGCAGAGATCCCTGCCCTTAGCTCAGGCCCTGCGGTGTCCCAGCATTGTCCCGGAGCGGACGGGAGCCTGAGCAGTTCGGGTGGTACCTGCCCCTTGCCTCCACAGTCCTCGCCCCTCTAGCCCGTGGGTGTCGAGAAGGGGCTGGGGCAGTGGGCGTGGCAGGGTCTCTCCGCTCAGGGGAGGTGGTGTCTTGTCCAGGCAGGAGCAGAGGCCCGGGAGCCGCCGAGGGGGCCCCGGTGCTGCCCCGAGCAGGTCCCCCTATCCGCGGACCTTGCTCCGGCTGTCCCGCAGCGTCTCGATCTTCGGCCCCAGCTCACTGAAGGTGGGTCTCTTGCTGGGGGTGAAGGCCCAGCAGCTGAGCATCAGGCTGTGGACCTGGGAAGAGAAGGGGGCGCAGAAGTGTGACCGCCGGCCATGGGTGGGGGGGTGGGGAGAGGCACACGGGCTCCTTACCTCAATGGGGCAGCCGGCGGGCATGGGGAGCCGCTTGCCGTCCTTCAGCAGCTCCAGCAGGTGGCAAATGATCTGCATTGGCTTGTCAAGGCCCATCAAGCGGAGAAATTCCTGTCGGGGGGGGGAACAAGGCAGGAAACGGCCATGGTGGGTCAGAGCCATGGTCCGTCTAGCCCAGTGTCCTGTCTTCCCACGGTGGCCAAGACCAGGTACCTGGCAGACAGAGGCTAGGGGCACTTCAGAGCATGGTTTTCGCATCCCTGCCCGTCCTGGCTAATAGCCTTTGGTGGACCTATCCTCCAGGAACTTGTCTGGCGCCGGGCGTGGCTTGGTGGATTGTGAGAGCTCTTTTTAAATGTTTTCCCCCCTTGCCCTCCATGCCATGTTGTCTCCGGTCAGATGTGAGTTTGTCTCCCACCGCAGGCAGGAGGGGGACTGCAAGGCCATTTGTTTTTCTTTAAATCTGCTCGTTCCCCCATGGTCACACTTGGTTACATCAGTGACATGTTAGCCTCTGTAACAGTTAACCAACGATTAAAGCATCTGTTTGTCATTTACGAACCCTTTATAAACTAGACGCAAACTGAACGTTACCATAAAACACGCCTACCTTCATGAGAGGGAGCTGCCAGTGTAGTTTGCGTCATGGACGTGTCCCTTGTGTGTAATATGTTTGCTCAGAAAAGTGACTGGGGGGTGGGGGGAGAACAGTTGGCAGTGGAATAGCAGTTGGGCTCACCTGTGCAACTTACTGCTGCAGGATATTAGTGAAGGAAGGAGTTTAGCTGCCTTCTAGGAATATCGTAGGGGCTTCGATGTTTATTAAATGACAAGGGTTCTCAGCTTGCATGCTTCAGGGTATGAGCTGGCTGGGGTCAGGAAGGAATCCCAGCTCCTCTCCAGGTAGGATCACACCATTAGGAGCACCCTGAGGCCGGGGAATTAAACCTTCTGAGGCATGCAGTGTTGATCATGGGGTTGCTCAGCAATTCTTCCAGGGCAATCCCAAATGTAACAGGCCAAGTTCAGAACTGGTGTAAGGGGGGGCAGCTCCCACGGGAGTCCAGGGGGAGATGTGCCTGATTCAGTCAAAAATCTTTCCTAGCAGTGGAGGCTGAGAACCCCAAAACTCACGGCACCTGTGGCGCTGGGGCAGGGGCGGGGGAAGACAGAGCCCTTAGGAGAAGCTGTGGCAAGTTTTCTCACCTCGGAGGGGCTTTGGCTTCTATTGCTGTACGTGAAGAGCTCGTAAAGGACGACACCAAAGCTCCAGACATCAGACTCGCGGGAGAACACGTTATCTGCCAGGGACTCGGGCGCATACCTGGCCGGGGAGGAAGCACAGAGTGAGGTAAGTGGGTGAGTGCCAGATTGTGCAAGCAGAGGGCCCATCCCAAGCGACTTGCGTGAAGCAGGCTGGTTGTGTGGGTGAGAAATTTCAGGGAGATGGAAGGGCTGTTTGCACAGTCAGAGGCTGCAGCGTGAGTCAGATCCCTGGCGGAGTCACTGGACCTAGCTCCGTGCAGGTCAATGCACCAGTTTACGCCCTCTGAGCACCTGGCTGCATTTTTAAAAATTCAGCATTTTTTTTACCATAAAATCCCCCAAACACGTGAGCTGTGGGCCCTGCGCCAGAGACCTCAAACATTGCCCTGTTAATTCCCCATAATCCATGCGTCCCTCGGCGCTGCTGTACGTGCGCCGCGGGAGAGGCAGCAGCATCTAGTAGATAGAGTGTAGGGCTAGGGGGCACGTGTTATTCCCGGCTCTTCCACTGACTCGCTAGGTGGCTGCAGGCCTGTGCCTCAGTTTCCCCCTCTGTCACAGGGGGTAGACGATCCTGCCCTCGCCGTGCGGCTGTCTAGCTGATGTTTGCAAAGTACCTTTGTTAGCATGGACAGCGTCCCAGGTTTGAAACCTCCCCCCCGCCAGCAGGAAGGTTAGCACGTAGGGCGGGTTGCGGGAGTGCTTGGAATCTCCCTAGCCCTGCAGCGAGAGCTTTAGCCCTATTCCACAGAGGGGAAAAAGGAGGCAGAGAGAGAGGACGTGTCACGCTCACGGCCACACAAGGAGTCTGTGGCAGAGCTGGGGGAAAAAACCCAGATGTCCTGGCTTCCAGCTGTACTGGGAGCTGCAGCCTGGCCCCCCCCCCAGCGAAGAGCAGCCCCGTGGATGCCACCCGCTCATCTCTCTCCTACCAGAACACAGGGCTCTGGCCCGGCTCCTGCACCACATAGTATTCCTTGTCCTGCGGCAGCAGCTTGGCCAGGCCGAAGTCTCCGATCTTCACGTGGTTCTCGTTCTCCACCAAGACGTTCCTGCTGGCCAAGTCCCTGTGGACATAGCGCTGGGATCCCAGGTACTCCATGCCCTGCAACAGACACGCCAACAGGCTCCAGCCAGGGGTAACACACACCATGCCCAGAGGGGCCCCCATCTCTGGGCACCGCCCTGGGGACCCTGCTCACTGCCTATTCTGAATCTGAGCCAGGACCCATCTGGCCTGGGGAAGGAAGGATGGACTTAAGGCACCGGGGCTCTGGAAACCTGGGCTCACATCCCAGCTCTGCCACAGACTCCCTGGGTGCCTGTGGGAGAGTCCTGTCACAGCTCTGTGCCTCAGTTTCCCCAACCAGCTAGCCCTTCTGCTGCAGGGGGCTGGGTGAAGGATGGCTTGCATGAGGGGTGCTGGGGTACGGAAGCAGGCAGGCGGGGGCTCAAGGGCCAGCGGGTGCTGGAGCCTGGCTTTGTGGGGATTGGGAATCCCAACTTGGACCCGGATCCGGGAAACCGCCTTGATCTTTATAAGGGGCGAACGGAAGCGCTGGCTCTGCCAGCCTGAAGCGTGGAGCTCGGGACCCTTGCTGCCGGATTGCCACCCCCAGCCCCGCCGGGGCAGGCAGGAAATGATTCAGCCTTGTGCTTCCCGGGACACGGCAGCCACTTGGGCCACGGAGCTGCCAGATCTCAGCCGCTGGGTCCCTCCCGCCCCTTTCCTCCTGCCTCCGGGGCTGGACAGTGGGTCTCTGGGGGCCGCCCCCTTCGGCTGAGCCAGGAGAGGCGACAGGGGCCGCCCGGAGGCCCGTCCCCCTTGCTGGGAATGGGGGGCATGACGCAGAGCAGCGGCACACGGGGAGGTGCCTAAGGGTGCAGCTGGGTTCCCTGCCTTGCATATCTGCCACGCGTAGAGCAACAGCCGCCTGTGGTCCAGCCGTTCCTGGTTCTTCTGCAGATAGTCCCGGAGGCAGCCGTTGGGCAGATACTCCATGACGAGCCGCAGGTTCCTCCGCCCTGGAGCGTGCACAGAAGACGTCAGGCGCCGGCACGCGCCCCTGGCCCTACTCCCCCGCCCCCAGAGTCCTCAGCATCTCTCGCGGCGTGGCGTGGTTCTCAGGTCGGGACAAGCCGCAGGGCGTGAGGGCTGTGTGTGGGGCACCCAAGGCTGGGATAGCCAGGGGCCATGGGTCAGGACTGAGGGGCTCTGGCAGAGCTGTGGGACGGGAGGAGCCGGGGGTCGCGGGGCGGGATTCGGGGCAGCCACAACGTTGCAAACAGTCTGGGCCAGGCCCCTGCTGGAGCCCCTGCAGCCACTCAGTGACTTTAGGGGCTCCCCACGGAGTTTGCTGCCCCCTCCCGCCCCCAGGGATCCATGAGGCTGCAGGGTTCCTGGCCAGGCCTAGCTTTCAGCCTTCCTGGCCCAGGCTCACCCAGGCTGTAGCACACGCCCCGGTACTTGACGATGAAGTCGCTGTGCAGGGAGCGCAGGATGGCGATCTCCCGTTCGAAGTCCCGCAGCTGCTCGGCCGAGCTTTGCTGCAGCCGTTTCACGGCCACCAGCTCCCCGGTGCTGTCGTCCAGCGGGTCGTAGCGACACAGCTCCACGCTGCCGAAGTTCCCCTGGCAAAGGAGAGGGAGCGAAGCGCGTGGGGCCCGGCAGCTCTGGGAACCAAGGGCCGCAGCCGGGGCAACCTCCGCGAGCCTGCAGCAAGGGCCCCAATCTGCCCCCCCGAGCTACAGCCAAAAAACCAACCACGTCGCCCACCCTATCCCAGCATGGCTCTTCATCTCCCACTACCGGCAGCTCAGGGCAACCCCTCCAGCTGCATGCAGCAGTAGCAACTCCCTCCCCTGACCACCACTAGAGGGGGACAAAGATTTGCACAGAACTAATGGGGGCAATACATGCCTGTCCTGCGGAACTCCCTGCTACAAGATACCATGGCCGATGCCAAGGGTTTTGAAGGCTTGGCTATGGAGGTGGAGGATGGGAGAAACTGGCCCTTGTGCAGGGCGGCCAACGCACCACTTAAGTCCTCAACAGTAGGAATGAAGCCTTGTTTTGGCCCTTATCTCCCTCTGTGAACTTAGGGGGGTAAATCCCTGCTTGAGGAAAAGGAAACGCACAGCCCCAAGCGTGTCTGGACCCAGGGTCAGGCTGCCAACATTAGCAGTTCCAGCCAGCCTGTGCGAGAGAGCGGGGAAGGAAAAGGAAACGGATCCCCCAGCCGAGGAGCTGTTTAACGCCCAAATGCCAGGGTGAAGGCTCGCAAAGAGACTCGGTGTGAACCCAGGGGAGGCGGGGCTGCCTTTCCCAGGGGCCATGCTCCTGGCTGGCTGGTGCCTTGGCCCAGTCGGCCCATCCAGGTAGGACTCTGGGCGACTGAAGGAGTCTTGGGGGGAGGGGGCGTGGGCTGCTTGCTCGGGAACCTTCGGGCCGAGAGCGGCCGGCGCGGTCTCACCTTGCCTAGCACCGAGATGTATTTCAGGTGTCGGTCCTCGAACAGGGCCGGGTCCTGGCAGGCTGGGGCTTTGACGCAGCCCCAGAAGCCGTCCTTGGCTGGAAGCTCGCTGGACGCCAGGTCCGACAGCAGCTCATAATCTGCAAGCGGGAGGGAGAGGTCAGGCGGCTTGACCAGCTCCCCCAGTGCCACCCCTCCCTCAAACCCCCCCCCGCAACCGCCCCTGCTTTCCACGGGGCAGCAGCAGCACCGGCGCCATCTTGCAGGGCCCGACATGGAGCCAAAAGCAAGCGGGGCTCCAGGTTTGCCACCCAGGGGAGCTGGCTGCCCACTCGCCCCACCCGCGGAGCTGTACCCCGCTCGGCGCCGGGCACTGCAACCATCCTGGCATCTCACCCAGCCAGGCCGGGGCTGGAAGCAAGGGGGACCATGGGGACCCGCACCATCCATCTGGGCAATGCACAGCCCTCAGCTGTTACAGGAGGGCTGGGGCGGGGGGCTCGGGAGGCGCCGTCGGTTGCAGTCCTGGGACCCGCGTTCTTGACGCCCTGTCATCCCAGCTGCCTGCCCCACACAGGCTGGCCTGGTGCTCACCCGAGGTGATCAGGCTGTTGAGGTCCCTGATGATGGCCCGGAAGGAGGGGCGCCAGCGTGGCTGGTAGTCCATGCACTGGGTGATGAGATTGGCCAACTCCGTCCACTTGGGCGCCGGCAGCTGGAGGCCATTCTGGTAGAACTGGAGTTTCTATACAGAGATAAAGGGGGGGAGTTAGGGGCTACGCTGCCTGGAGGCCACCTGGGTCCCCCTGACTGATCTCCCCTGGCTCAGTACCCGACGCCGCGCTCTGCTTCTCAGGTCACTTTCACACCCAGCGATCTCCTGAAGGGCCGGGCGGATGCTGCACAGGCTGGAAACCATCCTGATGCACGTTCCCCTCGCTGGGAACGAGGGGCTCAGAGGGGCAGGCTGGATAAAGGGGGGTAGCCCTTGGGAACTGCAGTGCCATCCTGGGTAGGAGCTGTGGCGTTTGGGTCTTCTAGCTGGCCGCAGTTCCACCTGCACCGGCCAGGAGAAGAAGCTCTTTGGGGCTGGAGGCCGTGGCGGACTCTGATTCCTGCTCGCTGCTGGCACCTAAACGAACCAACCAAAGTGGCCCCAACCTTCCCACTACGCTGCGATCGTGGGCCCCGATCCTAGAATCGGATCCACCTCTGCCAGCCTGCAGCCTCCAGGTGCCTTGTCTGCATCGCCGCCCGTGAACCGTGGCGGCCCGGAGACGCGACTCACCACCAGGGGCTCCAGGGCGTTCATGGGCACGCTGCTGCCGCTGAAGATCTCCCAGACAGTGGCACCGAAACTCCACTTGTCCGACTCGAGCGCCAGGTTCTTGGGGTCGATGATGCACTCGGGGGCCACCCAGGGGATGCGGTCAATCAGCACTGCAAGGGAGACACAGCGGGGGGGAGCGTGACGGCAGCTCTGCAGACATGCGCCCTGGTGACCGCCGCCAGGCGTCCCGCGGCCCCCGTTGCTGATGTCAGGGTGGCTCAAGGGTGGGTGTTGGAAACCCAAATCGACGGCTGCTTAGCCCCTAAATCCCATCTGAAACTGAGATCAGGCTCCTAAATCCATTGGGCATGGCCGTACCGAGCATAGCAATGGCTAAGTGACTTCCCAAATCGGGGCCTTAGCGGCCCTGTGCCTCAGTTTCCCCTCTGTGCAATGGGGACCGTAGCCCTTCCCTGCCACACGGGGGTGCTGGGAAGATGAACGCACTGCAGCTTGTGAGGTGCCCAGCCACTTCGGTGATGGGGGCCAGGGAAGGACTGTCTCCTTGGCTGAAAGGCAGGGGATGGAGGATATATCCCCTGCCGCCACAAAGGATGCTCCTGTCCCTCCCCCAGCCTCGTGGGGCACGAGTCCTGACGGGAGCCTCCGGCCGGGCAAGCTCTGCCCCAGGGCACTTACTGTCCTTGGCGAGCAGGGTGATGCTGACTCCGGGGTCGCTGAGCTTTATGAACGGGGGGCTGCCACTGGCGGCGTCCCCCTCCCTCGCCAGCAGAACCTTCTTTGCGGAGATGTTGCCGTGAATGATCTTCTTATCCTCCTGGGGAAGGAGAGAGACGCTCAGTTGCAAACAGCAGCCGGAGGGCTCCTGCAGAGAACAGCCAGCTGGCTCTCTACTTCCCCTTTCCCCAGGGTATTGGGCTTGGGGCAACCCCCCTCCCACAAGTCTCCGCCTTTTACCGCAGACTCCAGGGTTTGATTTACAGCACGTGCACGGGGCCAGGAACATGCAGAGCACTTTCTGCTGACTCACCCTGGCAGGCAGACCAGGTGGGCCCTATTACCACCCAGCCAGGAGGACGAAATGCTTTGCCTGCCTCTCAGAGGGAATTAAGGCTGGCCTACAGGACTGGAAATGGTGCAGCAGGGGTCAGGGGGGTAAAGCAGGGTGGCCTCGTGTACGATGCACTGAACTGGGACTCGGAAGACTTGGCTTCTATTCCTGGCTCTGCCGCTGGCCTGCTGGGTGAGCTCGGGTAAGTCATTTGAAACATAGAAACATAGGTCAGAAGGGACCAATATGATCATCTAGTCTGACCTCCTGCACAAGGCAGGCCACAAAACCCTACCCAAAACCCTCTCTGGGCCTCGGTTGCCCCATCTATAAAATAGGTTGACGGCCCTGCCCTCCTTTGCACAACGCTTTGAGTTTGACTGATGAGAAGTGCTCGCTAAGAGCCATGGATTATTGTCACTGAAGTTACCAAGGAGGGAAACCCCTGGGAGGGGGGTGAATTTGGACCAGCCCCTGTGTGAGAGCCCTTGGCACTCTGTGTGTGTGTGTCAGGAGCAGGACAAGTCATTTTCATTTTTAATATCTGCCCTGGAAGTGTAACCCTGAGACAGTCTTTGGCACCTCGTAGCTGCCTGCAGGGCCCAGGCACGCTGAAGTTGGGTGCTCGCGTGGATCCTGGCAAGCGGGCTGCGGAGGGGGCCAGGGGCTGGCCATGCGTCATCTGCCAGCTTACCAAAAAGTTGAGGGCGTAGGCCAGTTGTTTGGCCACCTGCAGCTTCCAGCTGGCGGTCACCTTGCCCCCCGCCTGGTTCTTCTTCAGGTAAATGTCCAGCGCCCCATGCCTGACGTACTCCTGCACCATGATACCTAGGGGGAGGGATCAGAGGCTCACACCAGGAGGTTGGGCGAGGACTGATTGACGCAGGAGGCCCAGTTTTCCTAACCGATCCCAAGAAGGATGGTTCCTGGGTCAGAAACACGTCAAAGGACTTTCTGCTTGTGTCCTTAGGATGTCTTCCTGGTTCCAGGGCTGGGAACAGGACCCAGGAGTCCTGGCGCTCAGCCTCCCCACCCCACTCCCTTCCCAGAGCTGGGCATAGAACCCAGGGGGCCTGACCCCCATCCCCAGTGCCCCGCTCTGCCCTCCAACAGAAATGTTGCAATAAATCTGGTTCCTAAATCTCACCACCTGCCGTTCTGGGGGGACACTTCAACACGCCTTTCCCCTGCAGAGGTTAAAGCAGGGATGGGGACCCCTGTGTTCCCAGCTCTGTGGGCAGGGTGGGTCTGAGAGTTAAAATGGGGGCGGGAGAGGCAGTCAGGACCTCTGGGGTCTATTCCCAGCTCTGGGAGAGGAGAGGGGATTCGGTGGTTAGAGCAGGGGGGTTGGGAGTCAGGACGCCTGGGTTCTGCTCCCAGCGCTGGGAGCGGGTTGTGGGTTAGAGGGGAAAGGAGGGGGGCTGGGAGTCAGGACTTCCTGGTTCTTTCTGTTCCCAGCTCTGGAAGGGAGTGTGGTCTAGAGGTTAGAGCAGGGGAAGGCTGGCTGACTAGTGATTAGAGAAGCGACAGGACGCCTGGGTTCCATTCTCAGGAAGTGAAAGTGACCAGCCTGGGCTCCGTGGGAGTGCCAACAGCACACCAGCAGCGTAAAATGTGGATCAAGAAAGTGACCTTTGGCCTGGCCACCTCTCCCTCCTAATAATTCCCGCTGCAAAGAGGCCTCTGCAGACACGCTGCGTCTCCGGGGCGCGGCGCCTGTGCTCACGGCCCCAGCGCGGGCGGTACTCACTGTCTTCCCCGATGCTGACCCCGTACAGCAGCACCAGGTGCTTGTGCGAGATCTGGCTCATGACGCTGGCGGCTTCGAGGAAGGACTGGAACAGAGGGAGAAGTGGAGTGAGGGGGAGCTGATGCCTCTCTGGGATACCTTCCCCCCGGCTTTGTCTCTGGCTTAGCGGTGCTGGTGACGCCCACACCACGCCAGGCTGCCCGTGTGTCAGCACTGTCGCCTCTCACCTCGGAGCAGTTGCGGTGGCTGCTGTCCATCACCTTGAGCAGGACCTCAGTCTGGTGGCACGCCTCGTCCCCCTGGTCCCGCTTGATGCCCCGGTAGATCTTGGTGAAGGAACCTTGGCCCAGGTTCTCGCACTGCCAGGGGCAAGAGCAAGGAGAGAGGGAGAGGGGATAAATAACGAGGGGCAGGCTCCCTCCCCCCAAACCACACCCCACCATCCACCCTGGAGCCCAGCCCCGGGGGCATGAGGGACCTGCCTTCCCCAGATTAAGGCCAGTGGCATCTGATCTCACTCCCTGCTGGCCTCTCCCCATTGCAATGTCTCCTATCTCACTGCCTTATTCCATGGGCGCCTGGCCCCCACCTGCCTCCCACAGGCCTCCTCTGGAAAGCCCAGCCCTCTTGTGCCCATCACCCTGGTATCTGTCTACTCTCATGGGCAGGGGCGGTGTAGGAACAGGGCACATCCCTGCTGCCTGTCCCCCTTTGTTCCTGCCAGCTGCTGGGCCTGTCAGCTGCTACTCCCAGTCAACACCAGAGCAAAAGGTTCCCGCCCTTGCCATCAATATCCCCCATGTCACAGAGAGGGAAACTGAGGCGCGGGGGGGGAAGGAGCTCACCCAAGGTCACATAGTGAGTCGGTGCCAGAGCTGGGAATAGAGCCCAGAAGTCCTAACCCCCTCCCCCAGGCCCCTGCTCTATCCACTAGAACACACTTCTTTCCCAGCTCTGGGCAGAGAACCCAGAAGTCCTGGGTATGTCGCCCGTTCTGTGTTTCATCCAGCAATGGGGCTGGGCACGGAGGGGCAGGGACTCCCCAGCTGCCCCTGCCCATCTAGCCCCTGGCGTGGGCCCTGTCCTGCCCCCCAGCCCCTCCACTTACCCACATCAGGTTCTCCGGCTGGATCTTATGGAACATCATCTGGTTGACGCTGCGGCGCGGTGCAGAGGGGGAGCTGGGAAGCTGGCAGCAGCTGCCTCGCACAATCAGCAGGTTGGATTTTTCTTGGGGGGGGGGAGGAGACGTAATTTGTCAGCTGCTCCCCCCCCAGCACAGGGGGCTCAGTGAGGGGGGGACAAAACTCCCACAGTTAGACACAGGGCTTGGCCTTGGATGTGCAGAGCTCGGGGGGAGGAGGGGGTGTTTGGGAGATGGTCCCTTAGACTGGGAACATCACCGTCCTCACACACGCAGGCTCTCCTGCGGATCCAGGGGGCAAACCCGCTCAGCCAGGCATTAAACACCGCTGCCCATGCCCCCCCTCTTGGCCATGCCCACTGCCATTCCTCATCCCTCCATTCCATGGGCCAAGCAGGTCCTGGCTCACACCTATGGGGTTGGCCCGCCACGTGGCCTCTCGCCCCGGCTTTACCTTTGGGCCGGGGAGGGCAGCAGGTGCCCAGGCGCAGGGCCACGCCGTCGGCGTGCAAGCTGCAGCGCTGGTAGGTGCGGAGCAGTTCGTGGAGGCTGCAGAAGCGCCTGGCGACGCCGGAGAGGGAGAAGCTCCCGTCTTTGTCCTTCTGGATCAGGCAGCCCTTGTAATCCTGTCCGAAGCAAGTCTGCATGGCGGGGGCCGAGGGTGGGGAGAGGAAGGGGGGGGCCGTTAGCCAGAGGCACCCCGCGTGAGCCGAGGGGTCCATCAGCCGCTAGGAGCCACCGTCTGTGATAGGGGCCAAAGGGTGCTAGGCACTGGGGACGGGGCCTCCCTGAGCAAGCTGCACGGTATCTCTGTGTGCTAAGGGCCTAAAGAACAGACTGAACGGCAGGCGGTGGTGGTAGCGGGAGTCCTGGCCCATCCAAGGGGCTGGGCATCAACAGCTGGGAGACATCCCCTTCTTGCTCCCCAAACAGACGTAGGTGGAGGAGGGGCACTTGTCTAGGGATGAGAGCCGGTGTCCGTTCCGGGCAGGCAGGAGAATCCGGGCTGGGTCTTTTTCCAGGGGACCATGCCATTTAAGAACTGACTCCCAGTTCCAGATCGTCTCTCCTCCTTCTGGGTGGGAGACTCAGCCCGACGCCGTTCTAGCCTGGATGGCCACTGGGATATTCCAGACTGGACTCCCTTGCTCGCCTGGAGCGGCTCCCTGTGGGCAGTCACCCTCCCCGCCCGGGGCTGGGAGGCAGGAATCATCTCTGGGACGCCCAACAGTTTCTGGGAAGCAGCCTGGCCTCCCAGGCAGCAAGAAGGGGCCCTGTCAACAGCGCTGCCTTACCTGGATGCAGATGGTGAGCAGGTAGCTGTCAAAATCCTGAGGGCTGCGGCGGAGGAGGTAGACTCCCTGGCCGTCCCCTGCCAGCTTCAGCTTGTTCACTGCAAACTCAGACCTGCAAAGCCCCAGCTGATGTCAGCACCCTGCTAGGGTCCCAGCCCCTAGAAGCCAGGCCGAGCCCTCAGGGACTGGAGCCAGCATCGCTAACCTCTGTACTGTCCCTTTAAGGTACTGCAGATGGATGGCGCCGTGCCCAGGCCTGGCACATGGCCCGGGCCCATGGCACGTGGGCCGAGGGAGCCACTGGCGAAGGCTGTGTGACACTGTACATGTAACGAAGGGTTTTTATAACACGCCCTCCATTGCCTCGCCTCTGGACCGGGGCTCCTCCATTTGGAAGGAGAGCTGGGGCATTTGGCTCCCCCGCACTTCAGAGAACTCGAAAGGTCATGTGGGTCTTTAGAAAGAATTAGTTGTGATCTTTTCCCTTTTCATGATGCTTCTCAACTGAGGCTGTCCGAGCCCTTTACAAGTATTAATCACCCCTCCACAGGAGTCAGTCATTGGAAGAAGCGAGACTAGACCTCACGAGTCCAGGCACCCAGCCTCATACTTTAAGAACTGGACCATGTATGTTCCCAGAGCTGGGAATAGAACCCAGGAGTCTGGACTCCCGACCCCCCTGCTCTAACCACTAGACCCCACTCCCCTCCCACAGCTGGGAATAGAACCCAGGAGTCCAAACCCCCTATAAAAGACATTAGACCCACACATTTAGAAACCAATTTCCCTGTTCAGGCACCATCTCCCTCCTCCCATTTCAGCCCAGCTCTGGCAAACAGAGCAAGTGCAATGCCCCGTCAGAGCCAAAAGGGGGAGGATCAAGCATTGTTTCTGAGTAGGTCCTATCTAAATGATTATTTGACGTTTCCTGCAGAGGGTATTTTTAACCATCCACGCCCAGGAATTTAGAGCCCAGGGCTGCCCATTCGGCAGGGGAGTTGTGTTCTAGCCAGGCAATGCCCCAGCTGGGAAGGGTCCTGATATTGTCCCCACCTGATGGGTCCATGACACTGGTTCTCCATGTTCTCCAGGAGCCGGGGGGGAGCCACTTCTTTGCAGAAATAATGGTGGGCGTCTGCCGTCAGCCGGTAGTAGCCATCGATGAGGGAGACGAAGGACAGGGCCTCCCGCAGCGTGAGGAACTCCACCTCCTGTGGGGGTGGAAAAAGACAAGGGGGCACAGCTTGAGTTAGAGCTCCGTGCAGCTGGGCGTGGTTGGTCCTTCCAAGCCAAAAGCAGCCATCACGTTCAGCCAGGCCAAGGAGATGGTGCTTAGCCCCGGCCGTGCACTGTGGAAGGAACGGGCAGGGGATGAGGACATGTGCCTAGCGCTGATGTTGCTGTGGTTGGCCAGCTTTGGGAGCCAATGGGCGGGGGAACTTTGGTGCTCGCTGTCCTTTGCCCGTGTGGGGGACTGGCAAGGAGGAGAAGGCTGGCCCTGAGCAGAGGGGAACCATTGTGAGGGGTTGGTTCTGTGACGGGGAACTGTAAGTGATAGTTGTGGTGTGGTTTATTGTGTGCCGGACTGTTAAATCTCTAAGGATGTCGCAGGCCATTTTGAATTGAGTGTAGTGCAGACCTCACAGAGGAGATGCACACACCATGCTCTCTCCTGCTCTCGCTTGCTCAAAGAGACTTTACTTTGGTTCTTTCTTGTTCCATCCTCCTCTCGATCCTTCCACTTCAGAAGGAAAAATCAAATGCACAAATACAAAACGGGGAATGACTAGCAAGGCAGCAGCACTGCAGAAAATGCTGGATCACAAACGGAACGAGTCAACAATGTGATACTGGAGCAAAAATGGCAAACGTGCTGGGCTGTATCTCGGGGTAAGGCTAAAAAGGGGTAAAAACAAGGGTGATGTCATGGGAGGGGTCTGCTACAGACCCCAGGATTGCTAACCAGGAAGAAGAGGTGGATGAGGCTTGCTTTTAGTCAACTAACAAAATCATCCAAAGCATAGGACTTGGTGCTGATGGGGGACTTCAACTACCTAGGCATGGGTTGGGGAAATAATACAGCAGGGCACAGATTATCCAACAAGTTGCTGGAATACGTTGGAGACAGATTTTTATTGCAGCAGGCGAGAGAGCAAGCAGGGGAAAGGCTATTCTGGATCTGATCCTGACAAACAGGGAGAAACAGGGAGAAACGGGTTGAGAATTTGAAGGTGGAAGGCAGCTTGGGTGAAAGCGATCGTGAAATGATAGTGTTCATGAGTCTAAGGAACGATCAGAGGGAAAACATCAGAATAAAGACAATGGAGTTCAAGAAGGCAGACTTTAACAAACTCAGAATTGGTAGGTCAGATCCCATGGGAAGCAAGTTGAAGGGAAAAAAGCATTCAGGAGAGTTGGCAGTTTTTTAAAGAAAGCCTGTTAAGGACACTAGGGCAACTATCCTAATGTGTAGGGAGAAAGTAAGGTAAGAGATCACCCTGCCTTACCCAGGAGATCTTCAGTGACCTGAAACTCAAAACAGAGTCATACAAAAAGAGAAAACTAGGTCAAATTACAAAGGATGTGTATTAAAAAGCACCCAATCACGTAATAACAAAATTAGAAAGGCCAAGGCACAAGACAAGATTAAACTAGCTAGGGACATAAAGGGTAACAAGAAAACATTCTACAAATACATTAGAAGCAAGAAGGGGACCCAGGACAGGGTAGGCCCCTTACTCAGGCACGTAAAAGATTGTTCTAAAGAGGAGGAGGACGGGACGAGAAATAAATTGCAGCAAGAGAGATTTAGGTTGGACATTAGGAAGATCTTTCTAATGGTCAGGGTAGTTAAGCACTGGAACAAATTACCCAGGGTGGCTGTGGAATCCCTGACACTGGAGGTTTTTCAGGACAGGTTAGACAAACACCTGTAAAGGATTGTCTGGGTTTACTTGGGCCTGTCTCAGTGCAGGGGATGGACTAGATGGCCTCTCAAGGTCCTTTCCAGCCCTACGTTTCTATGAAAGGACATGGAGACCTAAGAAATCTGTGTGTCCTTTGTGCGCAGCAAAAGGGAACAGCATGCGGCAGGAATGAGGTGAATTCCCCCACTCTCCACCCCACACACTTACTAGGATCCTGTTATCTGTCTTGGTGACTGTGACGATCCGGTTCTCCACAGGATTGCTATCCTGGCTAGCTTGCTTTATGCTGATGTCAGCAATATCAGGGAAGTCACAGAAGGGCTGGCGGTTCTAGGGAGCAGAGAAAAGGAACAGGGTCTCTGAATTGAGTTTTCCCCTGCGGGAGAAAGAAGAACCAAGCCGAAACGTCCCCTGATTCTCAGAGCCTTGGTGAGGTTTTAGATGCAGCAGGAAGGTCAATTCTTACTGGCCTCTTTTTGCTGGAGGACACGGGAGGTTAATTGAAGGGCTGGGGCCAGATCTTTACCCAAGAGCGCAGTTCTCCCGAGGGGCTGGCAGGCGGTGGAATTAAACGGGGTAAGGAAGGACAAATAAAGCGCACAGAGAGTGCCGCAGCGGGGCGAAAACCCCACTCTCCCGCCCAGCCCTGGTTCTCCTGCTGCCCCAAGCCACGGAGTTCTCCAGCGGGCCATCGAGTTTCCCAGCAAAGAGCGAGCGTGACCAGAGCTGAATTTCTCAGGTGAGAAACAGGAAACGAAAAACCCTCCTGGCCTTTCCTGGCACGTCACAAAGAAGCATAAAAAAGGCCCCCGCCAGCTTTTCTTTCCCTTGCGGTGGGGACAAGACACGCAGGGCGGTGTGTGACCCACATTGACTCCAGGCAGGGCAGAGGCCCCCTCTAGTGGCTGCAGCGTGCAGCATGCTTAGGAGGCTGTGGTTACTTGCTGGATAATTAACTAGCTTAAGCAGATGAGGTCGATGCTTTTAGAGCCACAGCTCCCAGGCTCAATGCAGAGGTGCCGGCAGGACTGCATAAGGAAAAGGAGGGCAGGCGATGGGCCTTTGCCCCGAACCCCTTCTCTGGCGTCTATGGTTCAATCCCCCGGCTGACCCATGTGAGGCGTGCTTAGGGTCAGTGTTAGGTCCCGACCCGTGCCCCCCCGGCCTCACCTCGTCCCCACTGTGGCTCCAGAAGATGCCATTCTCCCCAGACACGTGGATGATCCTCTGCACCTCCTGGCCCCCCTCGCTGCCGCTGGGGGCTCTCACCGGGAAGCTCTCCTCCACCCACATCCTCTCCAGCTTGTCCAGGTCCATCAAGTACTTCAGCTTGAGGTAGCGATCGTCGGTCTGGCAGCTGCTGATCTTCTGCAGGGACTGGTGGAACTTCCTGCGGATCCGCTTGCGGGTCAGGAAGCTGCGCTGCTCGATCTGTTGCCGCAGCGTCTCCGGGATGCAGGATTTGTAGCTGGAGAGGGCGATGGAGGAGACCTGGCCCTGATGGTCTGCCTTGGCCTTGCCCCCCCATCAACCCCTCACCAGGTGTTCTGTGAGTAGGGGGCGTGTTTGGCAGGTGGCCCCTGGTAGCCATCTGGGACCCATGGAGCCTGCTGGCTGGGGGCACCGGGAAGCTGAGCAAGGGGGGAATGAGTCTGGGGGGAGGCATTTGTGTCTTGTCTGGCAGTAACCGGCTGCTGGGAACCTGCAATGGTCCCAGCGGGGCGGGGAAATGGATGGCTTTGGCTGGCGTTGGAAGCTGCGCTGGGCCTCCTGTCCCCAGGGCGGGGGAATCGGGGCCGGAGGTTGGAAGAGATGGATTCAGATCCCCCTGCCCTGCTGGCTCTGCTTCTCCCCTGCCCCTTCCCTCACCTGACGCAGCTGAAGATCTCCTCCAGGCTCCACTTCCTCTCCTTGACCATCCTCAGCATGTCCAGCACGGCCAGGCTGAGACACTCCTCCTGCATCTGTATGCTCAGCGACCCTTCCATGCGCCCGCTGATGAAATCGCTGCGAGACTAGGGGCCGCCCCCCAAGGACACGCACCGTCAGCTCACCGCCGGACTGCGACTACAGCCCTCTCCCTGTAGAGAGAGCCCCTTTGCCCCACCCCGCAGGCCCCCCGGATCGGCCGGGCTCCAGAGGGTGCTCCAGGAACGCCTTTCCCCTGCCGCAGGGACGTGGAAACGGGGCCCAAGCGAGTAAGCTTCCTTCCAAGGAGTCGTGGGACAATGGGGGGGTGCCTGGGACAGGCCACGTCTGAACCCCACAGCTCAAAGCACCTGGGGGATGCTGCTGGCACCTGACTTTAGGGGGTGACCCTTCCGTAGTAACCCCCGGGGGCGGCACTCACCTGAGCAAAGAGATAGTCGATGGTGGGACAGTCCAGCACAGCGCTGGCTCGGTCGTTCAGCAGCCCAAAGCGATACAATTTCCCAGTCCCAAACCAGTTGGGGAAGAAAAACCTGCCGAGGAAAACGAGCCCCACTCACTTCTCTCCTGCCCCACGTTCAGGGTGGACTTCCCTCCCCCGGGGGGCTGCCCTCTTGCAGTGTCACTTCTGTCTCTGGGTTTACCAGCTACCCCCGGGTGATTTAGAGGGGGGCAGGTGTAACTGCCAGGGTTTAAAGAGGACCAAGAGACTTTCCCGCGTCGGGGCATGAGAGGGAATATCAGCCATATGGGGCAGATGTTAGTCACGGGGGACTGGGAGGATCAGAGTCTATGACACTATCTTTCCCCAGGAGACTCTATGGACCACTGGAAAGCTTTCCAGGGGGGCCAGTTCTCCCATAACTGTTTCCTCTGGGGCTTCTTGCACCTGCCTGTGAAGCAGGCCCCTGGCAGAGAGAGGCCACTGGGCAAGATAGGCCGTGGGACTGATCCGCCCTGGTGGTTCCGAAATCAGACCTGGCTCCGATGCATCCACGTGCCCAAGAACATCAGAATACCCTGCCCGCAAGAGGCCCCGTCATGCACTGCATAATGCCTTGCCCGACAACCGGCCCGAGCTCGCTGCTCTTCTGCTGCGACGCCCTAGGCTTGGGGGCCGAAACCCTGTGTGGCCATGCAGGGTCACGCCAGCTGAGCGATCCCCGGGGCGCCAGCCAGGACGTGACGGGCGTGGGCATGGTTCTTTGGACCACGGGGAGCTAGGGAGTTCGTGCAGTGCATTGCTAGCAGCCTCCGCTGGTGAGGAAGCGTAGCCGGGGGGCTCTGAGGTGTTTGTTTCTGCGTTAGCAGGCCCGCGAGGGAGGGGGTGAACTCGGACAACGCCTCAGGAGCCGTGGGCGCAGAGCATGGGGCCGGGAGATCGCAAGTACCGAATTCTGTAGATGACAATGTGGCAGCTCGAATTGTCCACGGTGAAGACATGGTTGGGTGGGAACCAGCATTTCAGATCTTCTGTTGCCAGGGCGAAGAGGGAGTGGCAAACGGGCAGGATCCCTGTAGGGAGGAGAGAGCGGCGGGTGAGGCTGGGTGCAAACCCAGCGGGAAACTTCACCAGGCCGGGCACCAGGCCGGCTTGCCCTGCGCACCACGGGGCAGACGCCTAGTGCTGGCGGGTGGCTTGAGCAAAACCAAGCGGGGAAGGCGGAGGGGAGCTGCAGTGACAAGGGTTGGTTAGCCAGGTGAGGGGGGGCATACAGACTCTGTAACAGGCTGGGGGGGCTGCTGAAGCCACCAAAGGCAGGGTCCTTGTCCCAGCTGTTTTGGTACCTGTCATTGGTTTGAGGACAGCTGGGGTACCCTGCCTGAGAAGTGCTCCATTACGGTAGGTCTAGGGTGTGTCTACACAGCAGTTGGGAGCCTGCCTTACCATCCGGATCAAGGGCAGGAGACAGATGGGATCCCATGGAACAGATGCAGGGGGAGGGACGGGAACGCGGCTCGCCCAAGGCTAGCCAGAACTCGACTTTTCCCTGGATCTCCCGGGGCACAGGGCCAGCCCGCCCCTCCCCCTGCAAATAGACCTTGCCAGGGACACTGCGTGTAAACGCTGGGCCAAGGGGATTGTGAGTCCCTGGAGGTTGGGCTCCCCCCATCCTGCACAGGGGCTGGTGCAGCACCGGGAGAGCGTGGGACCCGCTGCCCCCATGGCCGACCGGTGCTTTGGGCTCGGCCACCGGATGTCAACATAATGGCAGTGGCTCGGGCAGGTGGGGCATTGCACTCCGGGTGGGGCAGGTGGGGCCGCATCCTCCCCTCCCCTGCCCCAGATCCCATCCTCGTTCCAGGGCCCCGGTGCCCCTCTCACCGCAGGCCTTGGCTGCTGCCACGCAGAGCTCCTCCGCCAGGTACTCGCCAAATGTGAAGGTCAGGACGCCGGGTGCATCGGGGTCCGCTCGCGGGATGTTGGTTGGGTGGTACAGGTAAACCTGGAGGGTCCCCGATTCCATGGAGGACAGGCTGCAGGACCTGTTTCCGATCAGGGGCGTCTCCTCTCCCAGGGGCGCCATGGCGGGAGGCAGCCTGCGGCAATACCAGGAGGGGGCTGGTTAGGGGCATTCTCCGCTCCAGTGAGCACCTTCTCTCTGCTCCGGTACCAAACGCCGGCACAGCCGGGTTGATCCTGGGCCCCTCAGACTGGCCGGCCGGCAGTGGGTCCTGAGCACCCAGATTTCCTGGGACAGCTACCTCCCAAAAGGGACCATCCTGGGAAAACCTCTGCTCTTTCTGCACATGTCCCCCGCCTGTTTTCTAACAGGTGCTGGTTCTCCTCCCCTCTGCTTCCTCCCTGCCACTTCACCCAGAGCGACGCAGGGAGCTAGGAAGTCGTTTTAGTGCCACGCCGGCTGGAGAGGCCCAGGCCATTGTGTCAAATCCACCTCCCTCACCCCGGCTCTCCTTTCGAACGTGATTGTGATCAGAAAGTCGACCATGAAAGCAGCCTCCTTGCTGTAGTCTGTGCCATTCCCCTGCATGTGGTTTGAGTCAGAGCGGCTTGGCTTGTTGACCAGAGTAGGTGTCTATGATCGTGGGTGGCTGCCGAGGGCAGAGCGGCCAGCTGCCTCCTGGCCTGCCTCATCCGCCAACCTGCCTCTCCAGCTCCAAGCGGGCATGGGGCAAAGCTGGCCCGAGAGCCCTGGAGAACGCCCTGAATCGATTGATTCAGACAGCTTCCCCAATACCTCTCTGCTCGCGTGCCCGCCTGCACCTTGGCCTGGAGGCACCAAGGGAATGCCTAGGCTAGGAACGCTGCCTGCGCCGCTGTAGTGTAGACGCTGAAATCCACCAAGGGCCATAGCAAGGAAGAATTCTTCCATCAAGCTAGAGGGGCCTCCGCTGGGGTGCAGCTCGGTTTAGCTGCATTGCACCGGGCCCCCCAGCAATGTAGTTAAGCCACTTAACTTTGTAGCATAGACGGCTGCAAGGTCGAAGAGGGTAAGTCAGGCAATCCTTGGCTGGCCAATGAAAGGACCAGTGGGTGCCAGTATCACGGGGCTTATTGTGGACACCTGGCTGAGCCCCCCCAAACTCATTCCATGCAGGCACCTAACCAGCCACGAGGACTGGCCACTGCTAACCTCGGCTGACCTGGTCACCCTCGAGTGCTTTCTAGGGGAGCCTTTCCAAAGTGTCTCCGTCTCTGCAGAGCTCAAGGCCCGTTTTCAGAAGAGATTCAGGTGGTTTGAAAAATCTTACCCCGTCTCTCCTCCTCCGGCCTCTAGAGTCACCTGCTCCGGCTGGCGCGCAGTGATCGCCTTGAGAAACCCTCGCCTGGCCTCCTCGAGTGAGTGGCTTGGCGAGGTGGTGGTTAGCAACCACTCCTTTCCAGCGCAGGAGCAAGCTGGTGCTTATCTCGTTTCTTTCATCGCTCTGAGCTGAACTGGGGGGAGGCGAGATCCTGGCTTACACTCCGGCTTCTGCAGGCGCAGCCGTGCGAGGGGAGGCGGGGGGGGGTGGAGGCAGGGCTCTTTGGTATAGATGGGCAGGGGCACGAAGAAGTGAGCCCCATTCATTCAACTCGGGCTGGAAGGAGCCGAGAGGTCATCGGCTCTAGCCCCCTGTGCTGAGGCAGGGCCAAGTGACCCGAGGCCAGCCTGGTCCTAAAAACCTCCAGTGAGGGGGCTAATAATCAGTTAGTTGTTTGCGGGCTGTGGTCATGTTAGGGCTGCGTACGAGCGGGGCATGCGTGTGGGTGGGACAGAGCGCCCGGCTTCTCCTGGCGTGACGGGAAAGCAGTACGTTTCCCTCCCTGCCAAGTGGGCGACAGTCCCTGTTCTTCTGATGTACGTGCTGAATCCAGCGACCTTAGCATAGCCAAGGGCCTCCGCCCACGCTGCAAACCTAGGATCATGGTTCCCAGATGGGAAAACTGAGGCACAGAGGCCAAACTGTTTAAAAAGCCACTAGAGATTTGTGGGTGCCCAGCCGAGGGGTCTGGCGGGGCTCTGATTCCCAGAGGGTGGGCGCTGGGCCCGTTCTGAAATGTCGGCCGTCTCAAGCTGAGCAGCCCAAACTCTCTGCCAGAGAGGACGGGTGACTTGTCAAAGCCCCACGGGGAGTCGGGGCAGAGCAGGCAGGAGCCCAGATTGCCTGGGGCCCAGTTCAGTGCCTTGACTCACAGCACCACCCTTCCTCCAGCCCTGCCAAATCCCCAGCCCACTGGCTGGCTTCTCCATTCGCCGCGCACTGCAGCTTGCTGGCCACAGACGCGCTTGCCTCTCTGGCTGGGCTGCGACGGTCCTGAGAGACAAACATCTGTGCCCAGCTGAACAGCCTCTTCTGGCTCCCTCCTCTGTGATTAGCACCAGCCCTTTTCGATACCCTCTGGGCACAGACGGCGTCGGTGGGGGGGCGGGAAACCAAGCCTCCCCCCCGGCTATGCCATGAGGGGCTCATGAGCGCCCTGCCAGGCCCCCCTCCGCCCTGCATGCCAGCCAGCGAGCTCAAGCGCGTTACCTCGTGCAAGGGGGGGGGAACGTCTGGTCTCTGCTCTCGCTGGACGGACAAGGAGCCGGCGTGATCGGTTTCCTCTCCCGAGGCCAGGGCAGGGAGCTGGGCTGGGATCAAGCTACGCTGCCTTCATCGGGCTGGCTTCCGGGACTTGTGTGGGTGGCTGGAGAAGACACAGATTAAAGATGGGGGGGAAAAAATCCCCCTTCTCGCTTCCTTCCTGCCCTCAGCGTGTTTAGGCCTTGTGTGAACTTCCTGCCGCTTGCTTGCCGAGGCTGGGTGTGCATGACGGGGAGAGGAGAGCCGCCCAGTGTGGGGGGCCAAGCAGGGGGGCCTAGGAACTAGCGGGAGGCTCTGCTGCACATTGTTGGGCACTGGCTCTGCAGCTGCCTCCCGATCCCACGTTTGTCTGGGCAGAGTCCATGGCTCAGCTTGGCCCCCTGGCGCCAAAGCCCACGCGGGAGGGTAGTGCGATGACCGCTCTGCCCGACTAGCCCCCGCGTTGGCAGCCTTGGGAACGTGTCCCCAGGACTGACCCGAGCCCCCCAGCCCCTCTGAAGGGCGTCCTTGCAGGCAAGGGGGAATAGGGCAGGCTGGCGAGGGCAGACTGTGGGCAGCTCCTGCTGCCCGTGCTGTACCCGTCCCGAATATAAAGAGAAGCTGCCGAGCCAGCCCCCAGGCACCGAGGCTGCTCCGATGTAGGGGCTCGGTTCTGCAGCTCCCCACTGAGCCCTTCCCAGCACCCCGAAGTCTCCAGGCGAGCCTCCGTCTCTCAGCAGAGGAGGCACGTGGAGGACACGTTCCCCACAGGAGCCAGGGTCTGGGCACGTGCCCGCGAGAACCCAGGGGGTGCAAGAAAAGGGGATGTGGCCACATGGGCCTCCTGGCAGCCTCGTCCTGCTCATGCCATCTTCGCCACCCAGCTGGGATTTGCAGCGCCTCGCAGGAGCTTCCAGTCAAAGCCCTGAGGCTCTGGAGGGAGGTGATCGGCTCTGCCCCTCCCCTCTCCGACCCCCCCCTCACTCCCTGGCCAGGCTAAGGTCTCAAGGGCTTGTTCCTCCAAACCCAGTGTGCAACCCGGGCTGGATTCTCCAGGGGGCCCAATCATGCGGAGGCGCCTGGAGGAGGGAGATGTGCTGGGCGCGACGGACAAAGCTGTCTCCCTGCAGCTGCCCCTGGCGCTGCCAGGCGGGGAGGGAGCGCAGCATCCTTGAGTACCCCCCCCAGGGGCTTCCTGTCGAGCTGGGCTGTGAGAGCAGCGGTGCCGAGCTGGGCTGCAGCTAGCGCATGGCAGGGCCTGACCGCAGGGCCTGGCAGGGAGAGTTGCTTTCCTGTCGCATGCATCCTGCCCTGCGGGTTTCCTCTGCGCGCTGTTGGGCGGCAGACACGGAGCTGGCTCTGAGCCGGAATCCAACGGGAATGCTGGGAGTGCCCGGGCAAAGCAAGCGAGATGAGAGCATCACGGGAGAGATCCCTGCCCAGGACACGGCGGGTCTGCTGGGTGGCATGAGAGGTCCGAAGGCTCCCAGCCTTGGGAATGAGATCACGCAGGCTGGCTCTACGCGTACGCTGGTGTAGCTATGTCTGCCTTCAACTGCTGGAGCTGTGCCAACCAACCCCCAGTGGAGACGCAGCCAGGGCCCCAACATGGGGGGGAAAAGGGGTACACTTTACTGGGGCTCGGAGGCCCGAGGGGGCCCGGCCCAGGCTGCAAACCCCCTGGGTATGTGTGTGGGAGGGGAGCTGTGTTACAAGTTTGTATTGGGCCCGAAAAAATGATGCTTGGGCCCTGGTTGCAGCTATGGTGACGGAAGATGTTTCGACGCTGGCAGGAAAATGCCCTCGGGTGCATGCGGCTTCCACAGGAGGGGGCTCGGCCAGCAGAGGGTCTGGAGTGTAGCCGGAGTGAAAAGGGAGGAGGGGCAGGTGTGTGTGTGGCCACGTGTGTGTGCAGCCGGGGGGTGTGTGTGTGTGGTTTCCTTTTTGCTGCTGTGGAATTTTTTTTTTTTGGCAAAAGGCGGCCAAATTTTGAAACTGTCCAGTGACACGAATAGGCGGGGGTGGAGGGCAGACAACAGTGTGTCACCTCGGAGTTTTAGAAGCAGAAACGCATGCATTTCCACACAAACCCAAACCAAACGTTTGGTTCAACATTGCCCATTGTCAAAAATTGTTGAGCAGCTGCAGTTCTTGGTTGGCCACCGGCCCCCTGCAGTAGAAGCTCTGACCACTAGACGGTGCTGCCCTCCTGCAGCTTTCACGGCTGAGGATGCTGCCAGCGCTACCTTCAGCGCCCCAGAAGCAGCTGGCAGGGGTCCGCTCTGGCCACCCCCGACCCATCTCTAGCCACACACTGCCTGGCACCCTTGGGGCAGGGGCTGCGGCTGTCTGAGGGTCTGACATGGAGGGTGGATCTGCGCCCTCTCTGCACCTGTCTGTGAAGGCCAATTCCCCTTGGGGCATCTAGTGGCCTGGCTGCGAGGTGTCCCCCACCCCACATTAGCAGCCACAAAGCACACGGGGGGGGGGGTGTCACTGAGCTGGTGGAGAGCGTGCCGGCTGGGCAGCGTCAGTACAAGCGCCAGATGGCTGCCCCTTTAAGAGGAGCTGGGGCTCAGTCCACCTGCAATACAGTTCATTCACCTGGGGAGGGAATGAAGGTCATGTGCTAGGTGGGCCATGTGGCCCAATCAGGCCTCTGGGGTAGATAAAGCAGAGGATGGGTGGGGGCAGGTCTAGAGTGTCCTTGTGCTGTCTAGTAACCCCTCGCTTGGGTTCCTCTGGGGGGCAGGATGCTAGGTAAGACGGTTTGAGCACGGCTGCTGTATGGAGAGGGGGCCCTGGATGGGCGCAAGGTGCCATGCCCTCTTGGGGGGTGGTGGGAGATTGTTTGGGGACTTGGTGGGCTATGCCGAGCTGTTTGTGTTAATAGCCAGACCCTGGTCAGGAGAGCTGTCGTGTTGCTTGTGGGGTTGCAGCAGGGACACTCTGTGTTGGGGGGGCTCCCCTTTCGCACGCCTGCTTCGTTAAGGACATTTCCTGTTTGATCAGATCTGGCCAAGAGCTGACGCCCCCTTCTCTGGGCTAGAAGTCCAAGGCGCGCTAAGCCTGAGCACAGGCTGCTGAGGGGGGCCGTGGGATGCTGGCCAGAGGAGTTCTTTTAAGACCAGGTTAGACAGAGATCTGCTGGGGGGGGAGAGGTCTAGGTTTGCTTGTTCCTGCCTCAGTGTCGTGGGGAGGGAGATGACCTCTTGAGAGCCCTTCCCGCCTGATGTTTCTGTTCTTTTGCCTGCATTTTATTAATCCTGAAGCAGCTTCCTTCTGACTCTGGCGCTGATGAGGCCACGGTACGGAAGCGGACCTGCCCCTGGTGACCATTTGTTCTGAATAAAGTGAACTCTCTGAAACAGGCAGGTTTGCCTGTCACAAAACCCTGCCTGCTCTGGGACTTGCAAACCTCCCCAGAAGAGGATCTTATCTCTGGCCAGTGTCCGTCTTGGGTTGTCCTGGCTGCCCACCGCTGGCCCGTGCAATGGCCCTGTGACCCAGGGCTAGAACACTGATCACCCTGCCACTTCAGCTAAAGGAGAATCCCTGCTGGCTGTATAGAGCATATGACACACAGCAGAGCAGTTCTGATTCTATCCCATGGGGGCATTGCATGTGCACTGTGTCGGTACTTCCCTGGATTACTAGCCCCCTCTCCCCCCCCCCGCACTCCCTTCTCCTGGAGATACAAGTGAGAGGAGTCGGAAGTTTGTTTCCATCAGTGCCGTCACTGAAGCACTAGGCCTCTCTGCCCCAGGGAAAGCAGGAGGCTGCTTCTCAGAGGCCCTGATCCCCCTCACATGCTTACAACTTGACTGGAGTTGTGGGTGCTCCGCATCTCGGCGAATCAGGCCAGTAAGGAACCAGGTTCCTAGGCTCCCTCGTTCCAGGGAGCGGCACCTTGGTTCTGCATGTCTTGCTGAGCGCCTGGGCGGGCTGCTATTGACCTGTGGGTTAGAAGGCTTGAGCTAAGCCTGTTTATTGCATGTTTACTCAGGAGTAAATGGGGGGGGAATTTGGCTGGCTGGGTCAGGATAAAGGTCCCCCAGGCATTTTTTTCCCAAACCATGAGACACTGATTCAGCAACAGCACTCTGCTTCCAGAGCTATTTCCACGGCACCAAACCGTGGTGGGGCGCTGGTAACACAGCGAGCCCTTCTTTGTGGGGAGCTTGACAAACCTGAATTCATCCGGTCTCAGCCTCCCCTCCGCAGACACATCATCGGGTGGGTCGGGCCTGGGTGATCCCAGGCAAAGTGACTTGCCGCAAGTCAGTAAAGAGAAGAACCGAACCCAGGAGTCCTGGTCCAGGGCTCCTAGCCCCTGGATCACGTGGATGGCTGTGCTGAGGCAGCAGAGATGATGATTTTCCCTGTAGCAGTCATTGGCAGCCAGCTTAGCTACCTGTTCGCTGGGCCAGAAGGCTTTTAATGTAGATTGGGGCCGGCCCAGGGAGCCTTGTACCTTTCCAGAAGGTCATGGAAGATGGAGCCGGTTGCTTTGCAAAGAGAATGCTGCCCTTGTGCTCATTAAACCCCCTCTGGGACCGGGAAGCTGTTTGTGTTGGCGGCGTCTGCTCCCACACTGGGAGCCGAGCGGGGCTGTTGCATGATGGCAGGCGGTTCGTTTTCGGAGCCGCTGTTTACTTTGCCACACGTGTGCCTGGTTGCTTCCCTTTCATGTGGTGGCCTGGGCCTGCGTTCTGATTTTGCTCGCAGCGGGTGAAACCCTCTGGAGTCAACGGGTCCGAGGAGGATCATTTGTTGTTGTGGTAAACCCTAGTAGCCCCAGCCAGGGATCAGGATCCTGCAGTGCCGGGTGCTGTACACACAAACAGTCCCCTCGGCCACTGGGCTAACAGTGGAATAGCTCCACACAAGAAGTCAAAGGAGCTGCCATGAGCGGACAGTTGGACCCACTGGAATCAGTGATGTAGCTTTCTATTTACAACAGAGTTACTGGGAGCAGCATTTGACCCCGACTTGCCCTCCTGACCCCTCCAAGCCCCTCCCTGCTGGGCAGTTCCCCTCTCCTTGGCTTACAATGATTACCCTAAATCCTTCCACTCCTAAAACAATCCGCTGAGTCCCAGAGCCTGCCGGAATCCCTTGGGGCCAGCCATTCTCTTTGAAATGCAGGGATTTCTCCCCGCTCTGGGCCCTGCCTGGTTGCACTGAAAACGCCACGTGATCGTGGGCCGACTCCAGCCTCGGGATCCCCTGTGGGTGGCAGGGGCTGTGGCCCACATGCCTCTGTGGGCAGAAAAGGACGAAGATGGGCATTCTGCAGTGATCTGAGCTGGGGGTTAAAATCCTAGCAAGTGCTCAAACCTTATGCTTCAGGGGATAAAACAATCACCAGCAGGGGTCAGGAAGGAATTGTGCCTCCACCGCTCGATGAATTATGGTGTTTCCGTGGCTTCCTCTGGCCAAGTTCAGAGGCACTGTCTGGTGACTGGAATAACGGCCATTGGTCCCTCCCCAGCTAGGGTTCAACGTATTTTAATGTAATCGATCAAACCAATATCTTATTTCACTTTCTTTTCAGCTACTGTGTCCTGGCCAGGTTTCTTCCTGCCAGCCCCAGCCAGAGTGAAGAGGGTAAGCTTGGAAGAACTGAAGAGCAACGCCACTCTTAATTCTAACTACATCTCCGGCCAGAGAGAGGCGCCATCTCCCTTCACTGGCTGGTGTAACCAACCCAGGAGAGGGCTGTGGATCGGCTCACTTAGGAAAGAGCGTTAGTGGGTCGTTGGGGAGCCGGGAGGTGACCCCTCCTCCCCAATCCTTTGGGATCCCATCCCTGCCTTTGGCTGCAGAAGCCCCCACAGCGTAGCAGAGCATCAGGGGACGTCCAGGCCTGCCAGGTGTTTGTGTACAGTCAGGGAACACGGGTCTCTGGAACCCGGATGTGGCCTGGAAGTCTCCTTGTGCTCTCAATAGCGTAGAGAGCAAAGACGCCCCAGCTGCAGGGAGGTTTAGTTCCAGGCCCCACCTCCAAGAGATCTCCCCCCCCCCCCCCCCCCCAAGCACACCTTTCTTCCTTCTGGCGAAATCTTTCCGTGGCACCCAGGCTTGCTGCTCAGGATCCTATCAGAGGTGGTTAAATGGGACCCAAGAGCAGAACCTTGTCGGTGGGTTAGCCTAGAACTTGTGGGGGAATAAGATGGATTCCATCCCCTCCCATCCTGGTACTAGGGCAGGACTTCCCGGGCGCACGCCATCTGGCATTTGGGGCAGCTGTCGCCACTGCCTGCGGAAAGGAGCGTTGTGCAGCCCACAGAAGAATGAAGGCCAGGACCCCTGGGTTCTGCCAACCTGACCTTGGGCAAGTTGGGCCTTCTCTCTGCCCCATGGGGCTGGGGTGCTGGGCACCCCTGTGAGAAACAGACAGGCCCTGGTTTGCCATCTATGTAACACGGCTGCCCCCTTTGATAAAGCACTCTGAAGTCAATGGTGGGGAAACCTGCTTCAGGGCTGGGTTCCAGGTGCCACAAAATACACTAAGCAATGAATAGCGAAACACTGAATTAGCTCGTCAGCTGGTAACAGGAGACGCCCTTTTAGAAAATGGTTCCTGCTATTCAGATGACACTTCCCCGTTGTGTGCTGTCCCGTTCTTCCTCCTGTCACCACCCACTAACTCCCCTCCCCCTCCTTCAAATATTTGACTATTTCATGGGGCAGGTTCGTCCTGCCTGTAACTCTGCAATCGAGGTAGCGGCCCAAGGAACAGGTTTGGCCCTTACCAAGTCATCGTTTAACTTGGTATTTAGCTCAACCTTTTCCCTCTTAAGGCCCTGCATGAACAGAGCGAGCTAAGCCGGGGGATAATCCCCGAACCCTTCTAAAGCACACAGGAGGAGACAAGCCATCAATTGTGCTGGAGGAATGAGGAACCTGCATCTCATGCCTCTTTAGTAATAGAGAGGCCAGTTTCCTGGCTTCAGCTCCTTCGGGAGCCCGGAGAGCTTCGCTAGGGAAGAGCAGCAGTTAAAAGATTCAGGAGCAAGGCAGCTACTGAGCTCTGTAGCTGTCACTCTGAGCTGATGCATCCAGCTCCTGCTCTTGCAAACCCTTGTCTTCCTCCTTGAACAGCAAGACAATGCTCCCTCCGCTGGAACTCAGGAATCCTGCCTCTCTGGTCTCGTCTCTAACCACTAGACCCTACGCCCCCCAAAAACAAACCTAGGCGTCCTGACTCCCGGTTCCATTAATTAACCACAAGACGGCATCCCTCCCCACCAGTGTGGTGTTAGAGGTCGAACTCTTCTAGGATGTGGTGAGCCTCCAGTCCCCTAGGTTTTGTGGTCTGTTGGGACATAATGTTACTTCCCTGACCTCAATGATGGCTTTTGCTTTGCAAAGATCCACAGGCATCTTGCAAAAATGCTCCCACCCTGGCCCCCTGCTACTGAACGCAGGCACGCCCTGCTGATTAAGGGACGTGTTTTTCCCCTCTCCCACATGTAGGTCTGGGTGACAATGACTTGGCGAGCAGTAAAGTTGGGTTAGGTGGGCGCCCCAAGCACATTTCCTCCTGCGGGAGCATTTCTGTGTTCCCTTGTGATTATACCACACTAGTTACACAGACCACACCTGCCATGCAAATAACTGAGGGGAACACCTGAGAGGGTGAGGCTACACCCTCTATAAGAGGGCCAGCTTATCAGCAGCATGTTCTGCAGGCGCAACGTTCAGCACACATTGGCTTCGGGGCCAAGTCCTGTGCGCAAATGTACGTGGTATCAGATGCTCTGCCAGGGCCATGCCAAGTAGGCTGCTTTATTCAAAAACAAGGGGCTGCACTTCAAAAACAAGGGGCTGTTTTATTAGCACCCCGCAAGCCCCCCCTCCTGATAGTGTCTGTAGTAGTATTAATAGTAAGCAAGATTCACCTACATTCACCAGGGGTATTGCTTTTTGCAGCAATCAGCAACTCCCAGTCTTGTAGAGCCGTGGTTCCCAAGCTGTGGCCTGCGGGGGGCTTTCAAAGTGGCCCGCCATTCGCCACCCACTGGCTGCAGCAGGGAGCCATCACTGAAGGACCCAGGTGAACTGTGTAGCCCCACGAAATGCGGTACTGCAGGGCTGAAAGACCGGTGCAGGCTCCTTGCTGTAGCTGACAGGATGGGAGATCAGCGCTCCCCTTCCTCTGGCTGTGGATGGGAGCCCAGCAAAGCATTCTGCCTGGGTCCCTAGGTGTGGGGGTCCCTGCTGAAGTCAGAAGAAGGGAGAATTTATCTCCCATCCCCCTGGCTCCAGAAGGCAGCTACTGCCTAGGGACCCTGATGGCGCACACGGGGCTACAGGACGCATGCAGTTTCCCTGCTGCAGTCAGGGGGACAGGCGAGCTTCCTTGCTGAACTCCTTCCCTCTGGCTGCAGGGGAGGGGAGGGGGACTGCTGGCAGATGCTGGCCCTTCAGGGTAGTAAAAATTAAATCTGTGGCCCTCGAGCCACTGTTGTAGACGGTTGAAAAAATAAGGGATGTCCCTTGTAACAAGGGACTGTTGGCAACCCTAAAAGCAAACTGTTGTTCTGGAAGTATGCGCAGACCCTCTGAAACAGGAAGTGTTTGTTACAGAAAACAACTACCTCCACGCAGCCTGGTTCCCACACCGCTCGCAATCCAGCATTGTCCCTCTTGTTTACCAGACAACATACCTATGCAGCCCCCAGGGGCAGCTAGCGGCTGAGCCATAGGCTGCAAGCAAACATACCATTACCCCCGCAAAATGAACAAGTGCATAGTACCTGATGTTGGTATTTGAGCTTCAAACTTCCGCTGGCCAAAAGGGAAGCTAGTCAAATGCAGAGCAGAAATAAGGTGCATGTTGTTTAACAGTGAGGGGATCTAACCAATGGACCGACTTACCAAAGGTCATGGGAGATTCTCCATCACCAGCCATTTCTTAAATCAAGATGGGATGTTTTTCTAAGAAAGCGGAGATTAATTCAGGGAAATCCTGTGGTCTGTATAATGGAGAAGGGGCAACTAGATGATATCAGTGGTTTCTTAGAGCCCAGGAACTCTTAGGAAGCATGTGTCAGTGGGAACGGGGTGAGGGCGTGGGAAGCATGAAGCACTGGCTCATTTTAGGATTGGCATATCTTCAAAGAAACACACCTGTCTTTCTTCAGCTACCTGGCGCTGTGCCACAGCATCGCGTTTGGCCCCATTAGCACCTCCCGGTGCAATGAGATGAACATCTAACTGCGACGGGCGTTGTGCCCCACAGCAGGAAGCCAGGGATGGGCAGAGCTGACCATGAAACACTCCCTATGCTCGTGCTGTCCGGGATGAAAGGTGCGAAAGCATTTACTGCTTCTGCAGACTCTGTCTACGGGAAGCCACTCCCTGCTGAGCCTTGCTGCTGAAATGCATCCACTTCTGGGGTGGCCCTGTCTAGACGCTAAGGGAGCTCAGCAGCAAGGCACAGCCGGGGAGGACAGGACGTGAATGAAAAGCTTGTGTCCAGCTGAAACCACAGGGGAGATGTAGGGAGGCAGAATGCAACAGTACCAGCTGGGATGTGGTTCTGTTACTCAGATTGACACCCCATCTTTTGGAAGACACTCTCCCTGTTTCTCCAATGAATGCAGATTTCTAGGGTTCTGTGTTTCAGTAATTGGGGTAATTCAACGCCCCCGCAACCCCGAGTGATCTTCCAGGGCTGGAATGCAGAGCTAAGCTCTTGAATGGGGCATGGCTAGTTGCCCGGTCCTATTATCCTGCAAGCTTCTTTCAACAGCTGTCAATATCTTGGATCCCCTCAGGGAACGGGTTCCCCACTGGCTGCAGCTGGAGATGTGGATTCAGCTCTGGGCCTGGAGGCCGAGGTGCAGGAGCTGTTTCGTGCTAGTAAAAATAGAATTTAGAAACAATGATGCAGGCCTGGGAGGATCCCCAGGGCCTGGGTGAGGCAGGGTTGAAGATTCTTTAAAAAGGAAACAAAATAGGGAATTTCTGGGCCTGTTTCTCAATGAGGCTTGGGCTGCTCTGCCAGCATAAAAGGGTGTAAACCGTGTCCTTGGAAATCTTCCCTCTGCAAAGGAGGCCTTCGCATAGGAGCTGCCGTGGGAGGGTGGCCTGAACGCACCGCGCTATGGCGATTCTCTGCTTCCCAAGGGGCCGGGAGAAGCAGTGGAAGTTACAGCAGCCCAGGGACTGATCTACGTTACACCGGGGACTGAGCAGGGCTCTGCGCGGTCCCAGTACGCAAAGTGGCTTAAATCCACCTTCAACCACCCCCTCCACGATCCAAGCAACTGGGGACCAAGCTCACTGCCTCGGCATTAGCGTTTCTTGAAATGCTGGAATCCAAGGCAGGGGCTGGGCGGGAGTGGAAAGAGTTAATCACAGAGTTGCTTACACTTGCTTATCCAAAAGCTTGGCTGGCGTCTTTGCACAGACAAGGCCTTTGGGTGGCTCCTTGCTGCGAGGTGAACCCAGACTCCCTGTCCTTCTCAGAGTCCAAACACAGATAACAGCTCTGGACTGACTTTTTAAATCTCTCCCTCTCTTTTGACCCAGGCTGCAGTGACGGTCCAGCCTGGATCTGGCCAGGAAAATGCCCCCTTGAGTGAAAACACCTCTAAGAAGGGACAAACACCCCATGTCTCAAAGCGAAGGGTCGGACAGAGGCAATGATGTGTGGGGCTAGGGAGATGACGCAGGGTCATAGGGGCGGGCCTGGAAGGCTTATAAGGAGAGCTGGTTGGGAAATGGGCATTCTCCACAGAAATGTTTGGTTTTTTATGGAAAAATAAATTTTAAAAGAGGCCAAAAATGGGGGGGGGGATTTTTAAAAATGTATAAAAATAAAATCTGTGACTCAAAGAGAAAATTTCCAAGGAAAGCAGATGCTTCCCAGGAGAACTTTAATTTGGACAAAAACCCATCCTAGTTTATACAGAGAATTTGCCGTGCCTGAACTGCAGCGGTTGCCAATGCTCGAGTCATTGCCCTGTGCTGACAGGAGCCGCTACTGCTATACACAGGCAAAGCGCGGAGGCTCGCCCAGGAGAAGCTGCTCCGTCAAGGGATGGAGTTGCTCCTGGAATGGAGACCTTCTGTGATGAAGATCTTGGATTCAAGGGCTGGGGGAATCAAGCTGGTCGATTTCTATCTCTAGTCAATTTTGCTTTGTGTTAAGCCGCACCAAACTGCTGGGTTTCATCTTTGCTCTTCCCCTCTGCCTCTCATCTGACTGGGGTTTACTGGGTGGAGGTGGGGATGATATTTTTGACTCCTTCCCCGTAGGGTGCAGCTGTGCAGTGCGCCCCTGATCTCTGCGACTGAACAGGGAGCGCTCCTACCTCGGTCACTTCTCTGCCTGAGCTAAGGCATTTCAAGGAGAGCTCGGGGCCCTGGGTCCTTTTGGGCGTCATTCATCGCTAACCACAGCCTCCTCATTCTGCGTGCACGTGACCGTCAGAGCCTGATCCCATACAGCTCGGTGCCTGACGGAGCCATGTAGAGGTGAGCAAAGGAAGTGGGTGTCAGGGCTCCCTCCTCCAGTGGCAACATTTTGCAGACCCGCCCAGCACAGCGGTCAATCGCAGCGCCAGTGCAAGGTGATGGGAAATCTTTTTGGATTGTTTCTTCCACTCACTCATTCAGTTCTTCTCCTCTCCCCCTCACCAGGAAGCTCCTGACACGGCTCGAAAACAAGCCCCAGTTCCCCTGGCAGTTCCCTTCATTAATTACTCTCTCCACCACTGCGTCAGTGCCTTGCTCATCGCCTGCCACCACTCCCTGGCCCCTGGGCTGGAGAATGCCTTTAAATACTTCCTCCTAACTTACTTCCACCTGCCCTCTTGGCCCCAGCAGTGAAAGGGTGCCTGGCATTGGACACGCGCTCCTTTAAGCGATAGCTAAGCCTGGATGACCTTGTTCTCCCATCAAACAAATCAACACCCCTCTGAGAAACTCGAAGCAACCTCCTCCCTTATCGCAGATCTGCTCACTGATTTCTGAGGAACACTCGCAGTCCAGAGCTGCCCAGGTAGTCTTAAAAGCTGCTTCATCCCAGAGGGGTCCTGGGTCTCCAAGGAGTCTCCCAGGCCACCCCAGCTTCCGCTGGCAGAAAACTTTCTTCTCCTGTCCTGCTCTTGTTTTCCTAGCCGTTTAGTGGCGTTTGATTTAGTTATTTATCAACTTATGAAACTTGCTATAAAACAAGACTCTTATATTTTTTTTAACATAGGGGAAAATTTTGTTGAGCACAGAGCAGGTTTCTAACCTACCTTTTACTCTTTTCACTTACATCAATTTAATTGGTCGCTCTTTTTTTTTTATTTTCTTAAGCTGGGGCATTTTCTTTCTGATGCCATCTCCCTTCGTATTGCCAGGTTCTCGGTGTGAAATATTGAGAGTCATTGGCAGTGTTTTGAACAGACAAGCCCAGGTTTGGTTTAGTTTTTTTGATCAGCGATTCCTAAATCTGACTTGTTTTAATTTCTAACCACGTGTTTTAAAATATTTAAGCTCCTGACGGGTGTCCCCGTGTACTTTTCAGTTTGTAAAATATTTTGATTTTTCAGAAAGAATCCAGCCCAGATTTTTTTCTGTTTGTTTAAAAAATATTTATTTCCCCGGCTGAGATCGACACTGAACTTAGTGACTTTTCTGCAGCGTGTGTCACTCTGTGTCCTGGAGCCAAACTGTGAATTTCAGTTTCTAAATTGCTTTGATTTTCAGACACTTGTTGTTAGTTTAAATAATTATGATTTGTTCCCTTCTTCCACAGTGAAATTCACGTGGTTAATTGCAGGGGGTTTTCTACAGCTTTTCCCTGGCTTTCTGTTTGTCTAGCTCTGCATTTGTGTCTGTCAGTCTGTGGCTCTGTCTCTCTGCTTGGGATCTAGAAGCTTTCCAAACTGCCTCCGCTTTGCTAGTGGAGCTCTCTGGTGGCTGTGGTGAGCCAGCAAGTTAGGGCACACGGCGTCCCGTTGCAAGCCTAGCCACTGCTACGAGCTGATCTCCTTGCAGGGGGGATATTGTGGTGCCCGGGTCTGTGTGTGTGAGGCGGGGGCATTGCTCAGGTAGCAGCTGGAACAATGTCCCAGGTGGGCAACATGGAGGTTTTCATACCGGAGATGCTAACGTTCAGCCTCTGGGACTACGGGGTGTTTGGACTGATGCTCCTGATATCGACGGGGATCGGGCTCTTCTACGCCCTCTCCAAAGGCGGGCAGAAGACCAGCGACGACTTCTTCACGGGGGGCCGCCAGATGTCGGCCGTGCCCGTGGGGCTTTCGCTCTCGGCCAGCTTCATGTCAGCCATCCAGGTGCTGGGCGTGCCAGCGGAGGCCTACCGCTACGGCTTCAAGTTCCTGTGGATGTGTCTGGGCCAGCTGCTCAACACCCTGCTGACCGCCTACCTCTTCCTGCCCGTCTTCTACCGCCTGGGGCTGACCAGCACCTACGAGGTAAGGGAGGCTGGCGGGATGCAGGAGAGACACCTGGGCGACCGGGGCTGGGTTTGTCCGGGGTCACTCTCAGGGCCCGTGAATCAGTGGGGCTGCTAGGGCTGGCTGGAGGCATTTTTAGGGGCAGCAGGAGCGGGACAACATTCACCTACTCTGCTCTGCCTATGCCTCTCAGTCCTGAGCTGCAACCCCCCCCCGCTATCCCAACTTTGGGCACCCCCCACCCATCCGTCAGCTCTGCCTATGCCCCTCAGTCCGGATCTGCAGTCCCCGGCTCTGCTGAGCACATTCTCCTAGCTGCTGAGCGGGAGAGGTCAGGAATCGCCTGCTCTCTGCTGGCCATACGGAGCCCTGGCTCCTTATCGCTAGCAAACACCATGTGTAACCGGCGCTGAGGAATCCGCTGTCTCAGATCTGGGGAGGGGGGGATGGGGGAATCCGTGGGTGTCCCCTGGGGTTGCAATGTTTCCCCCTCTCCTCCTTTGGAGCGAGGGGAAGGATTGTCTTATGGTAAGGCTCAGGACGCCTGGGTTCTGTTCCCGGCTCGGGGGCAGACACGGTTAGAACAGGGGACTTGACGCCTGGTCTGTGCGGGTGCCAAGTGCCTTGCCTGTATTCCTGAACCATCTGATCCTTGGCAAACCCCGGGGCTCCCCACCAGGCTTCCCAGGAGCTCTGCGGGTGCCTTGGTGGGAAAGGAGACTGGATTGCTTTGAGTGGAAGCAGCTCTCAGCTTCCCCGGAGCCTGGGGCTCGCTGGCTGCCCCTTTCTCTAGCTCCAGTCACTGTCTGAGAGCCGACCAGTTCTGATAAACCAGCCCCAGCCAAACCACGCACTCAGGAGAGGGGTGCTCCCATGAGGTCCCCAGCTCCGATCGGCACAGACGGGTGCTCCAGGAGCTTCGGAGCTTTCGGCTGCTCCTCTGAACCAAACCTTCGGCGGTTCCGGTCCCACACGGGCAATGGGGCAGGGGTGATTCCTATGCAGTCGTGTACGCTACCCCTCGGCTGCGGGGACGGCCCCTTGGTGGTGGGGAGAGGAGAGGTCCAGAATCAGAACCCAGATCCAAAACCTGTCAGTGACGGGGCGTTGGGATCCCAGTAGCAGATCCATCTTTTCCCGGGCTGCGTGAAAGTCCTGCTCTTAGGCCAATGGCAGAAGGGCCGGCAGAGACAGAGTGCAGCAGATGTTCCCCCAGCCAGGAAACATGATGCCCGGGCGCCAGAACAGAACGGGCCCTGGTGACCATACACCCCAGGGTTGCCCATGGGAACAAGCCCTTTGCCTGGGAGCTGCGGGGAGGCAGGTGGGCAGGGTGGAAACACCTGGGATGCTGGTTGTTGACACTGACGGACAAACTCAGCCAGCGCACGAGGCTGCTGGGAGCCGCCCGAGGCTGCCTCTGACCCATTCCCAAGTCTGGAGGTGCTCAGAGCTGGGGCTTTGCCCCACTGCAGTTCACGGCAGTTCTTGGTCCGGCTGTGCCGGGCCTGCCCTGTTCTCAGTGTGGGGGCTCACAGGGCTGCACCCCTTCGCCGCCCCCTGGCATGTTTCAAAGCTCGGTGCCAGCCTGTGAACGAGCCCCTCTCATATCAGGGGCATTCCATGGCCAGTCCCCGTGCAGCACAGGCAGTTTTGGGGGGCTGCCTGAGCACCAAGGAGAGGCAGCCCTGGGGAGCTCATGGGCCGCTCTGTACACGAAGTGCTTTATTCTGCATCTGGTTCCCCCTGGCTGAGCATAACAACCAGTGCTTCCCAGCACCCTGCGTAGACTATATCTGGGAAGCACAGCCTCGGGGTCCCCCTGTGTGTTAGCAGCGTGTCCCGGGAAAGGAAAGGGGGTGCATTAGTGAGCCGTGCAGTGACACGCCAGGGGCAGCGGTATCTGGAACCCATGGGTCCCCGGCTCCTATGGTATTCCTCTGGGTGGGGAGCTGGAAGGGTGGTGCGGGAAATCTGGCTGTTCCTGGCTCTGCCATGGAGCCCCTTTCCCTCTCTGTGCCTCGGTTTCCCATCTGTACAATGAGGCTGTTGATACATCCCCACTTCACTGGGGAGATGCGAGGATGAATGCGTTCATGATCGAGAGACGCTTGCTCCCCTGGGTTGGGGAAGCCAGGCGAGCATCTCAGTGCTGAATTCTAGTCCTGGGACTGGAGCACTTCCGGCCCCGGCCACGGGGCATGCTATACGGAATGGCTAAGGAATTCGGATGCCCACCTGCCATTAAAACGAATGGGATCTGGGAGGCCGAGTCCCACCCTTTGCCTTTAGCAGAGATGTTCTAGGGCCAGCACCCTGCTGCTCTCAGCTCAGGAATGTTTCTCCCCTGCTCGGGATGCTTTAGGTTTTAATTCACGCTGAGTTAGGCTCCTCCGAGGCACCTTGGCGGGGGGAGGGAATGGAAATGTTGAGGTTCCCCAGAGCTCCAGGGGACCCGGTCTCTCGGCCTCACACACCCATCAGGTGACCTTGGGAAGCTGAGACCCATGGGAGCCGGGTCTGTGCACTGGAACCCCGAGCGGCCAGCGGTAATCGGAGGCGTCACAGCTGTGTGGTTTGAACTCTGATCCCTCCATCGCTTTTATCCTCCCAACCCAGCACTGCTGTGAAAGGGGGAAGCCGCCCTGACCCGCTGACAGGAGCAAAGGTGGTTGCAATCCTGCACCTGTGCAAGGTTTAATGGGGGCGGGGGCTGTACCTGGGAGACAGGGCCCCCTCCTGTGAAGGAGATGGGCAAAGAGGTGCAGCAGGCCCCTGTGTCTCACGCGCCCTCAGAGACTCAGGGACTCCCTGTTCTCTCTCGCAGTACCTGGAGTTGAGATTCAGCAAGAAGGTTCGCCTCTGCGGGACCATCCAGTACATCATTGCCACGGTACGTGGTGCTGGGGCGGGAATCGTGTGGTACAGTTGGCGCACGCAGGGCAGCATGGCATGTCTGGGGGCAGCATGGCACGTCTGGGGGCCGCGCAGGCAGAGATCTACGTGCGGTGACAGTGGGGTTTGAACCTGCAGTGCTCTGGACATGCTGGGATAAAGGAGCCGTGCTGCAGCGTGGCCCGGGGGTAGGGCACTGAGCTGTGAGGCAGGACAACTGGGATCTAGCCCCTCTAGCGCCCGGGGCCAGGTCATGTCCTGCTGGGTGCCTCTGCCCAGGGATGCCCATGAGAACAGCTTGAGAATCAAGAGCTGACCATGAGCTGTGACTCCTCCAGATCTCCCCCCCATTGCCCGGTCTTCCCCGTCCCTCCCACTGCGGTCTGGGCGCTAGCTGGCTGGGGGGCTCCGAGTTCTCTGTGCTAACGGGGCGTGGGGATGATGTTGTTTCCGGCTGCAGATGCTGTACACGGGAATAGTCATCTACGCCCCGGCGCTGATCCTCAACCAAGGTACGTCCCCTCCCTCCCTGCCTCGGTTCCGTTCCCAGGCCCTAGAGCTGGTGCCTTGCGCCCTGGGCCGAATCCTGAAAAGGGGGAAAAGCAAATCAAGGGGCCTGGCCCGTGTCGATGATGGCTTCTATTGCCACAGTGCCCAGGAGCCCGCTGCGCAAGGTGCTGTACAAACACAGCCCACGGAGGGGGCTCCTGCCCCAAGTCCGAGCACTTCCTGGATTGCCTTTGCTGCTGTTTAAAGCCATTTGTAGGACATTTGTCCTCACAGCCTGTGATTCCAGCTGGCCCCATGGACTCCAGTAGAGCTATGGCTGATGTACACCCATGGGGGGCTGGCCCCATTGACTCGGTGGGGTGGTGCTGATTTATACCCACTGGGGATCCGTCCTGCTGTCTGTTGTGCGTGCCGTCACACCCCACCTCTGTCTGATGGGCCCGGGCTGCAAACTTTGGCCCTAGAGCTGCCCGTGCCCTGAAGGTCAGGGGTTGGGGATCTGGAATTCTGCGCCGGGCCCATCTCCCTGCTCCGGTGGGGCTGCCCAGCTGGGGCAAGTAATGTCTCCTCTTAGCTGACTGGCTGCTTCTTTGGTTTAGTGACGGGGCTGGATATCTGGGCGTCCCTTCTCTCCACTGGAGCCATCTGCACCTTCTACACCACCATAGTGAGTACCCACCACTCCCAAAGCAGCCCACTGCCCCGGCGGCCAGCAAGTGTCCTTCCGCTGCATGACTGGTCCAGAGAGAGCCCAGGAATCGGAGAGAGGCGGGCGGGGATGGGGTTAGCCTGAGATCATCCTCGAGGGGATGTCCTCGTGCTTTGTCCCATGCAAAGGCTCCAGCTTGCGGCTTCCATCCCATGCCCTGTGGGAGTCTTCCACAATCTGCTAACAGGTCAAACCAGCGATGACACGCGGGTGACATTAGCTAGGGGGTGCCTGCCCCTGCTGAACTGGGGACAAGCTAAACCATGGGGCCAGGGCCCCAGCCGCTGGAGATCAGTGTTTCATTGATACTGACAGATCTGGGCTGACTTGCTCCAGCCCAGGGCGGCTCTTTGATGTTGCTCGGGTCCTGGCTGCCCAGGACGCTGACTCTCCTCTTTTCCCTCTCCAGGGCGGGATGAAGGCCGTGATCTGGACAGACGTGTTCCAGGTGTTTGTGATGCTTTCTGGGTTCATTGCCATCTTGATCCAGGGGACGCTGGTGATGGGCGGCCCAGGCGCGGTCCTGGAGATCGCGAACAACAACTCCAGGATCAACCTGGGCGAGTACGTGCGTTTCCCAGCATGAGATTTCACACCCGAGCCCCGCTACCTGTGGGCCACACCGTCCCCTCGCCCCCGGTCTTCTGCCAGAGCTGGCAACAGACCCCCGGAGTCCTGGCTCCCAGCCCCTTGCTCTAACCACTCTGCACAATGAGTTGGGGTGCTGGGTGCCCCAGGGGCTTTTCCCAGATGGCCTCCATTTTTAGCAGGGTGATTTTCCCCCCGCCTGTGTCTGTGTCCCACACCAGGGCCCTGCCCGATATCCTCAAACAACGCAGTGTACCCATTCCCTGCCCTTCTCTGGGCCATGTCAGGGTGGGAGATGGAATTGCCAAGATGGTGGCTTCCCCCTCTTACTCCTACTTACTTATGGGGCTGGGTGAATAGTCTGTGTTGGGAGACTCTCCTGCCTGGCTAGCTCAATCTGTGTCTCCCCCTTCTGCCTGCAGCTTCAACCTGGACCCCACGCAGCGCTACACCTTCTGGACCTTCACCTTTGGGGGCACCCTGGTGTGGCTGTCCATGTACGGCGTGAACCAGGCCCAGGTCCAGCGCTATGTGGCCTGCAAGACCGAGTGCGAGGCGAAACTGTGAGTCCCCCACCTCCTCAGGAAGGGAAACTGAGGCAGGATGTACCTTCCTAGGGACATGAGAGCCTGGCTGCTGGGGGAGCGCAGCACGGAGAGATGGGGGGGAAAGGACCCTGTTTAAGCCAGCCCACACTGGTGTCTCCAGTGCCATGGGGTTATTGTGGACACTGTGTTATTGTGGACACTGCTGCCATGACAAGCTGCAAGCACGCAGCTCAGGGAGGCAGGATGAGAACTCTGGGCTGTCTGTTCCCACGGCACAAACCTCCATCCTCTGAGCTAAGGGGGCCTGGAGCAAGCTCCCCTCTCCCCGCAGTGCCCCGTGGCCTAGAAAGACGTTCGCTTGCCAGTGTTGCCGGTGGGAACGTGTAGCCGCCCGGCTCCAAGGGCGTTCCCAGACCCTGCCCCACTGCCCCTTGCGGATGACCCTTCCCCCGCAGCAGCTGGCCGGTGGCACTGCGTCCTGCAGGGAGGGGACAGCCCAGCCCAGGGTGTGGGCGGGAAGGAGGAGCTTGGGTCCCTCCTGACCGACCACTGTGTGGGAGGGTGATTCGTCCGGGGTTTGTTGGTCTGGACGTCCCACGATCTGCTCCGATGCCAATATCTCTAACCTCAACACGCCTCCTCCAATGTGAGTCTATAGACATAAGCCCGATTCCATCGGACGCTGATAACCCAGCCTCCTCCAGCAGGCCGATAATGGCGAGCTGCCCCGCCCGCCTGGCTGGGCCAGAGCTGGGACCAGCCCGCACATATCACAGGAGATTATTGGTAGCTGCGGTTGTGTCGGTTCCAAGAACCAGCAGAGATTAAAGCTCTCAGCCCCGGCGATACTTTGTGGCAGTGAGTTCCCCAGGCCACTGCAGTGAGGGATGACATGTGACCATGGGTACTAGCTGGCTGGGGGTGGGGATTCATGAGGAGCTACGTGAGCGCTGGGGTGGTGTCCAGCCAGCTCCGCGAGGGTTGCTGGTTGTTCCTGTCTCATGGTGGCCTGTGAAAATCAGGGCCCAGCGGGTCTCTAACTGGGCATGAAAAAATGGAGGCACTTGGGCTCGGTGGCCACTTGTTGAAAATGTTGGCCCGAGTGCCGCATTCATCAGAGGGTGAGGGGGAAACGACACAGGGGAGAGGCCTCTTATTTCCCTTCTTGCCAGGGCTGAGATTTGCACAATCTGGGGCAGGGGCAAGGGGGAGAGGAACCCTTCCCTGGAGACATGGTGGGGGATGACAGAGGGGAGAGCGTCCGAGCTAGCTGGGACTCGTCTGAAGGGAAGGTGTGGAAGCCAAGAGGGGGGCTTGCCAGGCTGGAGTATGGAGAGAAGAGACATTCCTGTTGCAAGGCAGCAGGAACGGAGTTTCCGCTGGTCAGCAGAGCAAACGGAGAAGCTGCCCGGGGAGGCAGGCCGGGGATAGCTCTGCCGGGAAGCGAGCTGGGTATTTTTGTCCCTGCTGCTTTGGTTAGTTTCGTAGACAGCTGGGACGTGCGCTCCATAGGTAGGATTGGTCCCGGGGCGTGTCCCACCCTGGGTCTCCCAGGGGCCGGAACAGTGGTGGGAATCCAGAGCCTGGAACGCCATAGACAGCTGCCGCCGATTCCTGGGGGGAGCAGGTGACAGGAGACGTTGTTCTCTGCACGGCCAGATTCGGGCCCTGGGTTCCGCACAGTCTCTCCAGCCAGGGAGGCCCCTTTGTGAGAGGGGATCTCACCGTGCAGCCTCCGGGCCATGGGCCGAGCCCTGTGGGATTGCTCCCTGCTCTGAGCTGTGCGTGGCGAGGGGGCTCGGACCGGTGCAGAGACGGAAAGCTCTCCTCGGAGGTGCTCTGCTCTTCTGCAGATCTCAAGCCGGGCTCGATGCCCCCAGTCAACAGGCTCTGTCTTGTAGCCCTAGCGTCCCTTCTGGGCCCAGGTGAGGCAGGCACGTTGCTGGAATACTAATGGGGGGCCCATACAAAGGAACCTATGGGAATTAGGCACCCAAGTCGCACTGAAATGGGGCACCTCCGTCCCAGCCTGAGGCTGGGGGAAGCTTGCCCTGCCTCTGCTGTCGTGGGGACAAACACAGACCATTGGGGCTGCTGGTCCGGGGGAAAGTGGCTCCTGGCCAGGCCGCACTGGGCGGCGTTGTTGGCTTTGTCCCCGTTGTGATCTCTCCGCCAATGTGTTCGCAGGGCTCTGCTGGTCAATCAAGTGGGCCTCTTCTTCATCGTCTCCAGCGCGGTGGCCTGTGGCATTGTGATGTTTGCACTCTACAAGGACTGCGACCCCCTCCTGGCCGGATACATCTCGGCCCCCGACCAGGTACCCGCAGCCCCATTCCAGGGGCCCTGCTCGAGTGAGCCTTTAACGACCCGCTGGAGGAGATCAAGGCAAGAGGCCAAAGGGAGGGAGCGTGACATGAGCCTGGTGAAGACCCCACATGGATCATTAACTCTTTCGAGACCGTGGGCAGAGCAGGACACCTGGGTTCTTTTCCCGGTTCTGGGGAAGGGACTGTTCCCTCACGGTTGGAACGTGGCACTAGGAATCAGGACACCTGGGTTCTACGCCTGGCCCTGTCGCATGACCCGGGATGTGTCCCTTCCCCTTTCTGTGTCTGTTTCCCTGTCTATGAAGCAAGGTTGATGCTTTGCTCTGGCAGAGATGGGAGATGCCAGGGCCAGCGTGCAGTCTTACGGCTGTTAGCCCACGTCTCTGGGTGCCAGCTTTGGGGCACCCCCTTCTCTGTGCCCTGCTTGTCGGGTTTAAGCTGCTCTCCAGGGTAGGACCATTTCTCTGCAAAAAGCCGCTGCCCCCGTTAGAAGAGGGGATTTGTTCTCGCTCTGAGAATAATCTGGTCCACACCAGAGAGTTGAGACAACCCCTGGGAGCGACTCTGCTCTCTCCCTCCTCCTCACCTCAGGTTCCTCTGTAATGTGGCCGTCTCCTCCTTGCAGTATATGCCCTACCTGGTCCTGGATATCTTTGAGAAGTACCCGGGCGTGCCCGGTCTCTTCCTGGCCTGCGCGTACAGTGGGACCCTCAGGTAAGAGGCAGGGCCCAGCTCCCCTAGTGGGGGGGGGTCAGCTGTCCCACCCCCCGCACCACTCCCCTTTATTACTTGGCTCCTTGGCACGGCTGGCTCTGGGGTGGAGCTTGTCAGCAATTTGGGACGGGAAGTGAGGATGGTCGCTGTGCCCCGCTGCAGTTAAAGGGGCAGTTCCAGGTGCTGACTGGGGTCGCCTGCACTGGGCAGGGACAGGATTGTGGGGCAGGTGCCCCTAACCCTGTGGCATGGGGCTCAGCACTGCTCCCATGCAGAGAACACTCTCCCTGCAGCCTGTCCCTGCTGGTATCTGATCCAAACCCTACCCGACCCGTGAGCCTGGAGGGCCCCGGTGTGCCTCACTCCCCTCTGCTCACCCCCCGTCTCTCCCCAGCACCGCCTCCACCAGCATCAACGCCATGGCAGCCGTCACCGTGGAAGACCTCATCAAGCCCAAAATGCCCTCCCTGTCGCCGCGCAAACTCGCCCTCGTCTCCAAGGGCCTGTGTAAGTGCAGGGGGTGGGAGGGAGGTCCTTGTTTGTGGCTGCCCGGGGGAGTGGGGGGGATCTCATTCACATGGGGACCCCTAGCTGCTCCCCACTCCTCCACAATTCCTCAGCCCCTGCCAATTAAGCTAGCGCTGGCAGGGGAGGGGGTGGGTTCGATGCTGGGGCTGCTTCCCCGTCCTGAGGCTGGTTTTCTCCATCCCGCAGCCTTGATCTACGGCACCTCGTGCATCACGGTGGCGGCCTTGTCTTCCCTGCTGGGCGGCGGCGTGTTGCAGGTAAGGCCTCTCCCCGCTGGATGAGGCCACGCTCCTGGTTCTGGTCCCATCTGGGGCACAGCACGTGCAGCTCCAATTGGCTTCTTGGGAGACCATGCGCCACACAGGCGTTGTCCCGGTGCCGAATATATCGGTGCCAACCCCCTGGAGCTTTGGAACATGGGGCCAGTGGGGGGAGCTGTCCCACAGGCACCTGGCAGCGGCAGGGTCCCCCAGCAGCTGTTGGGGTTGTAGCCTGGAGCTGAATCGAGTTCAAACCCCAGTCCCGTTTCAAGTCCATGAGGTTTTTAAGGCGGGACAGACGCACAGTTCCTGGACAGACCCTCCTGAGGGGAGCTGGCCAGGGAACACCTCCGTTCTCAGGAAAGAGAAGCGTCCACATGCAATTTCAAGAAAACCCAACTTTTATTTTGCGATGGGTGGGGCCGGGAGCAGAGCCCTTTTTGGTTTCCCATGAAAACGAGAATTCTCTCCCGCAAACTCCCGGGACCAAAAAGCCGGTTTTTTTTTCATTTAAAAAAGAAAAAGTTTCGATGGGAAACTCTTGACCCGCTTTTCTCCCGGGACCCCGAGCACCAAACCCCTTCCAGGTCCTGGCTGAACCTTGCTTCCTTGACCCCCTCCCTTCAATCTCTCCAGGGTTCCTTCACTGTCATGGGAGTGATCAGCGGCCCGCTGCTTGGAGCCTTCATCCTTGGGATGTTCATACCCGTCTGCAACACGGTCGTAAGTCCCTGGCTGGGGGGAGCCTGGTGTGGCGCATCAGAAGCGGGGAGCTGGTGCTCGGGTTGCCTCTGGCTCGGGGGTAAAAGGAGTGGGCGATCAGGGGTATCCGTTGGCTGTATACGGGGTGTGTCGGCCCAGAGGATGCCAGCTGCCTTTTTTTCGACACCAGCTGCATATGCCTGTATCAGAGACAGGGAAGATGCTGACCTGGGAGATGCCCGAGAGCCGTGGGTGATGTCTATAGCCCAGGCTCTGGCTGAATCCTGGTTTCTTCTCTGCTTCCAGGGGGTTTTTGCAGGTTTGGGGATTGGTTTTGTCCTCTCCTTCTGGGTGGCCGTGGGGGGCACCATCTACCCACCCAGTGAGGACACCATGGGGGTGCTGCCGTACTATGGAGACCTGTGCCCGCTCTACAATGCGACCGAGGGGCTCAATGGCACCATTGTCCTGGGACCCCTGCCACCTCGGAACATCTCCGAGCCCCTGGAAAGGTAAGAGAACGGGAAAGAAGGGACGAGTGAGTGAATGCAGCAGGGCCTGGGTTCCCCGGGTTGGGGCATTGCCTGGCTCAGAGACCGTCCCAGTAAAGAGCGGCTGGCCAGCCAGCAAGCGTACCTGTGGCTCTGGGCTCCCCCTGCACTTGCAGGTGCTCCGAGCTGAGGGTTTGGTTAGAATCAGGGTGGTGACAGTGGGTGGTTGCTGGGTGGCTCTGCTAGTCTCACAAGGCCTTTTCCTTAGCCGGAGACCTCCCGTGCGGCCATGAGTTTCACAATGCAGCTGCGCTGAGGGGCGCTGCTGCAAACAGCAGGGGAACGTGCGCCTTGCCTGAAGCTCTCCAACGAGAGACGGGTTAGGGGGCAGAGTCACTCCCTGAACTTGGGCGGTGGTGTCCGGGCTGGCAGTTCGGATGGAGGGGTTGGCTGCACGCCATCTGTGATGGCGCTGGTCCACGCCTGGTGTAGCTGGAGCAAACAAACCAGCAAAATACGAGTCACTGGCTTCTCCTCCGCGGGGAAATGGACCTGCAAAGCCCTGGCCTCATCTGGTGGGCGACGCTGTTATCGGCAGCATTGGTATTTAGCGCTTGTCACGCGGGAGGACCTGCAGAGCTCAGGCCTGTTGGGGCACACGGTGCGAGGTTCCGTCCTGTCCCCAAGCCCAGAGGCCGCAGAGCGCTGAACCAGGCCAGGAGGCTGGGAAAGGCAGGGTCACAAATATAAGAGGCTGTGAGCAATTCTCAGCCTTGATGACCCCTGGGAATAGAACCTCCCGTGAACAGCTTCCGTCAATTGGGTCCCAGTTTTCTTCAGCCACTGGCAATGTCATTTCCTCTGCTTCCTCCGATGTCGCTATTTTCACAGGTCGGTCGCTGCCGAGGACTTCTACGCCATTTCCTACCTCTACTATGGCGCGCTGGGGACGCTGTCCACGGTGGTGGTGGGCGTGCTGATCAGTTACCTGACAGGTAATGCCAGCTGCGGGGTGCGAGGAAGGGCGGGCAACGGTCCGGGGTGCCACTCGCCTGGCGTCCTATGGAGCTTGAGACTGGGCGGAGGGCGGGAGAGAAAAGGGCAGATTTGGATGATCGAGTCAGAATGCGGCACGGACGAGCCTCCGGTGGGTCAATAGTTGTTGAGCCAGAATGGCGATTAGACGGGGACTTGGCCCATCTGTGTTTCATTGTTTTTTGGTAGGTCCTACCAAGAGGAGTCAGATACCCCCAGGGGTGCTGTGGTGGGACATCATGAAACAAACGTCCTCGCTGTCCCCAGTGGGCAAAAAGAACCCCTTTGAGGACAGTCTGACTAAGGTAACGGAGTGAGGGTGGTGCAGGGCCCTGGGGGTCCCCAGGGGAGCTTCCTTGTCTCTGCTCCGGGTTTCTGCCAGCCCACTTTGCAGCATGGTGGCTGCTGGGGCATCTCTAGGGCAAAACCCCCTTCAGTGCAAAGCTGGGAGCCAGGGTGGCCTTGGTCAAATGTTGCAGCCAGGCATCTCTGACAGTGACCCCCTCCCTCCTTGCCAGTCCTGCAGGGCATCTGTCCCTGGGTTCCACCGGGGCTCACTTCAGCGGAGGTAGCTTTGGCACAGTCTGCCTGGGTTGGGGGGATGAAAACGGGGTCACCTCCCCCCACTGCCAAGCCACCAGGAGATGGGCTGAGCACGGCGCCCTCGGCACGTGTCCTGACCCGGCTGGTGATGCTGTGGCAGCTGGACAAGGGCAGGAGTCTCACGTGCTGGACAGATAAGGCAGGGCTCTACCGGGTGCCGTGACCGGTGTCAGCCCCTCCATCTCTGCTCTCCCCTGCAGGGTGCGGACGCGGAGGACTCCCCTGCTCTGCAGAAGAAGCCGTTCAGCTCCTCCGCGTTCCTGCTGGCGGGGCTGGCGGGCAGCGAAGAGGCTGACCAGGCGCTGCTGGCGAAGAAGGCGGAGGCGGGCGCCCCGCTGGAGTGGAGCTCCGAGGAGTTCCTCTGGCTCTGTCCCCCGGTCGACCCCAGCTGCTGTCACCTGCTGCGGGAGACCAACGTCTAGGGCCGGGCTGGCCTCCTGTGGGCCGGCGCCCAGAAGGGAGGCTGCGCTCGGTCACCCCGAGCCAGAGTCAAGTAGGAGGGGGCGTGTGAGATGAATCCAGCCCACACCCCAGTGAGGGAGCCATGGACGGAGCAGCCCTGCGCTGGCCGAGCCCCTCCATGTCCCCCCTGCAAGGACAGCGCGGGGAGGGAGTATTGTCCGCATAGCCAGGCGGGCAGGTACAGCGCCCCACGCCCTGCAATACAGCTGCACGAAGTGACCCGGGCCCGGCAGGTGCCAGGCAAAGCCCGAGGGGGCTTGTGAAGGCAGGAGCCATGCGGAGGGGCCAAGCTGCAACCCATGGCAGGGACAGGGCAGGGCCTGGTCTGGCACATTGTGGGACATCTGCATCTCTCTGCAGAGGGCACGTTTGTCCTTGTCTAGAGCTGCGCAGCCCCTCCATGCCCCTGGCAAATGGAGCCCTGGGATTTAGGTCACTGATTTGTTTGCTCCTGTTTATGGAGATGGGGAAACTGAGGTGGGGGGGGAAGGGTTTGGCCAAGGCATGCTAGCGAAAAGGTCAGTAGAAACAACTCGAGCATTGTGGCTCGCAGGTCTCTGTGTGATCACCAGAGCAGCGCTCGCCACCTCTCCGACTCCAGGGGCTGTAAAGGGCATGCAAAGCGCTGGGGCAAAACCCTATCCTGCCTCTCCCTCCATTCTGAATCGCTGTCCCAGGCTGCCCACACCCTCCTCTCTTCCTCACCTGGCAGGGGCTTGTCGGCGCTCTGGGTCTGATAAAGACCAGCTAGGGCAGCCCCTCTCCAATCTCTGCCTCCGTCCACCCGAGCCAGGACCGGCTGCTCTGCCACTGGCCCCGCTGCAGCAGCCGCCAGCAGCTGCAGCCTCCGGCAGGAAGTACATCATCAGCTCATTGGACTGGTGTGGGGCAGGTTGGCCTGGGCTCAGACGGACAGATGGGGCTGGGGCTGCCCTACTCTATGTTGGCCTCTCAGTCCAGCAATTGGGCCACGTTCCTGCTGATGTCCGTGGTCTCCAGCTGGGGCTGCGGGCCAAGTGATCTCCGGCCAGGTGGTGTCAGGGGGTGTTTGGAGTTAATCGTGACTCTCCAGCGCTCTGGGCCCCCTCCGTCAGTGTCTCAATCGGTCAGCCTGGCTTCCCGCCCCGTATCCCACTGGCAGGGCCCGAGGCAAGGCTCCTGCTTCGTGCATAACACCTTGGTGCTCTGAGTACCTTATCGACCCACCACGCACTGTATCAGCTCGCGGTCTATCTTATCTGCCCACCACCCATCGTATCGGGCACACAAGCGCCTGTTGACTGTAAACACCTTGCTCTAATAAAGATTGGGAAAGGAAATAATTTGTGCGTGCATGTGTGGGCAGGGTTGCGAACTGAAAAAATCAGACCCACAAAGGCTCAAATGCAAGCTCCCAGCTCCGGCAGAGGGCGAGACGGCACGTTACGGCACCTTGGCGCGGTGCCAGTTCTGGGTGGGGTGGCCATGGTGCGGGAGCAGCTGATCTCGGTTACACCACACGCATGGGCTGCCCGTCTCGCTGAGGCTCTCCTGTGGCCCCCAGCAACATCATAGCTGTGCGCTTGGCCACCCTCGCGGGGTTTGACCTTGCAGTGCCCCGGGGAGGCAGGGCAGGGCTCTTAGCCGCATCGAACATATGGGGAAACTGAGACCCGAAGCTGCAGCAAGGTGTCCAGACAATCTGTGGCACAGTGAGGAGTTGAACCCAGGTCTGCGGCATGGGCCGTACCCCCACCGCACAGTCCTTCCTCGTGACAGCTCCGCTGCATCCTGAAGCAGCTTAGAAATTGAATGGCCCCCGGGGGTGCCGCTTGCTATGGCTCCATTTTCCCTCGGGTAAGTCCTGCCCTGATAGGCCCCACTCCCCCAGCTCAGGGTTTGCTGGGAAAGCTCGGAAGCTAATGGGCAGCAGAGCTGGGCAGGGGCACCCATTGGGGGGTGGGACGGGGGACGGTAGTTTTCCGGGGCAGTGCTCAGCTGCGGTGTAACGTGGGTGAGTTACACTGGGATTAATCTGGCCCAGGAGGGCTGGGGGGAGCAGTGTCTGGCTACGACTCCAGGGGAATCAAACCCAGCATCAAATCCGGTGACCTATAAACCAGCCAAGCCCCTGTCACACGCTCCCTGGGAGGAACACTCACGTGAGCCCCATTTAGCTTCACCACACACCTCTCCGCTGTGGGGACAGAGAGGGGCAGAGAGCATCCGTGCCCTCCAGCAGGAACTTTGCTTTGGCAGGAGGCCCTTCGCCCTGTGCCACGCTGTACCCCACGTTCACCCTTACACTGTGCGTTGTCTGAGGCACCGTATGTTATGTACGGTGTTTTGGGGCCGCTCATGGCACACTGAACGTTTCCTGCAATCCCATGCCTATGGCCAGATACGAAACGGCTGGGTCGTCCCCAAATGTGTGTCTCACAGGGCTTAACTAGACGCAGACCAACACAAAGGTGTGGCCCCACGCCCCGCAGAGGCATGCATGCAGGAACACTGGCCTGGCCTAAGCACCTGTGAGCATTTTGGCTCAAGTGGAAGAACTCATGCCCACTGTCAGCCAGGGCCCATCACCTGACGCCAGGGCTGTTGAGGAAACTTGTTAAAAGCTGAGGGGTCCTTGTCTTGAGCTCTCCCCTGGAATCCAACTTCAAAGCAACACCAAAGACTGAGATCTAGCCCAGGGAGGGGGAGGGCTTGGTTGCAAGAGGCATGGCAAGCAGCCTGCGTGGTAAGCTGAGCACAGATCGATATATTAGTCTTAGGATAAGATTTGAGTTATCTTTTCGTTAATTGTGATTAATGCTTTGACTCATTTAGTAATCTTTTGATTTTTATTGATCTGACTGAGATCTGCTTAAAAGCTTGCTGTAGGCGATAAACTTCTTTGTTTGCTTTATCTAAAACGGGTGTGGCGAGAGTGTGCAGAGACCTCGGAGTGGCACAGCTGGGGCATATCCATTTCTTTGCTAAACTGACAGACGGGTGTCAATGAGCTTGCAGGGTGCAGCACCGACGGCTGCGGGGTGGCAGTTTCTGGAGCTGCAGCAGGGACTGGGGGAGTTTGCTGGCAGTCTAGCCCATGAGCGGATGGCCAGAAGCCCTCCTGCACTAGGCCAGGGACTATTACTCTCAGGAGGCAGGGCATGGGCTGACCCAGGAATGGGTGGGTCACACAGCAAAGGGGTGAATTGGGGCCCAGGAGTGAGGATTTGGGGTGACACAGCTACACACCAGTCTGGATTGGAGGGGGGGAAACGTCACACGCCCCATCGAGCCTTGTCCCTATTCCTCAGGCATCGTGTGTCAGGCCTGGCCATTGAGGTGCCCTCAGCAGACTACCCAGAGCGGGACATGCACCCTTGTGCAAGCCCCCTGCCCATGACTGAGTGCTGCATTTGATTAAAGACCAGCTGGAGCCGGTTGGGTTATCAGCTGGGCCTAAAAGATCCTGCTTTTCCCTTCACCAATAGCTGCCGGGGAGTTTGGAGAACCACGTGTCGGCTTAGCGACGCCTGCCGAGCCTCGTTGTTTGGAGCGACAGGGCCTAAGTCGGGAGCAGAAACAGCCAGTGGAAGCGTGGCACTGGGCAGATGCCACCCAGCGCAGCTGATGAGCTGGCTTGTGGGTGAAGCGGGCTGGCGGGATGTTCCCCCAATCCCTCGTGCGAAGGAAAACCCAGCCGTGCAACAGGGGCACGAACGTGGCTGAGTTGAACGGACATTGGCCAAGGCCCTTTGCAGCTCCCCAGGAGCGCTGGGGCCCCCGCTATCCACGCCGTGCAAGTCGCAGGCAGGCACAAGGGTGACTGTCTCTGAGCTGACGGCAGGCAGGCATGATGCGACCAGCCCTTCACTCCAGCTCTGCCTCCTGTGTGGGCCTCCTCGAAAAGTACCTGATGACTTATCGCGGCAGCGATGTGTCAGCTGCCTGCCGCTGCTGAGCGATGGCTGGATCTGAGTAATACGCCAGCTGCATCATTGCCTAATGCTAGCATGGCAACTTCCTGGTTCTCCACCTGCCCTTGCTCGGATCTCCGCTGTGGATGCTCCTGCATTTCTTAAGAGGGGAAAAACCCTGTGGCAATGCCTTGAGTTTTCCTTATCACAGCAGGTGAAGGGAGAAATGATGCAAGTGTGGGAATATCAGCTTCTGGGAGTCCAGCCCTGCTAAGTAACCAAAAGGTTTGAATTCAATCTTTGGGACGCGCTGACTTCTGATTTTATTCCACCTGCTTGATAATCTGCTTTTCAGCAGGTTAATCAGGACAGGGGCATGGTCTAGCCCTGCTGGGACCAGTGTGCGTAACGTGAGCTGAAAAAGGTGTGTTGGGGGGGTCAATCTGGGGAAAGAATGCTTAACATGTGCCCCTCGGCAACGCAGCTCAATTGAAATGTGGGGTTATTTGCTGGATGTGCGACCCTTAACGACTTCCCCCATCTCCCATATTAAGCACTGGCTGGAAACTGAAATGTATCACGGAGGGCGAGGTTGGCAGCTGGCGTGGCACCAGGGAAACTAGAATCAGTGGAATGCATAGACTGTGCCAGGTGATTGTGTAAGCGCCTCCTGGGTTTGCTACCAGAGAAAAGCTCTGTGGGGATATGGGGTATCTCAGGTCTTTGGGCCATCAAGTGCAGGATGGTTGCAGGAGGGAATGACCCCAAGTGGGGGCCGTTCCAGGACAGAGGGGTCACTATTAGAACTGCTTAGGAAAAAATAAACTCTCCTTCCTTCCCCCCCCTCCCTTTTTTTTTTTTTTTTGGTTAAATGTCAAAGTTGATTTTGGGGCACAGCGCTCAACACGAATCCACCTCTCCAGTTTTAAAATTTAAACATTTGTATTGATTGAATGTTTCAGATTAATTGTTTTTAAAGGAATGAATTTGTTTTGGACAACGTGAATACTTTGCTGCCCCCTAAAAAGCAAAATCAACTCCTGAGTAAGATCCCAAGGGAGCAGCAGCAAGCAAAGTAAGATTAAATGCAAACCAGGCTACTCGCCAAAGCACCACCCGTTAACCAAGCCCATCCTCTCATGAAATCAGAGAGACACTGCCCAGAGCAGACAGCACAGAGATATCTGTCCCTTTCCTGTCTTGCACTCTTTGATCAGTGGTGAAATCACAGACATTTACTTTGTCATCCCTAGGGTTCAGAGTAAACGCCCCCATTGATGTGAAAGGGACACAGCATCCTCTCAGAGATACTGTTTGAAACTGGCCCCAGACTAAGGCAGCTGTCACTGCATCAATCACACATGGGTCACACTGAAGGGTTTTGGAGGGGGGTTTTGCATCCACGAGAGCTGGAGAGAGACTCTTTTCACATGAAAGCAGAAAAAGCAGCCACTAGAAAACAGAGCTGGATGAATGAATGGGGATTTCTGCAGACTTGCACTTAGTACCGAACCCTAAAGCGAGCCAGGACAATGGCACGTGGTGTCAAGTCTTTGGAGTCCAACTATGGCTAGTCCCCCTTGTGTCTTGTGCTGGCAGATGAAGGGATTGTATGCTTTCACCTAAGCGCAGCGGGGATGATGATGGAAACAGCCACCAAGGAAAGGCAGGAAGGACAGATCTGCTGACTCTGCTCCAGGCTCCTGTTCCTCCCCGATAGTAAGAGATCCTGGCTGGCAAATTGCAAAGCACCCTCTGTCCAAAGTGCAGGCACTTGCTCATTTAGCGTGGGGCTCTGCTAGTTAAAACAGAGCTCAGCCGTGGTTCTCTAGTGGTCCTTTCACTCTGATTTCTCTAGTGGCCTTTTAAACATTTATGCTGCCTGATTCAATTAAATAAACTGGCCAGCTCACCCACTGAGGCAGGTTTGTTCTTTGCTTCTCTGGGAAAACAAAAAACGGGCCAAAGCTCAGACTGGTTTAATAGCAGAGAGCGAAAAATCTTGACCTGCCGGTCCCCCTCCACCATCCCAGTCCTGCACCCCTTTCCCACAAAGCTTTGCAGATGCCACTCAATCCCAACTACTCCCCCCCCCATGCCCAGCTGTCTGTCTTCTGCTCCCCACCTAATGCTCACAATGCATTGCAATCCTGGCCTGAAGGCCACCCCCCGCAACCGGCCAGTGCAATCCTCGGCCTCCTTTGAAATAAGCCCATCAAGTTACACCACCTTGTGTGACAACTGTGCAGGATCAACCGGTATCTGCCGTGGCCAGTGTAGAGGATGGCGCACTCGTGTGTGAGCTCAGATTTCAAACAGCATTTTTTGCGGGAGGGGTGGAATTTTCAGCAGGGAATTTCCCCCCAGGTCAGACTGGCTGCGAGGGTTTTCACCTTCCTCTGCAGCAGGGTGGTTGCTGGGATCGTCTGGGTAAGTCCAGTCCCTGCCCTGGGAGGAGCCTCTAGTCCCGGCACACCTCAGGTCTTGTCTACACTTGACATGCTACGGCAGCGCTGCCCAGGCTGACGTGGGGGTTTGCTCATCGGTGTGGAAAAATTCACCTCCCTGAGAGGTGGTAGAAGTCTTCCATCCCCCGAGCAGTCTACACTGGGGGGGAGGACGGCATAGAGACGTCGCTCAGGAGTGTCGCTTTCAAACCCCAGCGTGACGTAGCTACACTGAGGTAAGTGTAGCCCAAGGCACTGGGCTCAAGAGAGGGGTAACTGGCGAATGGCCTGTGATGCCGAGAAGGTTGGACTAGGTGATTGGCTAGGTCCATCGGGCCTTAGACTCTATGACAGCTGTGGTCTCCACTGATCCTTGCTTTATTTCTGTAGCCGTCTGGGGACCTTCCCGAGAAGCTGGGATGACGAGACGCAGCCTTTATCGCCCTCTGGTGCCACAATGGCCACCAGCTCCCGAGGACTCGGCAACGCCTGCGATGCTCAGCCTCTCTTCTCTGCTTGCTCCTCGGCCCGGTTCGGCCCAGCCTCAACCCTTGCCAGGAGGAACGTCGCCCGCACCACATCCCGAGGCAGCTCCAGAAGGGTGCGGTTTGTGGTCAAGAGCAGGACAGACTCCTGGCACTGTGTTACTGGAAGGTAACGTGGCCCAGCAGCTAAGGCCGGAAGCAGCAGGTGATATGGGCCCCTTGGGTCCCACAATATTTTGGAAAGCAGGCCCAGCCCCACCAATGTTTAAGCCAGGGGTGCAACCCGAATTGTGCTGAGGCCTGGCTGCCCTGAAGTTGAGTGGTGGCATGACTCGGTGTATGGGTCACAGCGATGTTCAAGCTTGGCCTAGCTGCCCCTCTGTCATGCCATGCCCACCTGGGAAGCTTTGCGCCCTTGTTCCCCCCAGACCCTCCAGTTTAGAGACCCCTTACACCCCTCCTGGGGGCTTGACCCCGACCAAATGTTTTACAAACCTGGTGCCTACAGGTAGGGTGGTGGGAGTCGGGGGGGACCTGGGTTCTATTCCCAGCACTGCGATTGACAAGCTGGATGATCTTGGGCAAATCACTGCCCTGCTTTGTGCCTGTTTCTCCTCCTTCCCCTTTGGCTGTTTAGCCTGTGAGCTGTTCAGGACAGGGCCTGTCTCTCGTTGCGTCTGTGCAGCGCCTGACCCAATGGCTGTTAGGTTTCCTAGGGTGCTTAAAATACATAATCATCACTTTCCTGTCTTGATTTTTCAGCCTCGCCCCATGGTGTCAATGCCCGAGGGGGCTGTGTTTAATTTCCTTCGGTTTGGGTAGATTTTGTCTGGCCAAGAGTTCGATTTAAAAAAAAAAAACCCCACTAAGGAAGCCTTACTAGACTTAAACCACCTCTACTAGAATAGCAAAGAGCAGCTGGATAATTTTAATGTCGCCCTGGCCTCCCTTACACCAGTTGTAGCTGCCCAAATCCTCCCATTTCCCGCTCCAGTGCATCAGCTGATGTGTACAGAGGCCGGGGAAGGTAAGCTTGCATGGTGCCCAGAACCACACACTGGCTCTTTGCAGGCTGCTCCCACCCAGCTGTCCACAGAAGCTGCCCATGGAGTGAAGGCTCCATCCACACTGCTCCTTCACAAAGGCAACCCCAGCCCCAATTCCCCACCTGGGGATTCGATTCCCCGTGGAGGGCAGATGCTCAAGACGAGCTTCCTCTGGCGGAGAAAGATGCTGGCTCAGCCTCTGGCCCCAAAAGAGGATAACAGCCTATTATTGCTATTAGGGGGGTGGCAGTGCTGCCTAGTGGATACAGCATGGGACTGGACTTCTGGGCACCCGGGTTCTATTCCCAGCTCCGCCACTGACCTGCTGGTGATCTCGGGCATGTCACTGCCCCACCCTGTGCCTCAGTTTCCCCATCTATAAAATGGGGGTAATGACACTGACGTGCTTTGAGATCTACTGCTGAAAAGCACTGTAGAGCAAAGGATATTATTCCTACCATTCATGGAGCTACCCCTTTGGGTCCAGAGGCAGATTAAGCAAATCTGGAATTCAGAAATCTAGGGTGAGGTTCATGGGCATAAAACAGAATCGGAAGGGAAGGTGCAGCAGGGCTGCTGGGCAGCGGTTCCCGCTTTGCCAGGGCTGACATGTGGCCCAGTGAAGATCCTACAGTTGGTTTACAGATGGAATGAACGTTGTGTGGTAGGAACAGAAATCAGTTTTTACTGTGCTCGCTTCATGTCCATACCAGTTTCTCCTCCCCAATACGGTTCTGCTGGAGTAAGAGACCTCCAAAACAACGAGTTTTAACCACGCTATTGCGCTCCTAGCCTGCCGTGGGTTTGGGATGTGGTAGACCTCAAGGCAGTTGACATGGACAAAAGAAAACATTGGTCATGGTAGGGTGGGAGGCAGAAGCTTGAAGTTGTTCGTTAAGCCAGAAATCAAGTGACAGACCCATGACAATTTCTTTCATAAGGGTCATGACAGCAAACGGAATTGAGTCCCCTGATCTCATCCAGTGTTACCCAGTTTTGCCTGCATCTTCCCAACTCTTGAAATCTCCCCAAAGAGGCACGAGAAGGGAAGGAAATTGAACCCGGTGTAAACTGAACTGTTATCATGCCATTAACAAACAAGTCTGATATTTTAATAAAAGGGTTTTAAGGGAGAATCCCAGCTTGACAAGACAGCAGGATGGGCCGTCTGCGGGTACGTCTACACTGCGATAAAAGACCTGTGGCATAGCCACAGCTGGCCCAGGTGAGCTGACTGAGGCTCACGGGGTGCTGGCTGCGGAGTTAGAAGATTGTGGAGTAGACACTCAGGCTGGGGCTGGAGCCCAGGCTCTGAGATTCCACAAGAGGGGAGGGTCTCAGGGCCCAGCCCATCGCTGCTGCTATTTTACAACCCCACAGCCTGAAGCTCCTGACCTGGCCTTTCTGACTTTGTGCCTTGAGCTTTTGATTGCCTAGAAGGTGCGGGCTGAACGTCAGCTGCCAGGTTGTGCCACGAGCCCTAAAGGCGGATTCCCAGCTGGCCTGTGTCCTCAGCCCACCCTGCCCCAGGGCAGACGTCCCCCGTTGATGGGATGAGCAGAGAGGCAGTGGAAGACCAGAGGGATAACGTAGGGGCAGACGCAGGAGTCCGGAAGGCAGGTTGCTTTTGCGCTTCTCCCGGAGAAGCTCTCTCTTGGGGCAGGGTTGAATCGCCGCAGCACGGAGCCCGTGACTCTCCCGTGGCAGCGTGGTCTAGTGGGCGCAGCTCACGAGGACGTTGCTGTTGCTCCTACAGCTCTACGCGGGGCGATGGGCCCTGCCGGGGGAAGGCAGCCAACCCCGCCCTTGCAGCGGTTCTGGGGTGTAGATCCTCGGCTCTTTCCAGAGGCTGGAATCGTCTTTCCCCCACTCCCTGAAGGGTGGGGTGCACGGTGGGGGGAGTGGGGGGCGGGGCAGATCCAGGCGAGGGTGAAGGACAGGGGGTGGGGGCGGATGGCAGATCAGAGGTGGGGGAAGCGGGGTGCATGGCAGACCGGGGGGGGGGGGGGGACGAGGGGGGGACATGGGGGAGGAGAAGGCGGACCGGGGGGGGAG
>ML675700.1:11234215-11387630 GCA_007922155.1 Mesoclemmys tuberculata
GAGGAGGACGTGGGGGAGGGGAAGGCGGACGGGGGGGGGAGGACCGGGGGGGCCGGTCCCAGCGAAGGGACCCGGCGTCGGGCAGACCCAGCCGGGCGCGGGGCAGCCAGCGGCGGCCATCTTGGAGGGGGGTGAGGCAGCGCACGCTGATGACGTAACACTCGGGTCCGCCATCTTTGTGCGGGGCCCGCGGGAGGCGGGGGGAGGGGACTTTTCTCCCGCCCCCGCCCCCCCGCCGGACGCGTTCCCCGCACGGCGGGGTGAGCCCGGGGCGCCCCGCACAAAGATGGCGCCGCGGGCCCGGAAGGACTCGGCCGGCCCTGCCCCTCAGGCGCCCCCGTGACGCGCAAAGCGAGCGACAGCCGGGGCGGGGAGAGGCGGCACCGGCAGGTAGGAGCCGGGGGCCCGGCCAGGCCCCCCCCTCCCCCCCCCCCGGGCTGGGCCTGGCGCTGCGGGGCGGGGGGGCCGCGAGAAGGGGGGACCCGCCCCCGCGGGCCCTTGGAGCCCCGCGTGACACCTCCGGGCCCGGCGGGGGGGTCGCGGGGGGGTCCAGCCCGACCCCCTCAGCCCCAGCGGCACCGGCCCAGCCGGGCTCGGTCGAGCCGGGCCTTGAAACCCGCGAGGGCGGAGACGCCCCGCCCCGGGTGAGCCCCGCGCCCCGCCGCCCTGCTCGGGGACCCTCCCCCCTCGAGACCCCGCTCCTCGCTCGGTCCCCGCCACCCCCGGCCCTTGCAGGTGGTGAAAGGCTGCTGTCAGATAGGCAGGGCTGTGAGCCAGAGCCCCACGTCGGGACTGGTCCCCTAAAGTCGGGACGTCTGGACACCCTAGGGTGCAGTCCCGGCTCCCCCTCTTCAGGCGGGATCGTCTTCATTTCAGGAAGGCCTCAAGTGGCTGCGTCCATCTTTAGGGCCCCTGATGGAGGAGGAGGCTGGCACCATGTCCCTGCAAACGCCGGCGGGGTTCCCCCCGCTCCCGTTTGTTTGCTCTTACGCCGGTTCAATGTTTGCACGGTGCTTTGCAAAGCAGGGAGCGCGGTGTGAATTAGGACCAGGTCACCCGCGCCGCGCCTTCCTGGGTGCCCTGAGCCTGCTTTTCTAAGGGCCGGTCTGCAGCAAGTAAGTTATTCCGTCCGCTGAATCTTTATCTTGCAGATAGGTATAAATTGGGGAGGAGGTAGTGTCGCCAACTGGCCCTGTACTTGACACAGTACCGCTGTCTTGCCTAGACTGAGATTTAAGCTGTGATGTTAAATATGATGGGTAGCATGCTTCCGATACGTTTTAAAAAGTCAGGGTTGTGATGGTAGTGTGCCTTTAATGAGAGTTAAACTTGGAGTTAAAGCCTTCCACCTGGGTTACCCCCTACCAACTAACACACATTAGAATACAACTTGTCTTCACTATGGGTTTAACGTTATCTAATGTGACTTTAAAAACACCTTTTATTCTAATGAAGATGCGGCGTGTGTGTGTGATAGAGAGAGAGAGAGATGGTTGTTTAACAAAAGCTCCCCTGACCTGAGGAGTTTCCTCTTTCAGTTAGATACTATATTGGCAAGAAGGTTGGTGGGAAGACGAAAACAGAGTTCCCCAGAGATGGTAGCTTTCTTTGGGGTTTTTATATGCATTGTGTTCCTATTTTAACCTGTTTACAAACATAAGTTATCTGTGATTTATGAATGTGTTTAAGATGAACTGATAGAGGAACAGGATCCAGGACTGGAAAGCTAACCCAGGCGCTTGGGTGCTTTCCTAATCTTCCTTTGCCCCCTAATCTCATTTTTGTGGAATCCTGGTAAAATATTTTGAGTTATGACCCGAAAAGCAAGAAGATATAATGAACATTGCCAGTGGGTGGCCAACCTAAGTTCTTTAAAAGCTAGGGGAAGAATCACAATGCGGTGAGTGGGGTAGGAGGGAAAATATCTGGGACCAAGCAATTGCTCTTGCTGTCTGCTCTGCATCACAAAACACTAAAAAGGCTTGTGTTAAAATGCAGCCCATGTGCACCAGCTGTGCTACGACTGGATCGGAAGGTCTCGTTTTGCTTCTACTTGTAAATTCAAGCGGTTTATAGAACGGGCAAGCTGTCATGCCTTTTCTTCTGACAGTGGCTAGTAGGGAGAATCCTCACCACAGATGTTTAATAGTCACCAGTGACTATGTGCATGTACACAAGTGTGGTTGCAGTTTCTGTCAGTAGTGTCTGCGTGACTAGACTCAACCCTTTCGTTGTATTTTGGAGGTTGTAGCTTGCTGTAAGAGAGGAAATACTGGTTTTCTTCAGAATGCACAAACAGGACCTCTAGTGGAGTAACAACAGCTTATCATGAAGAAAAATCTTTGTTTTTCCAGACCTTTGGCTTTGTTGGATAATTGAGTTTTCTCATTATCCAACATCTCAAAGGAAAACTAGAATTTCATTCTGCCGCCGCAGCAGACTTTGGTTTTTTAATGCACGTTTGATGGCTTAGTGGGCAGGAATAAGGCCAGCTTATCAGTCCTAAATCGTGATGGAAACTAAGAATGGATGTGGAGGTTGCTCCAGAGGTCAGGTAACATTACTGTTTGACATTTATATTGCATTTTTCATTTTCAAAGCACTTTACAAATCTTAACTAACCCTTGCTGTATTCCTGTGAGCAAGTTCACTGTGGGTGCTTGTCCCCATTTTATAGATGAGGGAGGAACAGAAGAGAACTTGGTTTAGAACTGAGAGCCAAGAACAGAAGTTCTGTTAAGCCACCAGTCCAAGCCTCTCTGTGATCTCAAAACAGTTTGGCTCAGGCTTGGCCTACTCTTCGAAGTTATGTCAGCATAGCTACATCAGTCTGGGGTCTGGAAAACCCCACGCCCCCGACCGACACAGCACGGCTGACAAAACGCCCAGTGTGGATGCAGCTATATCAATAGGCTTCTGCCAACAAAGCAAATGTCATTGGGGGTGCTGGTTTACCTACACTGACAGGAGGAACGTCACCTGTCAATGCGGGCTGCGTTTGTGCTAGGGAGCTCTACCAGCATCGTCTCTGTTGCATAGAGAGGCTGCAGTTGGAAAAAGAAACTTCCTCTGTGGAATTTGGGATCAGAGCTGACCCTGCCTGCTAGGGATTTGTGTCAGTTGGGCCCATGACCCAGGCAAGCACTTCGGCAATGCTTTTTCCTTGCCCTCCACAGAGCACCCTGAGGAATGCCCAAGAAGTTCCAGGGCGAGAACACCAAGTCGGCTGCTGCCCGCGCGAGGAAAGCTGAGGCGAAGGCAGCAGCCGATGCCAAGCGGCAGAAGGAGCTGGAAGATGCCTTCTGGAAGGATGAGGACAAACACGTCATGAGGAAGGAACAAAGGAAGGTAAATGGATGGGTGGTGTGTGCGTAAGGGGACACTTGTGGGAAGTCCTTGCGTTCACACCTGGGAATTCCAGCTTACCTGGCAGGGGCTACTCCTGTTCCTCTGTCGCAAGGCTATCATGGGTGCTAGAAGCACTGTCCTGTACTTGGTTTTCAGGCAGGATAGACAGAACATAACGGGGAGCATTGGCTTTGATGTGCCACCCAGAGCTCTATTAGGTTATGGAGCTGCCTTCTTCAGGGAGATGGCGAGAGCCCCATTGGAATGGTTCAAACTGGAACGGGTAAAGTGCAGAGGACCCTGTTTTAGGGAACAAAAGCCTGGTCTACATGGACCCTAATCTTTTTTCTACCTCCTGCAAATCAAAGAAATACCTAATCTACAAAGGCTAGCACATGATTTTTTTTCTTGCCTCTTTCACAACCTTTTAAACAGTGGTTTTTGGGAAAGATAAGCTTTTCCCAGTTTGATTCTATAATCCTCTTACTGTGCCCTGTATGTAAATCATTCAGCTGTTCAATAGGTGGAACTGTTCGATGCTAACTCCTGGACCAGTAAGACTTGAAAATTGTGTTGTGTGTTGTAGGCCAGGTAAGTTTTCCACCCATTCCAGTAACATCTCGATTTGACCTGCTGTGTCACTGTAAAGTTAGGAAGTACTCACAGTCCCCAAGCAAGTCATCTCACTACTTCCATGAGTTTCAGAGAAACTTAACTGCTAGCATTAACTGCTGGTAGAAAACAGGATTGTTTGCCCTGCTCATACCTTTTCCTAGGACAAAGAGTTCTGTGAATGAAATGCCCAATGTGTGGAGGTCTGATCTCATTGTAAGCTCCATAAATGGAAGCTAAGTTGGTGTGACTGACTATATGGGACCTCCGTTACAATTTGCCCATTAATTTACATAAACAAAACCATTAAAAGCCTTTGTGCTCCTTTTGAATGATGTATTTTGGTCCCTGCATTGCAAGGTCCATGTTACAGCTTCACCACTGTTGCAAAAAAAACCAATATTCTTTTTCATTTAGGAACCCTGGATAACATTTTTCAAAAGTACTCGTCCGTTTTGTTTTTCTTTTTATACAGGGTTTGAGTTTTGGCTATTTAATTTTGCCTTCATCTAAAATGGCTCCTGAACAAATCCCCCAGGAATCATAGTTAAGAAAAGAAAATAGCTACACACGTGGTTGCCTTTTCTGTGACTCTTAACACATTGATTAAAAAAACTGTTTTGTTTTTACTGCATCCTGATGCTTTTTCTGACCTAGTTAAAAATCCTCGCTTCACCACCTCGCTCCCCCCCAAAAATAGCAGTATTAAAACAATTTCCATCTTGGCTGGTATGCCAACAGAGGCAGATTTCTAGGTATGCTGTCCCAGAGGGTAGCCCAACCATTTTCTGAGCTAGCGCCCAAAGGAATGTTTATGCCAGGTCATTGCTTTTCATACTGAAAGGCCTGGCATCTCGTGGCATAGCAGGTGGCTTTGGGCTGTGGTTTAGCACCCTTCATGCTTCAGCGGCATGCCTGCATGCAGTGCAAAACCCCCTCTGGGTCAGCTACTGCTGCTTGATGGCGCAGAGCCGAGCAGCTGTCCTTACCCTGATCTCATTCCATAAGCAGGTGTTGGAGAGCATTGACGTGGGAAGGCAATAGAGCCCAAGGTCACTGAGCCAGCATCTCCGTACTGGAGCCAGTGGCTCTATGGAAGTTAAATCCAGTGTGGAGCACTAGCTGACAATTCTGGTGGTGATTGAGTTACTCAGTTGCAAGATGGCTGAGCTGGGGTCCCTGTTTCTGCCATCCTGACTGAAGCACAGGACCGGGAAGATGGAGTGGAGGGAACAGTCCCATGTTACCCATGGAGATGGACTGAATGAGAGGAACCCAGTCCCTGCTGTATGTTAGAGTTCACATTGTGCTGGGCGCTGCCCATTCCTTTTGGAATAGTCCCTGCCCCAAAAAGCTTCCAGTCTAAACTGCTTCTTCGAGCTTTTATGGTTGGTAGTCTAGGCTTCCCTGCTAGCTGATGAGCTTCCGTAATGAGCCACCATTGCCCACTTCCTGTTCAGCCCACTGTGCAGCTTGGGCCATTGTTGTGATCACGAGAGAGGGTTGGAGCAGTTCTGTGAAACGTGCCCAGTAGACTGGGTGGTAAGAGAGATCTTGTCTGATAAAGTTGGGGATGCCAGGACCGGTGGCTGACTGCTGTAGAAATACTTAAGAGTGAATTGAGTCTTTCCATGTCTAGTGTCTCTGATCCTGAGATAGCAGCTTTTGGTCTTTAATGCCCATCAACTGATCTCTGGTCTCTTTCCTCTTGTCTTCGACGGCATGCTGCATTTTGTGTGTCAGAATGAGAAATGAGCCCCTTGCATTAATGAAACAGGGGGGTTGACGAGCCCTGTCTATAAACACTTTTTTTTTTTTTTGCTGTAAAGAAAATGTTAGCAAGGAATTATTTGACCTTATCAAACTTGGTGGAGTTGGCTGCACTTGGCATGTGTAGTGGGTTTTTTCTTTTTCTGCAGACAGAAAACTGTTACTAAAGCAATCGTAGCTTAGCGAGCTGCTTGGTTCAGCTTCCCTCTGAAGTCTTAATGCTGCTAATGTACTTTGACTGAGGACGTGGCCATGAGACGTCTCAGCTGAGCAGAGAGAGCATTAGACAAAATGTAATATTGGATTCTCTTGGCATCTTCCCCCTCACCTCCTTTTGTCTCCTTTCCTTCACCCTCAGCAATGGTCTCTTTGAGCTTAATTTAATCTCGATTTGCGTCACATCTTATGTGTGAGCGTAGACTGAAAACGCCACCCAGGCTTCAGTCTTAAGAACCTGCTAATCAGTTGCGAAAATCTTAACTAGTGCCTGACTCTACGAGTGTCTGAAATTTGTGGAAGTGTCGACCTTCTTTCTATCCCTTGGGAGAGTAGACGGTAAACTTTCCCCGAGTGCAGCATTCTTCTGCAGCTTTGAGAATACCTTTAGTTCGGGGTGGTATTCTCTGCGCCCTGGGTTGTAGCATGCAATCACTGTACGTAAAACAGAGCCCTTGATGTCAGGACCTGGACGTGCTCCTCCAAAATGTCATGTCTTCAAATTTTACCTGATGACCTTTGCTCGCTATCTTGACTTCCTCACACTGCATTACTTTTGGGGACTCTGGAAGCTTCCCTTGCCCAGTACCATGTCACATGAAATCCATGGTAAAGCTGGAAATAGAACCCACGTTTCTGGAATCCCTGTCCAGTGCCTCCATCACAAGGCCATCCTTCCTCTCTTTGATTGTGGCTGTATGGAGACCTGTCTGCTCGGAGCTGGACTGAGACTGTCCCTCTTTGATCTGGTGTACTCTTGAGGGGTTTTGCTGGGGTAGAAATATTCATTGAGCTAAACTGTCAAATCCCCTCATGGTGGTGCATCTTATGTCGGCAAGAGTTCTTTTGCTGGTATAACTTATCCATGTCCCTGAACAGGGTAAGCTAGCTGGGCAAAAAGCCTGTTTTGCCAATACAGCTGTCTATACTAGAGGGCTTTCGCTGGCTTGGCTTTGTTCGTTGGGGGAAGGGGGTGGAAAATCATGCCCCTGATGACATATAGCTATGCTTGCAAAACTTTTAAGTGTAGTCCAGGCCTTTGTGTATGACGCTGAATAGTCATCAGCAGTTAATGACTGAATTGTCTGGGAGAAGTTTGACAGAATCCTCAAATCCCATTTCAAATCCCCTGTTCTATCCAGTCCTGCCCTCCAGATGTATTTTTAATAGCTCTAGTGGTTCTGCATTTTGTCCATCTGTTTAATATCTCTGCTGGTTTTTCTACATACCACTACTTTCATCTCTTTCCTTAGCCTGGCTTGTGTTGTCATTCCTTAGGCCCGGTGTCAGAGTAGATGTAGTCTGCATGGTCTAGATGGCCAGGGTTACGAGAGCTAGAAATGTCTTGTATTCGAATTCTGCTGAATTCTATTTCCAACACCTGCTTGCTGTATACCCTTGAGCAAATCCCTTGATCACCTTGTGCCTGTCACCAGGTGGGTTAAAAGGCAGTGACTTTCATCTGAGCTTCCTTGGGAAACGAAAAACCAAAAGGAAGACTATCAGATGCTGCGCCCTATGATACTCGAGCAAATACACGATGTGGGCAAAACAGGATTTAAATGGACTTTGATTTTATTCTTTGAGGAAGGCAGAAGCCCACGCGTGAGCAGGTGACTAAAGAATTTGTCACACTTGTTTGGACAGGATCTGCCAAAGGACGATATTTGGCAGAGGAGCAGCTTTCCTTAATGCACCTTACATTGCTACTCTCAGTTACAGTGTGTATAGGAGGACCGTCTAGAGGGCAAGTCTTCATTGAAATAAAACACACACGGCTGGCCTGGGTTAGCTCACTCGAGCTGTGGGCTATACAATTGCAGTGTAGACATTAGGGCTTGGCCTGGAGCCTGGCCTCTGGGACCCTCCCCCATCCTGGGGTCTCAGGGCTCAGGCTCCGAATGTCTACACACCCAGCCGTGGGTGTGGTGTTGTGGTGTAGACATGCCCTTAGCATCTTGTTCATTCACGAGCAAAACGACTCTTCCCAAATCGGTCCAGGTGATGGCAGTAATGTATTAAGTCTTTGCGCAAGCTGATGCAGTAGCTCCTGGTTTCCTGCACGGTAACACACTCTTCCTAGTGCGGAATGAACGAAAGCCTGGATGATATAATTCTGCAGGATATGTGTGTTTTTTTTAAAACACTCCTCCTCCCTCTCTGCCCCTGGCAGATGCTGGCCACCGACGCCCTTGTGTTATAAATTAGGATGTAGTACTCTATTTTCCTCAAGCTGCTGCCTCCCAGAGTCATTTCAGGGTTCAGTGACTCTGCACATAGCAATCTGGTGGGCTCCTTTAAGCAGTATAGACACTGCCCATATGGTGCCATGCTAATGTCTGATCATTAGGAAGTTTAATGTCCAAAAGGCAACATCAAGGCTAGGCTGATACGCTTGTTCCTGTCATTGAATGACTCACCTGTGGCATTTGCTCTTGCTGTGTCTTTAAACCTACAGCATTTTGAGGTGATCTCTGCTAATAAAGAACAGCATGGATATCATGGCTTTGCTGCGTAAGGGAATGTATGAGCTAACGTCATGCATCGATTTCTTTTCTCCAGTATTTCTAGCAACAGGCCACTTTTTGTCACTTGCCGTAGGGGACTCTGAGTTTTGTTCTCATGCCTGAGCAGCTAATCATACCAACTAGACCCAGGCAGCATGGCCCAGTGTGTAGGGCACTGAACTGAGATTTGGACGTGGTTTATATTTCCAGTCTGCAGTTGCCCTGCTGTTTGGCTTTGGGCAAGGCCCCTTTCTGCATCCCCTCCAGTCCTTTGTCTTGTCCATTTCACATTTAATCGTCTTGGGATGGGGATTGTCTCACTGTGCATTTGTCCTGTGGCCGGCACAAGGGAGCCTGTAGGAGCTCCCCTCGTAGTATAGATAGTGGTGGGCAAGTGTCCATACTCCTCTAAAGACAGCTCTGTCCGGTGCCTTTCAACCTTGACCTGGCTACGTATCCTGCCATTCCATTTCTGGCCTTCTGATCAGGAAAGGGCCATTGTGCTAGGCTGGGGTGTAAATGTAGACAAACCTTCCCCCAGGTAAAACATGTCACTTGTGTTTTTAGCCACCCTTTCATCATTCTCACCGCCCCGACTAGCCTGTGCCTCCTCATATCCAAAGCCAGCCTGCTGACTCAGTGCATTACCTTAGCCCTGCCCTGCTACAGTGTAATGTGTTTATTTTTCTTGCAATTAACTAAAGTGCAGTCTGGCTGTGGAGTACCCTTGAATGCTGAAGCAACACATGAGGTGAGTCTGCAGGGAGTTCTGATGGATGACAGATTATGAAATGGATCTACTAAGAATTGGGGGGAGAGTCATCAAATTGAGTAACTGTCTAGGGCTTCTGTGACACGCATAATGTTGCATTTACTGAAAGCACAAAACTAACCTTCAAAATCCTGTTCAGATTAAGAGGTTTTTTTGAATACATCTCTTGAGAAGATGTCTTTCAAAGAAACTTATGTTTGGGGTGTAGGGACGCAGCAAAAGGGGAAACTAATGCAAGAATAACACTTAGTGTTCATCTCGTTTCAAAGAAACATAAAGAATTGTACAACTGTTTGCATCCAACACCACTAGACTGCGGCTGCTTCTGAGGTGGAGGGTAGCACGTGGCAATGCTGCTCCAGTGTTGGGAGTGGGAGTTGGAATGACAGCAAGAGTGCTTCTCCTTCTCATGTTGTAGGAAGAGGCAGCTCTGACATCCAGGAGATCTTTTAAATCTCTGTGTTCAGCCTGATGGTGGGCTGCCCAGGCTCGGATTTCAAAGACAATAAAAGTTGGCAGTGTATAGAAACCTCCGCTGTGGTCCTGTGCCAGCTGGGAGAACCATGCGCTATTCTCATGGGGAAAGATCTTGGCTACGAGCTGGTCTGGTGTCTGTACCCTCATGGGGGTGTCACGTCTGCTGGGTGAGAGTGCCCTTCGGAGACAGGCCATGCTACCCCTCGGCGCGCCAGCAAGAGCTGTTGGAGAGCTGCCTCCTCTGAAGTGAGCTGCCTCCCAGAGCTGTCCTCTAGGCAAGGGAGGGTGCCCTTCACATGGATTCAAATAGTGCAAGCCCCGTCAAAATACGTACTGGTGCTACATGCTGCGGTTCAGCTAAAGGCAGCTTTGACGCCACGAAAGCCATTCCCTGCCATTGGTGACCGAGGCAGCCTGGAATCCCTGCATGCTGGCCCTCCACAGCGTGTGTGTAAGTGAGTGTACCGTGCAACTTCCCTTCGCGTCTCGCTCTGCTTTGCGGGCTTCTTCAAATGTCAGGCTCCAGGAGGCCTCTCGTTCTCTTCTGCACCCCAGTTGGAATGGGAAATGGAGGGAATCCATGGCCAACTCCTTTTAAAGAGAGGCAGGAAATTAAAGGTCTATGCATTTAATATCCATCTTTCCGGAGATGGATACAGTCGTGTGTTAGATGGGTACAGATGTCTTCCAGAAATGCTGCAACTCTGCTGGCATCTGTGTCCTGTGACACTCTTGGTCATATTAGCCTGAATCTTGGAGTACAGGCTGCCACCTTTGTATACGAATGTCCTCATACCATAGTGTTATCACAGGCAGGTCAGTGACACATTGTCTCTCCACCCTCATTGAGGGCTGGCTCACTCAGTCCAGTGTTACTCTCCCGTGAAGCACCATCTTTTATTTAAAGGAGGCAATGCAATGTTAGTCGGATCCAATAATCAGGCCCCCGCTTCCAGATGCTGATATGGATGCTCACTGCAGCTACAGAAGTGATGCTGAGGATGAGTGAGAAATGAAGGGGCCTGGTGACAAGAGGAGTAGGAGATCTGCGCTCAGACCTAAGTGCTAATTCCAACTTTGCCACTGGCTTCTTGTGACTTGAGTCAAATCCTGTGACCTTTACCTAGAAATGGATCTACATAGGGGGATTTTAGGGCTGCTCAGTCTGACAGAGTGCTCAGTATTATTACTCCAGCTTGCCTACACACCCGTCTCCTTCTAACTATCAGACTTTGCATTGCCTAGTTCTGCTCTGTGAGAAGCAATGACTCTTTGCCCTTCCAGCAGAGATCTCTGTGGTGTGCCTTAGTGTCTCATGCTCAGAGGTTCATTGGGAGAACAACCACTTCATTTGAGCACTTACTCAGAGCCATGTGGATGTTTATCCCTCCATCTAATAGAGAATTCATTGTGAAAGTTAGTCACTTCTCACTTGGGTAATTCTCTGCAAGGCTGGGAATTTTATTTTGAATTGCTAGAAAGACATGTGAACAGAATGTCCAGTCAAGGAACTCCTCCTTCCCTGTGCCCTGTTGACTCCCATGTTGCTGGGGGTTTCTCTTCCAGCTGGCTTATCACTTCGCTTGTGTTTCACTTTCATCCAAGCACTTGTGCTGATTCATTGTGGTGACACAAAGAACTAGGCCTTCTCTTGGCTTAACCTGATTAGGAAATAATTGAATTTGTTATTTAAGGAGCCCCTATGAATCAAAGCAGAAATATAAATTATACATATCACCTCTAATGTAAGAAAAGCCCTCTCAGTAGAAATGAGACCACCCTGTAGCTAAACATTGGTGCTTGGCATGGAATTTCAGCCATCAGTCTATGGAGACAACATCTATAAAGGATCCTTCCCCTAAACGAGAGACCTCTGCACGGCTTCAGCCCATTAAGGAAACTGACATTTGTACACTCAGGAAGTTGCTGTAAATTTGTTTTTTAAACCATGGGTCTCACGTGCCCACAAGTCTTATTACGTGGCCACGCATGATTCAGTTTCTGATGTCGCTGCCGTTCCTGCAAATCCCTTGGAGCTGCAGCAGTGCCCTCCAGCTTTGAACGTCACTGAAGGCACACAGCAGATTGGAAAGCGAAGTGCTGATCATGAAGCCTTGTGACAACTTAGTAATGTTTTGGGCTTGATTACTTTCTACAAGTAGAAACCTCTGAACTGCAATCACTAGAGAGCAGGGAGTAGCGTTGTCTAGTGGTCAGAGCAAGGAACTCTGAGTCAGGATTCCTGGGGTCTGTCCACTTAGCTACTAACTTGCCTTCAGCTCATGCTGCACAAATTGCTTCCCTTCGGTGCCTCAGTTTCCCCATCTATAAAAAGAGTGGGCAGCTTATTACTTGAAGATCCTTTTCTGAAAGGGGCTATAGGAATGCGCAGTTTCATTCCCTTGATTTCTGGTGCAGCGTAGAATACATGGCTGAGCTAGCTGTCTCGTAAAACAATTTACCCCACTAACAATGGGAATAAAAAGATAAATTTCTCTAATTACAAATAAGGTTTCTGTCCTGAAAGGTTGAGATTCCCTCCCTCAGATCATTAGCACTTGTATATCCGCTCCTCATCTGCCTCTTGAATTATTTAAACCTACAGCCAGGTGTGTAGTATCGCAAAGGTGCTTACTTTACCAAGGATTTCTTTTGGTTACCTTGTTCAGTCACACTTGCGCATGAGAGATAGGGTAAGCAGTGAGAGAATAGTTTCGCTTTACAGTAATCCGTGTTCTAGACACACAACACCAGTATCATGAACACATGGCTGGTTCTCCTGTGTTCACTATAGGTCTAACTAATTAAATTACTTATGCTCTCTCTCAGGTAGCAGTGCTCAGTGATTTCTTCTGCCTCTGTAACTATAACAAGGTGGTTCCTACTAGTGTGATATTAATGGGGAGCAGAGAACCATTGAGTGGTCATTTAGGCCGGGGGCAGAGAGAGCACAGGATTAAAGTTGCCACTGACTACTGCTATATATATTTCTGCATTGTCTTGCCATGCACCCACCTGTCCCTCCTTGGGACGTGGCACAGTGTTCAGGGTAGCCCCTGGCAACAGTTTTGCCAACCCTCATCCATGTTCCTGGCTCTTTCCCTAAACAAGGCATGCTTATGATCACGCTATGCTCCCCCGAGTTTGCGCACAAAAGTATCGTTGCGAAGCCTTGGAATGGGTGGTTCTTTGCATGCGGTCTGAAGAGCTAGGAAAGAACGAAAACAAGTTGCATCACCTCTTTAGTGGGAGCATCACTAGAATCTGCCGTCTCCCATGATACCCTTGCTATATCTGCAGGTGTGCCCAGTAAGGTTTAAGAGGAAAAAAGTGTCTCGCTCTGCTTTTATTAGCAAGCACATATAATGGAATTGCAGAGCTGACTCGGCAATTCTGAACAGGGAGTACGCGTGGCTCTTATTTATTAAGCGCAAGTACTGTGATGAATGTCTCAAGTTCGTGATTTATCCAAATTCACTAATCTTTTTAAAGCGAATTGACGGCTGTCAACAGAGTGAACGATTCTAGCAGGCTAGGCAGGAATCTCCGCTTGAGTCAGCAAGTAGTGTTGCCACCCGGCATGTGGGGTAGAAGTAGCACTCAGGTTTGGCCCTGCTGTCATGATGGACAGGTCCTGGGGCCAAATTTCAGTGAATGGCACAGAGGAGGGGCAGAGCAGTCAAACCTGAATGGGGCTGTGCCTCCCCCTCCCCCACACACCCCCACCAGATTGCAATGCCACTGGGTTTGGGCCCTTCTCAAATGAGGGGCCTAAGGTAAACTCCCTTTTGCCCTTCTCCCTCACTTCCAGGCCATCCTGTTGAGAGGCACACAAGCACCAGGGCAGGGGTTTAAGAGAGAAGCAGTTCACATGGGATCTGCTAACCAGAGCTGTTCCCTGCAATTAGAAAAGGTTCCAGATCATTTGTGGGTTTTACAAAGAAATGGCAGCTGTAGCCAGGCACATTTGGATGCACACCAGAGCTGCCAGTTCTCACAGCTGTGGCCTGGAAGCTTGGTTTTGGATACACAGTCGTTCACCCTCCAACTGCTGTGTCAGGATGGAGAGCGTCACTTGTGTTTAACTGTGACCATATGTGTGGGCTTTAAATCCAATTACAAGTAATATCTCCTACGGTGGGGAACATTAATGCATAATAGACTGTTCTTAGCTTAATCTGAATTTGTAACGAGGGTTTTAAAATCTTCAATTGTGGCATGGCAGGGCTTCAGCTTCGGAGGAAGCAATTGATTCTAGTAGCAAAACCTTCTGCTATTCCACTCAGAAGTTACTTATTTAAAAAATCTTGTTAAATCTTTTTAAAAAAGGCCCTGAAGTGAATTCTTCTAGCTCACCAGAAATACAGGTGTTTGAGCATTGGAATCTCTGGGAAAATAACCTATGGGAGGGCAAGTTGACTGACTTCTCACTGGGACTTGCGAGTGAACAGGCAAGAATTTAAAGAGATTAGGGTTGCGGAGGAAAGAGCAGTTTCAGGGCCAGAGAGGACCAAGTGTAGAGACGGCAGAAATAGAAATAGGTGTTTGTGACACACCTATTGGCTATTGCCACGGTACTTAACTGTGTCTGTACTTTGGTGTTCTGGTTACAGGAGAGCAGGTTTTATTCTGCCAGCTGGTAATAGGTTAAATACTGACTGGTGAATCTTTTCTTGCATCAGAGCCAGTAAAAAAAAAAGAAAGGCTTTTGGCTTTGGTTGTTCACCCTGAGTTTTAAGCATGGATGCAAGTGACGTGGAAAGACTCTTCTACCTGTGACACTCTTCCCTCTTTAATAGAGCCTGAAGAATCCATTCATGTAAGGAGGTTGATAACATAAGATCAAGAAACTGAATGGGAGAGACGCAATGTAAAACAAGTGGCCTCATACAGCTCTTGTGGGAGCCAGGGAACCTACTTCATTTTTGGTGAAGTGACTCACGGTGGAGGAGGCCAGGACTGGCCGAGCCAAGTGCTAGATCAATGTAATGTCCTCTCCAGAGGCATTGGAATGAAGCACTGCGTGAGCAAGAATTTGAAGCCTGTCAATTGAAATAAGTTTCATCCCTATAATGGCTTTTTCCCCATCCTGGATTGTAGCTGCCCTAAATCTTGAGGTCTGCTAGTCTCCTACTTCTCGGGCTGGATTGCAAGGCTTTGTCCTTATTGCATCTCACTGATACAGTGGCCCTTAGGGCACATTTTATTTTGGTGTCTGGTCTGATCTGATCTGAACCTCCTTAATTTCCTGAGCTGAGTTCTGGCTTAATGATTTCTCTTCCCAAAGTAACTAAAACCCCAGCCTTATTTACAGTCTCTGAAGTGGGCCAGGCCCTGCCATGCATAGTACGGTATTCCTTAAACACAGTGAACAAGGCAGGTTGCGTTACTGCTTCAGTTGTTTTGCTCCGTAGCTGCCTTTCAGAGCAAAACCCATGATGGTAATGCCTGATCAGTTAGCTGTACCATCCCTGTGAATAATGGAGGAGACCCATAATTAAGAGTGGCCATGTAACTAATCTAAATACAGGGCTGCTATTGTGACTAGAGTCGCTTTGTGACCCTGGCAGATAAAATCAACCTGAACAGAATGACATTACCACCTGCTGCAAGATTCGGGGGCTTTGAAAACCAATATGAAAATAAAACTCAAAAGTGGCTAAAACCCTAGTGCTTGATCTCCATTGTCTCCAGCAAAATGGCTGTTCCGTGTCTTGTGTTGTCTCTTGCTGAAGGACTGCAAGAATTGCTTCAGTTTAGAGATTCAGATTAGCCTTTTTATTCTTGCTCTTAAACAAGGAGAAATCTGGGAAACTGCTCAGCCTCTTGAACTGAATGTCAGGACTTCTGAACTTTCCAACTTCGACCCTTTCACTCTTATTAAAATTAACAGCGGAAAACTTACCCTGATTGTTAACAGTCTCGATCGGCATCTCTCTCCCTCCTTGACGGCTTAGATTTCAGCATGCTGACATCACAATGAACCAGGACACGATTACAGATGAAGATTGGAGGGTAGGGGGAATTGGCAACAGCATGGGGAGTGTGAAATTACCTCCTCTAATTACTGTTCTGAGATGGGCCTTGAAATCCTGGGGTGGTGATCAGAACTGGCCCACTTTCTGTGAGCTAGCCTGGGGAAGCGGCCTAAAGAGTTTGGCAGGTCTTCAATGAAATATGCGGCAAACATTGGTGAGGAGCTCATATGCCTTCCCTTATTGCACGTTTCTTTATCCTCATGACTTGGTGGGCTGAATGAATGCTCTGCCATTCAGAACTGCTACTCCTGGGCAACCAGCTGGGGTCGCTGTTGAGTGGCACACAGCGCCCCCGTTCTCCAGCCTGACGTGCTGATTCAGTGCCTCCCAACGAAGTAGGTGGGAGACTAGTGAGTTTGGAACTGCAAAATGCCGCTGAGCAAGCATAAAAGCATCAATGTGCTAAAGAGACGGTTTTTAAAAAAAATCCCTCCTGCACTGTGGATGATTAACTATTTTATTGATCGCACTAGTGTAAAGGCTGGGTACCTTTGTGTTCCCATGTTTAATTACTTGTCCTAAATGCAGATCAGCGCCAGCTTCCTTTAGCATAGTATGCCTATTCCAAATGCAGCGTGGGCTTGGTGGTATGCTGGCCTAGCAACTGGGAGATCTCTGGATATAAACAAGGGACCTCTCTCATGTCCCTGCATGTAGCAGATCTACCAAGTGCCTCTTACATTCTGGCTTCACTCTAAAGCATTTTTTAAGCATCTTGCTCCGAGTGGAAGAGCAGCTGGTAAGCTGACTAAATTGTCCATGCTTGGTGGCTCTGGTGTGTGACATTGGAGTGAGGCACAGGGAAAGCAAGTGAGCTGAGAAGCTAGATGCCATCTCCGTACCAGTCGCTGTCTCTCCAGCCCTAGCAGGAGGGTGGATTTAAGTCAGTCAAAATGAGTCTTTTTTCCGTTTGTTTCTCCTATGAGCCTAAATTGTTTAAGGTGGCTGACTTGAAGGTGGAAGTGGGCATTGTGGAACAAGATCTGGGGGAGGAGGTGATTTCACATTCATTCTCTCTCTCTCTCTCTCTCTCTCTCTCTCCCTTCCAGGAGGAGAGGGAGAAGCGCCGGCTAGAGCAGGTGGAGCGCAAGAAGGAGATGCAGCGTCTGCTGGAAGAGGAAGACTCGAAGCTGAAAGGGAAGTCACCAAAACAAGTCACCCCAGGCAAGATCACCAGGGCTCAGATTGAGGAGACAATCAAGAAAGACCAACAACAGAAGGAGAACGGAGATGAAGGTTTGCTGCTTCCCTCCATTATGCCGTTGAATATCCCCTGCTAGCAGACGGGTTTGGTATGCCTAGCGGGTGGGATGCTGAGGCCCTTTGAGCACCCCAGAGAGCAATCCCTGCCTCTGTCTGTCTGTCTTTGGCAACGTGCAAAATGTACTGGGGCCAGAGAATCTCTGGTTCCAGTGATACACCCTTGTTGCATCCCTGCCAGGGTCTCCTAGCTGCTGGGTCTGTACAAGTCGTTGCAGTATCTACAAACCCTAGGGGGAGGGGAGGAGAGGCGAGGCGAGGTTACGGTACCAGGAGGTTAAACTAGCCTTTCATTCTCCAGGATCCTGGGCAAACTTGCTGTTTTCACTCTAGACACCAGACTTGTTTAACCCTTGCAGTGTTAGCCTTCCCCAGCGTGCCAGCCAAACAAATAATCCTATCCCGAAGTGTCTGCACCTCCCAAAGGCTTAATCTAGCTTGCCACCACATTTTTTTTTCCCTTTCCTATTCCAGTGGAGAAGCAGAAGAGTCACCTTGAAGTCCCCTTGGAGGAAAATGTCAACAGGAGAGTGTTGGAGGAAGGCGCTGTGGAAGCCCGAACCATTGAAGATGCCATTGCAGTCCTCAGGTATCTGGCTAAAGCTGAATGGGGCTTCTCTTGGAAGGGGCCATTTTCCTTAGGAGCAACCCTGCCATGGTGGTTGGCAGCCCAGCCACATTTTCGTGTTTTATGACTTAAAATGTAACTGTCCGTCTCTCACCCAGCAAGAACAAGGCAAGTCCATCAGCCTTCTAAGCCCTGACAGAACAGCTAAACTTCCGAAAAGCATGGCTAGTCAGAATGATGAGGTGGGAGGGGGAGCGTCATTGCTTTTTCAGTTTCTCCTCAGAGTTATTCAGAATTCAATTTCCTGCCTTTACAAAGGGGCCTAAGGCCGCCTCCTCAAATTGCTGGTGTTGCAAACTCCCCCTAGGATTGGCAAACCCAGTGGTCCTCTTTGTGGGTGGCAAAGATCCCACATCTGAACCCGGTGCCTTCCACATCAAACGGGAGGAGTTGGCAAAGAACTCCAGCTCGCTTCCTGGAGCTGTATCCGCTGTGCTGTGCACAGCTGTAAAAGCTGGTGTCTGAGTGGGCAGACTGAGCGATGGAGCTGTCATGTAGGAGGGTGTCTTTCCAACATTGCTCCTCGAACTTAAGTATCCTACAGCCATGGTCATAGCTAAGGAAAGTCAGCCAGAGATGATCCGTTTCCCACTGGAGGAGGCCATTGATCTAGCCAGCATAGGATTATTCTCCAAGGCCTGTGCTGGGCTGGGGCCAGCTAGCAGCGAGTGAGGTTCTTATTTCCAGTATTATTCCCCCTTTTTAATTCTCCCCCGACAGTGTTGCTGAGGACATGGACCGACACCCAGAGCGCCGGATGAAAGCTGCCTTTGCTGCTTTTGAAGAGGTCAACCTGCCACGCCTGAAGCAGGAGAACCCCAACATGCGCCTCTCCCAGCTCAAGCAGCTCCTCAAGAAGGAGTGGATGAGATCCCCTGACAACCCCATGAACCAGAGGCAAATGACCTACAACTGCCAAAAATAGAACTTTAAAGAAGCTAGCCATCCCCCAAGGACAGTGGGGCTGAGCTGTAGGGCTTCATTCAAACACGTTAGAAAACAAAGCCACACAAGGAACCTTGTCTCATTTATTCCCCCGTCCCCCTTCAATTTCTTTTGCTCCCTGTTGTTGGACTCCTAATTAAATGTGAGGCTTCCTGATCCAAACTGATGCGTGCAGCTCTTCTCGGGGCACCCCAGAGCGCCTTGCTCCCTGATCTTGGCTGGAGCCTTGCCCGCTGCAGACATGTTCTGAAACTCTCTTGCATACAGACCTCTCCACAGCAGCACTTTTTTATATCGTTAGGCAGCTGGGTCAAAGCAACCTGGATGGATTAACTCAAATCTTTAACTTTTAAAACCGTGGTCATCATTTTAGAAAAGCAACTCATTCCCACCCTGGAGAGCTGAGAGTGTTGTACCAAATATGGCACTGCCACACGGCATGCCCAGTGCCATTTGTGACTTTCTAGACACCTGAGTTGCCTAGCCTCACATTAGCCCTCTCTCCCATGTGAACTGAAATATCATCTTTTTATCCTTGTCTCTGTTGTAGCTGCCCTAAACCCCTTCTTTGCATCCTCTTGAAATGCAGAGCCGGTTACACGTGGCAAGAGAACAGTCCAAAGAAGGTATCTGCTCTGTTGCGCAGGTCTAGGTTGTTGTGGGAGCAGGTAATGAGTTAGTGGGTTTAATCCTAATTGCTAAAACACCATCTTGCCTGCCCGCTTCTGTTCCCTTGGCGTCAGTCGGTGACATAGCAGGTGGTGAAGTGGAACCAAAGGACATGCACGGTTTTAGAGGAAACTCTTCCACTGCAGCTGCTTGATGTTCTCTGCCTTCCCTTCTATCTCCAAGGTAAAAGCAAGTGACAGTTTGATCTAGTACATTTCAGTTGCCTCCCTAGTGCTGCAGAACATAAGGTGCTATTGCTTCTCTACACAGCCTTCCCAGTAGTCCTGGTGTGGGAATCCTAGAGTTTGCACATTAGAGGAGAGGCAGAGGCGATCCTAGTGGGACATCAGCACAACACACACAGCAAGGTCGAGCAGGGGAGCCTGTTGCCTCTTCCAGCCGGGGGTGCGTTTCCTCCTTGAAAGGGGAATGTGGATCTTGCAACATGGCAACTAATGCAAGGGGTCGAAGTGACTTTCTCCCACCTACCAAAAGAAGGCACGGGCTTGATACTGCCCTAGGCATTGGCCCAGACACACCCCTTCACCAGGAACCCTTTAAACTCTGCTCCCTGGCCAATCAGCAGTGCCACTGTATTTATTAATAGTCCTAACCTTGCCCGGCAGTATTGGAGCGAGGTAATAAAATAAATAAGCATCCACCATGAAATACAAAGCTGAGAATTCCTGAGAGCGTTTCAGTGCTACTAGAAAGACCAAGGGCACAACTACCGTGGCTGAGCACCAAGCGGCTGAGGTGGATTTCCAGCCTTCCCATTGTATATAAAGCTTACCTCCCTCCAGTCCCCTCAACCTGCCCTAACCACCTCCTTTTGAAATTAAAACCGAATGAGGTGGTTCCTGACTGTGCTCATGCTCCATGATTGCGAACACCAGACTCCACCTGTGCAGTGGCTCTGGCATGTTAGGCAGGTGCTGCTGTAATCTGGCGTTTAATCCTAACCCGGTAGCTGGGTGAACGAGGAGATAGAACTCAAATGGGGGTGACGTTCTTTATGTAAGGTTGCTCCATGAGCCAGCTCATGATGCTGACTTACATCACCCCCTACCACAAAGCAGTAGCCTGAGGCAGCCTCCCGTAATTACATCACTGCTTAAATCTGTGGCTGCTGCCGATGGAAATCTGGCTACACAGGTCAAGTTTATGGCTGGCCTCCAGTGCAGTAGTAAGGCATAGTGAGGTTTTTGTGGAATTCTTAGATGCCAGACCAGAATGGTGGGGATTTCTTTTAATGGAGCTAAGCACAGCAGATAAGCTCCTCCACAATGCTCTGATTATGGGGGTGCTAGCACATGCCCGCTTGCTGGTTGCGTTTATTTAAAGTGGCTGCTCCCGCCCTTTGGCAGGGAATGGACTGACGGGCTCGGAGACACAGTCAGGTTTGCATGGAAACCAGTTAACCTTTTCGATGCCATTTAGCTATTGCTTTGGCTTCAGCATCAGCCAGGTACTCTTCACTTTGATTTTTTTCCCCCCAAATACTTCAGCCTTCTCCTATTGCCCACTTCACATCCCCAGTCAGATTTGTGTCAGAACCAGAGGGTGACAAAAATAGTTCTGCCCCTTCCACACTCCCTGACAGTTCAAAGAGACCTGGCTGGCCCAAGGACAGGGAAATATAACAGATAGCATCTTCCCCTCTCCTTTTACTATGAAAAGCTCCTATTTTTTATTTTAATCTAATGTTAAACATAGAAATCCCCACCTGTAAGCTATTGGTGAAATAAAATATTTGGATCATGCTGGCATATTTTCCCCCTTCCTTTCTTTTCTGTGTATCTGTTCAAGGAAGCAGAAAAACTGTTCCCAGTGAAAGATGACCAGTCACCACTGACAGCTTCCTCACTGGATTCCCTTTGAGCCAAGCACAACTGAAATTCTTTCTGTCTTGTTCCTCTGTATTCCATGTGCCTCCCCGAGCCTTCACCACTGCCTTCCATTGATTGAGATTGGTCCTTGGGAAAAAGGGGGGAGCTGGAGTGGTTTGAAATCTCCCTTAAATGCACTAATTGCTTTCTAAACCAGATGTTATTTAAACAGCTGCTGGTTTATTAAAATGAAGTGGCTGGTCTAAGGGGGTGAGGGGGCATGGGGACCTTTCTCAGATCACTTTAAGACCAGATTGCTCCTTCCTCTTGCTTCCCCTAGGATCTGCTCTTAAAAAGCCTAAAGAAGTTTCTGTGTTTAATGAAACTTCCCTAAGGGCTGTATCCAGGGAATTTGGGCGGGGGGGGGGGGTTCTTTACGGCCTTCCTGCCAGCAGTGACCTTGGCTGGGAAGAATTATAGTTCCCCTCCAGCACTTGCATGGCACAGATCAAATATGAAGCTATTGGCTCCTATTTCAGGGGCTACTGGTGTGGGCTTTATCAGCATGGCCTGAGTTGGTTTCCCAGGGCCAGGAGGAAAGGGCCCTGTTCGACTGTCCTCACTTAGAGGGGCTACAGAGGTTGGGGAAAGAGGAGACAGGCTTGTGCATTAAAGCCTTCACTCCAGATTTAGCCTCCAGTGCAGCTCTGGTTACAAATGAAGATGTCTGTTTCCACGTCTGTCCCTGGGAACCTTTGTCCTGTGTCAAAAAGCAGGAGCAGCGAGTGTGCCTGAAGTCTGGGTAACACGCTCCCACAACCAGCTCCCGGCTAGGGCCCCCTGTTTGTCCCATCTCTGCTGGGTAGCAGAAGTGCTACCGTGGGCCAAACCCAGCTTTCTGTTGCTGTGTTCCTGGCTCTCCTGGCTCTCCAGCCCAATTCTGCAGCCCCTAGGAGTGTGGAGAAATGACAACTGTGAGTGCTGGCTCCGGCCAATGCTCCGAATCACCCAAGTGGGGTGTGGGAGTCTGTGATACCAGGCCCTACATTAGCAGGCATTTAGGATTGAGGCGCATTAGCGGAGTCGTGAAGGGCGACCCAGGCCTGGCCCAGTAGAATTAAAGTGCATTGGAAGAGGCGGAGGGGTAGCAGAGAGGATCGACGCTCACAATACTAGTTCTAATGCTGCCCTGGGACTGCTATCCACTTTCTCCTGCAGAACCCGGGCACTTAACAAGGGTGAGCGTTGGTTCCAGCCCTGCCAGGGGGCAAAGATCAGTGTGGGTCAAGCAGGCAAGAGACTGCTCAGCCGGGGGAGCTGAGACCGAGCAGCGGGGCCATGCTGCTGTGGGCTGCAGTGTAAAGGGAGTGGGATTTCCCTTCTCAGCGGGCCCGTTAGAGATGACTGACCTACTTTGCTGCGCAAACTCAGCAAAGCAGAGCGAGGCGAGAGGAAGCCGGGCTTCCCTGGGCCCTGCTCCTGTGGCTGATCTCGCAGCTAGCAGAGCAGAAAGCAACGTCTCCCTGCTTATTCATTGCAATTGAGCGAGGCAGTTAGACACAATGGGGCAGAGCGAGAGGAGGCCCAATCCAGCACGCCCCATCCTAGCCTGTGGAATCAGCGTGGTCTTTGCCTTGGCAGGACCCCAGGGCAACAGCTGATTCCCCCCACCCCTGACTTTTCCAAAAATGTTACCACGGAGGCAGGTCTGCTGGTGGATGGGGTGGCAACTGAGTCCCCCCCACCCCTGCCAGTCGGCTCCCCATCGGGGGCACTCCTCGGCGGGCAGGGTTGCCATGCCACTCGGGTCTGGCCTGGAGCAGAGGCCCCTGAGGGAGGGGTGAGGGCACCCAGCGGGTGCGATCCCAGCACCGCTCAGCCTGCAAACCGAGCGCGGTGCAGTCGCGGGGGCCAGGTTACGAGGCCACTCGGGTCAGGGGGTCCTGGGGCTAACTGCTCTCTGGGCAGCCCTGGAGCCAGTCGCAGCCCCAGTCACGTCCCCGCCGCGGTTCAAACTCTGCGGCCTGACGCTGGAATGACTCGGCTCCGCTGGCTGTTTGATCCTTAAAGCACAGGAACGTGCTCCCAGCTCCGACATCGCCGAGCTGCTGTTCCTCATTGATCTCCCCTCCCCCTTCCTGCTGTGCGGGGGGCCCTTCCCCAGGGTCCCATTGAAGATCAGAGCCCGGGAGCATAGGTTTGGGTGTCAGCCCAGTCCTGGGTCGCTGCTCCCCCCCCTTCAATTCTGCTGATGCCCCTCAGTCCCGGCTTGCATGTCCCGTCCCCGCCTCCCCCCCCAGCCCATTCCTGGGCTCCCCACCCCCAGCTTGGTCCTTGCCCATGGAGATTTTAGAGGCACAGATGCCCCCCTTCCCCTCCGCCCTGCAGAGACTGGGATGAAACCAGCAAATTCACTGCATTTGTGATCTAGCTGTGGGAGCGGCTGCCCCGCCCTTTCCCTCCCACCACCTGGTCTCCACCCTGCAGGCAGGCACCCCTTTGCCCCTGCCTCCTGCCACCCCCTCCCATCCCTGCCCCCTCGCCCCTCCAACGCCAAAGGCTCCGTGCCGAGGCCTGCGGGCAGTGCAGTGGTTCCTGCTCCATCCTGCTGTGCTCGTGGCTGGGCAGCGCGGCTCAGATGCTTCTGGGGAGCGGGTTCCCTCACCTGGCTGCACCTGTATGTGCCAGGCTCCTCCCGCGACCTTTACGTGCCTCGTCGCTGGCCATCCGGGGAGCAGCTGGGGTCCTGGGGCCCAGCTCTGAGCTGTTCGGATGCAACCAGCAAAGCCGCCAGCCCCGAGACCCGGCACTGGGGTGGCAGTGCCCGGGGAGGGTGAGGAGGCAGCAGGAGGAAAGGGAGCAGGGCCAGATCGGGAGTCTGCCCGGCGCTAGGAGCTGGCGGTGTTCCACCCTGGCCCAGCCCCAGGCTCCCCCCATTCCAGTCTCGAGTTCTCGCCACCCTGCCTCCTCCAGGCCTTCCCAAAAGGCCTTTGTGCTTCCAGACAAACGCTCCCCTGAAGGGCTTCGGTCTGATCCTTCCCCCTTCTAGGGTCACCCGCATCCCTCCCCATGTGTGATCGGTCTGGATATCAACCCCTTTGCTGCTGTAGGCTGGGCCGTCCCCCAGGGCTATCTGCCGGGGGCTCCTGCAGACGGAGCAGCAAAGGAGGCAATGAGACGAGCAGGGCTAGGAAATTCCCGAGGTCCCCGCCCAGTGAGAACCTGGGCTCAGTCCTGCCTGGAGAAATCGTTTCCTAAGGAAGTGGAGGCCGGGCTGTAATCAATGCAGCTCTGCCCGGCCCTGGGATCTCACCTCACCTGGCTGTTCACTCTTCACAGGCCTCATTCTCAGCAGACCTACCTGGGGGCAGGTGCCCAAATCCCCGTCTGTCTCAGCAGCAGCGCTGGCTGCCGGCCCCCTGAGCTGGGCTGAGAGTGGCAGATAGACGAGGGCACAGATGCTCTGTGTGGATTCCACGGCTGTGCGAGGTCCCTACACTCCTCTCCCCAGCACAGCTCACATGGGCAGCTTCTCCCATCCTGCCCCACCAGCGATGGGGAGGGGCAGATGCCGCAGCCCTCCGTGGCCTGGGCATCTGTCTTGAGACAACCGTATGGGGGCCAGATCCCTGCAACGAAGGGTGGGTGCTGGAGACCCTGCCCTGCTGGGATCCGAACAGGGCCGTGCTTCTCCCCCCTCCTTCCAACGCTGACATTTTCCCACCGCTCTTGCTGAGGGCAAATGGCGTTTTTGGTCAGAACTGACTGCGTTGTTTGGATTTTTATCAGAACCCACTCCATCGGGTTTTTTCAGCCAGCGTGGTTCAGTTCCTCGTTGTCAAAATCTGAAATCTGTCCTGTGGGGAGAACGAACCCGCCCTGCCTTTACTCCAGCGCTTCGAGAGCTAGGCATGGCCAGCGCTAGGTACGAGCTGGCTGCTGCTACTGCTTCGTTAGTTTTATTATCTCAGAGGTTAGAATTATTCACATATTTGCTACATCAGCATGGCAGGCCAAGCCAAAAGGCCGGCATGACTCCTTTGACTGCGGAGCAGAGGCGAGGTTTTGCTGCTGGAAATCCCTGGGCTTCACCCCAAGCCACAGGGAGACGGGAATTTTTCCCTCTTCCCTAGCAGCTGTGGTTGCCTGCGTGACCAGCCCCAAGCTGTGCTTCGCCTAGCCCAGAACGCTTGCTGGCCCTTTAAATGTAGGCGCTGGGAGCAGCTGTTGCCCTGTGGTGTGTGGTTGGTTCCCCTGGTGCAGACAGATTGCAGCTTGCGGCTGCCCTGCTCGTGAGTACTTAGTGTGTTTGTGTCCCCGTTGTCTCCTGCTTTGCGATCTCTCTCGCCACCCTCTCCAGTGCTCCGCACAGCCGGGGTGCTGGGGGGGTTGGTTAAGGCCCAGCTCTTTGTGCCTGGCTGCCATAGCCAGCGCTGCCTTAGGAGCAAAGGGCTCTTGCTCCCCAGAGCTGTTTGAGCCCCCAAGGCTGCAGAATTGTCTTAAGCCACAGCAGGTCTCCCACAGGCCTGGGCTGAGCAGGGATGGTGGGATGGACAAATCCCCTGAGGGGTTCCACTGGCTAAGAGATCGGCTTCCAAGGGAGGGGCCTTTAAACCCAATTCCAGGGCGGCTCCAGGTCTGCTGGGGTTCCTCTGGGTCCTGGGGTAGAGTTGGCCCAAGGGTATTAACAGTAGTGCTTGGGCAAGGTGCAGTGTGGGCCATGTGTGTCTCAAACTCAGCCGTCCTTTGCCTTCCCCCTGCTGGGGTCCATCCCCTGTAGCAATCTGGGGCAGACCAGGTGGTTGTGAGCTGGGGAGCTAGAACAATAGCCCCTCGGTGCTACAGCCTTGGTAGGGCACCAGGCTTCCCCCAGCAGCACCGGGCCATGCTGTGCATCCCAGGGTGTTTCCAGTTGTGTCGTGGGCCCAGGGCGACTGGAGGAGGCTTCAAAAGAAAGTAGAAGGTGGTGAGACCGCCCCAGCTGCTTGCTCTTTCCTCGGCCGTGCTCGCTCTCTGTGACTCTTCATTTAAAACCTTAAGCCCCGAATCAGGGTGCAGGGTACATGCCCGTACCAGCTGTGAACTCTTCACGGCAGGCTCCGATCGGGATTGGGGTCCCTAGATGCTATTGGAATATAAATATTGCTGAGGTGTGGATACCGCTGTGAAGGGCGCTATGCGAGGAGCTCTGTGGGCTGCCTGGGCTCTGAATGGCATGAAAGGAACAGAAGATCTTGAGGCCAGTGAAAGCTGCTAGGCAGTGGACTGATGTTGGTGACTCTGTGTCGAGGGCCCCTTGGGCTGGGTGCTGCAAGCACTGACCAGTCTGTCCCTGCCCCCCAAATCTTACACGTTAAGGCCCTGATCCTGCAATGTGCAGGCACGTATGCGGGTGCTTGTGCTGTCAGGCCTGTGTCACCCCCAAGGAAAGCGAAGGAGGCTGCATCTTCTGAAGTGGTTAAGTGGAAGTGAAGTGGAAAAGCCCCCATGAGCCGACCGGGATCTCTGATCTTGTAGGGTTCACGGGAATCTGATTTTCTACTTGGGGCTTCGTTTCCCGTTATGGGAAGGGTTATTGTCCAGTGGGGGACTGGGAGTCAGGACTCCTCGGTGCTCCCCCAGCGCTGGGGCGGGGGATAGAATTTGGCATAGTGCTTAGAACGGGGGCGAATCAGGGTTCCTGGAGCCTATCCAGGCTCTGCCACCGATTTGCCGTGTGACCTTGGGCGAGTCGCGTCTCCTCTGTGCCTCCCCATCTCTCTCCCGTCTGTAAAATCTTTCCCCTACAGCTAAGTCTGTTGCCTGAGCGCTTTGAGGTTCCCAGCTGGCAGGTGCTGGGGCAAGGAATGATAACTAAGGTAAGGAAACAATTCCTTGGGATCTCTTAGAGGTCACTGCGGCCTTTGCTCTGCGGCTGGTGTGTTTCAGCAGCGGCCCTCCCGCCTGTTGGGTTTGTGCATGAGATAACCAAGAGGAATCTGATGCAGAAGCGATAACGATGCACCAAAAGCGCTGCCTTCCCAAAGTCACGGCAAGGACACGTTCTAATCCTGTAGACAGACCATGAGGTTTTAGAAGCCGTCTTGCTCCAGGGGCTAAGGGATGCAAGGGGTTAATGTCCTGCCTCCTCCCAGCTGGAGACATGCCTTCAAAGCTGGGGGGGGAACAGTGTAAGTGAAATGAGTTTGCAAAGTCTCAGTGGGCTTCCTGCGGTCCCTTCCAACTGCACCTGGACTAAGAATACAGGGAGGCTGCAGGTCGGGGCAGAGCTGTGTGTGTGGGGAGCCCAGAACTGGAATAGCAGGGGGCCTGGCTGAGGACTGAGTGGCATTGGCATTGATAGGGCTGGGGAGGTTGGAATAGCAGGGGGGAGCTGGCTGCAGGTCGGGATTGAGGAGCGTGGGTGTGGGCAGGGCTAGCCCTAAACCAAAGGGCACCCCAGGCGAGGAGCCGCTTGTCCTAACAAACCTCCATTTGTTAAACTTTTGCAGATCTTATTTCGTTTGTAGCCCGATGCACGATTTGCATGCGTTGTTTATCCCCACCCTATAAGACAATACATGTGCACGCCAAGAGCTGCAAACCTGCATTTGTTCATTATTTCTCCCAACTGCAGCTGCTTTAAAAACTCCAGATTCTCCTCTGTACTCCCTGCTGCCTCACCCTGCAGTGGCTGATGGCTGCTCAGGGGTTTCGCTTGGCTGCTGTCATGTCCCCTTGTCCTCTGTGGGATCTGACACCATGAGCTGCTGCCCTTTACCCCCTGAGTAGCCAGAGTAGCTCTTTTGCCTGGTAGGAGCAGTAGGTTGTTATCCAGCCCCTAGTTGGGGAGTCAACCTGCTGTGCTCTTGTGCTATGTGGGGTTTGTGTGCATGCAGCCCCCCACTGCCTCTAGGAAGGAAGAGAATTTTTGGGGGGATAGGAGGGATTTCCTCGGTTCCCCCATCTCCATTCACCCCTCCGCCTCTGGCTCAGGACCCAGCACTTGCCCTTTGGCCAGGGGACCAACCGCCTGTCTCAGGCCAGGAGCCTGCACCCCGCCTAGGGTGCTAACATCTCAGGGCTGAGGAGGGGGGTCGGGGTGAGGGGAGAGTGCCGGCTCCCTCTGCTTCTCCCCGAGCTTCCCCTTTTCTCCCCCCCCCCGGCAGGGTGGGGCCGAGAGGAAGGGAGGTGAGCGGAGAAAGGGGGTGGAGGGCAATGAGCCCATCTAACCCGGCCTCCCACCTGCTGAGGTAGCCTTGGTGGGGGAGAGCTGAGGGCAGCCCTGCCCATGGGGCTCCCCTGGCCCTGATCCCAGCCCGGGGCATCCTGCGGGATGTGTGCGGTGCTGCACCATGGGGGAGGGGAGGGGGATTCCCTGCATCCCCTCCTCCCGCTGGCACTGCAGAGCCAAGACTTGCTCCGAGCCACCTGCAGAAACCGCCTGGAATATCCTCCCCCCCCCCATTTCCCTTCATCCCCATTGATTCGTTTCCTTCCCCCCCCTTGTAAATTTACCCCCCCATTTCCATTCCTGGGGGGGAGCCCTCTGCGCTGGGGGGTGCCCCCCCTTGCATGGGTTATTTTTGGAGGGGGAATCCCCCCCCGCAGAACAGGGCTCGTGGCGGGGGCGGCCCTGCACACGGGGATCCCGGGGAATCCTCGTTCGGTGGTGATTCGCTGCCTTGCCTCACAGTGCAGGGGGGAATGGGGGGCTGCCTGCTGCCATGGCAACGGGGCATCTCCGTGCTGCGGCGGTGGAAGGGCGAGGGGGGGGGCGAGGAATCCTCCACCCCCGGGTTTCCCTGCGCGGTGCGGAGGCGGCTGCTGATGTCACGGATCCCAGGGGGGTCCTGGAATGCAGGGAGCCCTGCTCCCAATGAGGAGGAGGAGGGGAAACAAAGACCTCTCATCCCCCGTGCACCTGGGGCTGCACGCAGTGGGGGGGCTGCTCTGCAAGGGGCGGGGCGGGAGGTGCACGTGGGGGGGTCTTGCTTTCCCAGGGCAGGGGGGTGCTGTGGGGGGAGGAGACCCAGGGGGGTGCGTAGCATGCCAGCGCTCCAGCTGCTGCCCCTTCCCTGGAGTTAGGGGGGCCCAGGGCAGCGACCCCCCCCCCCATGCACCAAGCTCCTGGGGTGCAGGAAGTTGGGTGGGGGGGATGGTCGGGCCCCTCGGGAAGGTTCTTTCCCATCCTGCCAGGCTCTGTCGGGCGGAGGGGTGCTCCCGCTGGATCCGCAGAAACAAGGGGTTGGGGGGCTGTTATCCCTTCGAGCCCCCGGCCAGGCTGTTCTCTGGAGCCCTGGGGGCCCTGGTTGGACGGTGTTCATCAGGAGGCCGGATGTCAACGCCAAGGCGTAAAATGACATGAAAGGAGGGAAGGGCTCTGGGGGTGGGCCTGGCGCTTAGGGCGGGGAGCTGGAGAGCTAGTCCCTCGTGGAAGTCCTTATGGGCCTCGCGTCCCCCTGGGAGCTGGTCCATGAGGCGTGTATTCCCCTCTGTCGCCATTGCTGGAGCAGAGATGGGGAGCAGGTAGGGGTCTCCGTTCCTGGCTTTGCCATCAACCCCGAGCAGGGCCCGAGCATAATTTTTTGGGGGGCCCAATACAAACTTTTAACACAGCCCCCTCCTGTAATGGGGGTTGCAGCCTGGGCCAGGCCCTGGTAAAGTGTACCCTTCCCCCCGACACACACACCCATGTGGCGGCCCTGACCCTGAGCCAGCCCCGTCCCCACTCTGTGCCTCAGTTTCCCCTCCGGCCCTTTAACTGTTTCGCCGGGAAGCTCTTTGGAGCAGGGCTCGTCTCTGGTTGTGTCTGAGGAGCCCTTAGCACAATGGGGCCCCAGCTGGGTTGTGGCCTCCGAGTGCGATGAGATAATACAATTAATCGTAAACGATACACAAAAGTGGTTCTGAGCAATTGACCAAATCCGATGGGGCTGGGCAGGCAGGGGCGGAAAAGGTCAATTGAACTGGCATTAAGACTGAATTAGAGATGGCTGGACGAGCAGCCGAGCTGAGGACAGTTCTTTGTCTCCCTCCAACAGCCTTTTTCCAAGCAGGGGGTGGGTGAGTCTGAGAGAGAGCGCGGCTCTCGTGCCAAATTCAGTCGCTTTCCCGCCCCCAAAGAGCAGCAGCTGCTCCCGTTCTGCTCCACGCGTTCCTAGCTTGTGCTGAGGGGGACAATGCCCGCTGAAGGCTTGCGAGGAGATGGTGCTGGTTCCGCCCCTGCCCTAGGCGGGGAGCTCAGGGTGATACAAAGGCGACTCTACAGGGCTGGGGGCAGTGACTCGGGATGGAGGAGAATTTCCCCTCAGCAAAGTGGGCTGCTTTTTCTGCCTAATGTAGAGTAACGGATCCCTTTTTAATTTTCTGCTACATAAATATAGGTCTTCTCCGGTGCGACTAGGGTTCATCGATTCCTGGGCTCCAAAGCCAGAGGGAACCATTGTGGCCATCTAGTCTGACCTCTTCCATAGCACGGGCCACGGGACGTCCCCACGTTTGCGTGGGCTGCTGTTGTGACGATGCAGGGTGGGTTTGAATGCAGCAGACAAACAGGAAGAATTAGATGGTGTTCCTGTGTCCTGGCTTCTTTGTAACAGAAACTGTCCCAATGGTGGTATTGCCACGTGGGCAAAGGGCGGGCTGGACATCTGCAGCAGTTCCAGCTAGGCTGGGAGTAAACCCATTGCTAGTATTCCTGCTACAGCCTGCTTTATGGGGTAGTGTTGTTCTGCAGCCAGGGTTTCCAACAGAGGGAAATATCAGGGCCTTGTCACTAAACAGTTAAGTTTCAGGCTTTCAGCTAACCCTGGAATTTGATCTGTGACAAGATCCTGAGAAGCAGATTAAAAGTCTTTGTCTTGTGCAAATGAGAAAGTTTAGCCCGTGATCCACTGAGGGGGGAAAAAGTGGAGAGAATTTGCCCAGTATGATGTGGAATTAAAGCGAGGGAGCCAGACAATAGATGCCCCGGTTTTGGAGATGGGTACAGACTCTGAACGTGTGTGTGACACTGCGTGTGTAAGCAGAACAGCGATAATGAGATGTGTGTCACCTCAACCTTTCATCTGCAGGCCTGGGAGAGCTTTTCTGTTGTTGGCAAAGTAATATCACTTAAGGAAGTAAAATTATTCCCATTTGACGCATGGGGAAGCTGAGGCACTTGGGTGTGACTTGCCCAAGGTCATACAGCAAGTCAGTGGCAGAGAGGAATCTGATTTCCTGCCTACTGGGGCCCTAACAACACTAGCCACTAACAGCAGCAGATGGAGGGATAATGAGGGTGGAGTACACCAGATGGGGGTGTAATGACAGGGTTTGCAGTTCAATATTCAACCCCTAGACATGTCTGCCTGCCGTACTGAGTTCTAGGCAAGCAGTGGTAAACAAAGGCAGTTGAAGCTGGAGCATGAGTTGTGTAGAAGCCAGTGATCCTTGACCAGGCCTACACATGGGAGGCTTTGCCGGCAGAGCCAGACCGGGACGCTACGCTAGCAAACGCACCTAGTGTGGACGTAGCTTATAGAAGCTAAACTGCACTTTTGCCAGGATGGCTTATTTTGGGCCCTGTGAGTAAAATAAACTGTGGCAGCAGAACCCCAGTTTTGCTGGTGGAACAGTCTGTCCTATGGGCTTCTGTAGGCCCAGTTATGTTGGTCCAAGACAAACCCTGACCTGGCTGACCAAAGTCTGTAGTGTAGGCGCGCCTCTGTCTCTAGTTTTGTCTAACAATCCCCTCCTGTTTAGGATGGGCTGCGATCCCATAGGACGGGCGGCCCCGATGGGCTCGTGGTGTGGCCAAGGGGGCTCCCGTAGATGGATGGGTTTTGGCTCCTTACCCAGTTCAACAGCTCTCTTGGGGGTGGGACATGAGAGCAACTTTCCCCCTCTGTGGCTCTCTCCAGGCTGCCCTGGGATGCTCCCAGCCCTCAGAAGGATATTGACAAAGGGGGGGAGTTGGTGGAGGGACTGACCTGAGGCAGGGGAGGGATGCAAGGGTTAAAACACCCACCCAGGTGGAGCTCGGCTGCGTGGGCCCCAGTGGATGAGGAGAGGAGGGCAGCCAGGCAAACCTCTGTAGAGGGTCGATGCCATGGGGGAGCGGTGATCTTCGGTGGTGGGGGCACCTGGGGAGCCTGGGACGCATCTAAGCTAAACATCCAGCCGTGAGATCTGCTGGGCTACGGGCTCCCGTCTCTGGGGTGCTCTCGGCCAGAGGACACAACCCTGCAGGAGCTGGGAGCAGAGAGGCCCCTTCCAGCTCTGATCTGTTTGCCAAGCAGAGGGGTTTGCGTCCCGTCCCGTCCGTCCCCCCTCCTATCCCAAGCCACTCGCTCGGGCGAGGCCGGAATTTGGCAGCCGGAGCCAATAACAATAAGGATGGGTTTAGTGACTCCTTCTGTCTAAAAATAACCTCTTCCCCGGCGCCGCTTTAACGGGACGGGGGGACTCTAGGGAAGGCCTCACAGTCCCTGCCCAGAGAGCCCTCCATTTGAGGTGGTGATCCCAACCAAGGATCCCATACCCTCTTGGCTCTGAACGTGATCCTGACGCTCACCCTGCAGTGGGGTTTGAGCCACCCCCAGGCTTGGAAGCGGTTTTGACCTGATCTACTCTTAAGTGTCTTCCCTTCACGGCTTGCCCGACGGGACCCAGATCCACGGTTCCCCGTGAGCTCTGCGACAGCTGATGAGGTGTGAGCCGCGCTCGGCACAGCTCCTCGGGCCTGTCTAGGAGGAAGAGGTTTGGCCCCCCACTCAGAGTAAAACCCCGGGACCTAACTCGGAAGGGGGCTGGTGTAATATTGCGCCTAGGGGAGCGCGCTGGTCGCTGGTAACATTTTACGGAGGGAGGGAGGGTTCGTCAGCTGCTTCTTCACCCAAGCTTTTCCGTTTGTTTTTAATTCAGAAAGTGGCTTCTGTGGTGTAAATCAAATGCCAGTTCGCTGTTCGGTCTAGTCCCGAGCAGGAGCCATTTCCTTGGCGCAGGTCTCAGCCGAGCAGCTAGAGCCGCTCTGGATTGGCGCGTGTAGAGCAGCGGTGGCTCTGGGGGTGGTGGAGATCTGGAAGGGCACTGCGCTGCGAACCCTCATGATGTGACCTGAGCCTTGCCATGTTTGTGGCTTCTTCTTCCCTGAACTCTGCTCCTGGAGTCCTCGGCTTAGGGGAAGATCTCGGCTTTTCTTGGGGGTCGGGGAGAATTTCTCAGTCTCCTGGTTGGGGGTGAAAGCTTGGAAATGTGACCCTGGGAGGCTCAAAACCCAGCAGGCAAATAAATGAGCCCCAGATTTATTTAGGGGGGAAAATCTCAGGCTTGGTTAGCAGTGCAGTATCGTTCCTGGCCCAATATCCAGAAGGACGCAGCGACCAGCATCTTCTACTGAAAACAATGGCGAATTCTCCCCTCCCCGACTGAGAACAATGGGAAATGTGGGGTGTTGAGCGCTGCATGCCTGGTCGCTATTAGTTAGCAGCCGAGGCCCTGATCCTGGACCAAGCAGCCCCCCAGCGCCAGGCTGATTGCCTGAAGAGGTGCGATGGAACCAGTTAGCACCAGGTACCCATTGGAGCTGGCTCTGTGCACACGGAGCTGCAGAATAACATATCAAATCGTCCAGTTGCTCTGTCCAGTACGGCCAGGGAGCCTCTGAGCCGGCAACGGCTTGTGATGGGCAGGGATCTCTCTGCATTCCTCCAGAGAATTCTTTCCTGGTTGTCTGGCTGGCGGATCATACATGTGCTCAGGATCTCCCTGATCACCGTGTTTTGGGTCCGGAAGGAATTTTCCCCCAGGCCAAGTGGGCCGAGACCCTGGGTGGGTTTGCCTTCCTCTGCAGCCTGGGGCAATTGGATTTTGTTCTGCCTTTCTCAGCAGGTTAAACAGCTCTCTAGTGCCTGGGATTTTCTCCCTGGGAAGGTATTTCTGCGTGGCAATCAGGTCTCCTCTCAGACTCTTTTGATCAGCTAAACAGCTGGTGCTCTTGAAGTCAGGCATTTTCTCCAGCCCTCAATTTTTTGTGGTTCCTGACATTGGAGCCTGACACCGCCCCACCCTCATGCTCTGAATGCTGGGGGTCGGCCACCGCTGGCACTGCTGAGCTGCGGTGAGTTTTCTAGGCCTTTGCCTGTTTAATTTCAGACGCGCCCCATAAGTGGGAGCCCAGACAGAGCCACGGCATTTCCCTCCTCACGCCAGCTCAGCCCTGCCACCCCCAAACCCACCCTAGCTCCCCCGTGAAACTCTGCACCTCTCCATCCTGACCCTGTGCTCCCAGGCTGCCTACCTGTACCCCCATCTGCTTCCCCCACGCCCACCCAGTGCTTAACTTGTAATGAAAGAGGTGCTGGCGCTCGAGCAATCGTTCTTACTTTCATAACTGACACGGCAAGCCGAGAGGTGCCGGGGCTCAGCCGTGGCAAGCATTAAGCACGGCCCCCACCTCCTGGGATCTTGCACTCATTTCCTAGGCAGGACATAGTCAAAGGACAATAAATAAATCACCGTCATGGAACCTTTTGACAGACGGTCTATTTTTAGCTGCAGCCTCTATAGCAGCTGCTCTCTCGGACTCCAGAGCTCCCCGAGGGGCGAGGGTCTGGGAATATTTTGGATTTGCACATCAGCCAGCATTTTACGACAGGGCTTGCAGTATTGTTTGACCCTAGCGGTGCCGGATCCGCACCCCTTGCCTCCCCCCGAAATGCTACGCTCCTCCAGAACGCTCTACAAACAGCACAGGCGGGGGATCTCTTTGCTTCACCACTGTGAAATGCAGCGGCCTCTGGGGTGGGGCGCAACAGCTGTGTGAGTTCATGGCGATGCTGCCTGGGCTATGCTGGGGAACTCGCCGTGTCTGGTTAAAATTGCAGTGAGAGGAGCTGGGGGAGGAAGAAGGAGATGAAAGCAAGTTGGATGGTAGCGCAGAGCAGCTCACAGTACACTCCGCTGGCTTCTGGCTGTGGGGTCTCCCACCCCACCACTGGCCTAGCCTCGCCTTGTGAGCTGCCATGTGCACACCCAGTGCTGGCACTGTTTTAGACTGACCTGATTCTTTTATTCCCTGTGTTGGGCCCCTGAAAGACGGTCCCTATCGGCTCTCCCAGGATATGGGGGGAATCCGAAGACGTGATATATCTTGATTCTAGTAAGGCCTTTGACACGTGACGTTTCGATAAACAAACTAGGGAAATGTGCTCTAGATGAAATTACTGTAAGGTGGGTGTAGAACTGGTTGAAAGGCTGTACTCGAAGAGTAGTTATCAATGGTTTGCTGCCAAACCCGGGGGGGCGTGTCTAGTGGGTTCTCCAGGGGTCAGTCCTGGGTCCGGTGCTAGTCAATATTTTCAGGAATGACTGATAGTTGAGTGAAAGGTATGCTTACAAAAATCTGCAGATGACACTAAGCTGTAGGAGTTGCGAGCACCTTGGAGGACAGGGTTAGAATTCAAAAGACCTGGACAAATTGGAGAATTGGTCTGAAATCAACAGGATGAAATTCAGTAAAGAAAAATGCAAATTGCTTCACTTGGGAAGGAGAAATCAAATGCACGGCTACAAAAGGGAGGACCAGCTGGTTGGATGGTAGTATTGCTGAAAAGGTTCTGGGGTGGTAGTGGATCACAAACCTGAACAGGAGTCCACCGTGTGGTGCAGTTGCAAAAAAGAAGGGTCATTTGGGAGTCGCTCATCCTGTTCTGCTCAGCACTGGTGAGGCCCCAGCTGGACTACTGTGTCCTGTCCTGGGCACTGCACTTCAGCAAAGATGTGGACAAATTGGAGAGAGTCCAGAGGAGAGCCACGAAAATGATCAAAGGGTTAGAAATCCTGACCTGTGAGGAAAGGTTAAAAACCAGGGCAGGTTTAGTCCTGAGAAACGCTACCTGAGAACCGTCTTCAAATATGTTAAAGGCTGTTTATAAAGAGGGCAGTGATCAGTTGTTCTCCACATCCACGGAAGGCAGGACAAGAAGCAGTGGGCTTAATCTGCAGCCAAGGAGATTTAGGTTGGATGTAAGGAAAAAGAAGTGTCTGCTCTGGAATAGGCTTCTGAGGGAGGTTGTGGAATCCTTAGCATGGGAGGGTTTTGAGACCAGGTTGGACAAACACCTGTCGGGGATGGTCTAGGTTTCGTTGGTCCTGCCTCAGCATGAGGGGCTGGACTTGATGACCTCTCGAGGTCCCTTTCAGCCTTGTCTTCTATACCCTTCTGTGATAAGCTAGTTCCTCCTTCCGCCAAACGATTCCACGGGTCAAGTGGAGCTGGTGAGGCTGGCTAGGGGCTCGCCTTGTTCTGGGTAAGACAGGGTGTTCCCTGCCTCTGGATTCTTGTCCCAACAGGGCCGTGCCCTCTGCGCTCCCAATGTTGCCCCAAACGCAGCCAAGGTAACAGCAGGAAGGTTGACCCTGCTGGGCCGAGTTTCAGGAGATCTGTGTTCAATTCCCAGCTCTGCTACTGATCCTTTGTGTGACCTGGGGCAAGTCACTGAATCTCTCTGGGCCTCAGTTTCCCCCATCTATACAACAGGGATAACAGCTCTTCCTTTGCTTTATTCAGATCACATCTGCTCTGGGGCAGGGACCATGTCTCTGTGCAGCACTGGATACGATGAGGCCCTGATCTCGGCTGAGACCGCTAGATTTAATGTGATGCAAATAATAATAGCAGGAGCTAGCCATGACTACAAGGCACAGCACCTTAGAAGGGTTGAAAGGTCCCAGCTGCAGAGGTGGGGGACAGCCCCCTATCCCTTTTTGTTTAACTGACTGGCGGGGTGGGTGTAACAGGCCTGAGAACCAAAGAAAACTCCCATCCCCTTGGGAAAGGGTTAATCCTGGGGAGGGGGGAATGAGTGGCAGAGATTGGGTCCAGATCAGGAGCACCCCAAAACTCAGACTTGTGAGGTCAGCTTTGGGGCGCGGCCCCATCTGGGATGTGAATGCATTGGGCAGAGCACCCATGCAGCGTGTGGCTGAGATGGGACAGGACCCGCTCTCGCTAATCGTCTGTGTGTTCGAGGCAATTGCAGGCCAATGCCATTGACCCGGCCTCCATCTGTAATGCCCCGTTTCCCGTCAGGAGCAGCAGTGCAGCCAGGCCAGCAGGGAGCTGGCTTCCAACGCCATCATTTTTTGGCTTCCAAAACACCGCAGTGAGTTCTGCCAACGGCGCGGCACAAGGGCAACTTCAGCTGGGGAGCAGCGGACAGAGCAAACAGCATAGCTCCACCCCTTGTCTGCTCCCAGACAATTAGAGGGCAGGACCATGCTCCTCTCTCAGGTGTTAGATATCTGCAGTTTCTAGGATCCCCAGGGCTAGCAGATTAGACTATGGGTTGAATTTTCCCACAAAATACCCCATGTGCCGTTCCTATTGGCCACGTGAAGTGCATCCACCTCTGGCGTGGGACACAGCAGCTGTCTGAACAGTGCATGGCAGTGCTGTGGGAAAGGGAGCCGAGAAGGATCCGACTGAAAGTAGAGGCGTGTTATACGGAGGCAGAATGTGAGTAGAGGAGCTGGATTTTGGCCAGGGTGGTAAGGTTCATGCCCTGAGTGCCCAAGAATGCCAGGGGACCCTCAGGCCGTCTGGGTCTCTGTTGTATCAGATTTCCATAGCAACATTTTTTGTTTCCAGTGGAAAATGGCCTTTATATAGAAGTAAATGTGTTCCACGGAAAATGTCCAGCTTTTCCACCAAAAAGGTGAATGTGATTTTGGGGGCATGTTTTACAGTTTCCACTTTTGGTTTTTCATCCACAAATACCTAAAACTTTCCACAGGAGTTTTTATTTTTAAACCATCTTTTTCCCCACCTGTGGAATTGGTTTGGTGGTTTTTCCTGACAGCCTGTGGGTTTGAAGTCAGAGACGTTCTGCATCTTAGGCTGGGACCTTGGCCCAGCTCCTTGAAGGATCATTAAATATCATTGAAAACCTGGGCACACACCTACAAGCCTGTCTCACCCCCCTTGGCTTGTAGTCTGGCCTGGAAGGGGTTAAAATGTGTTTACTGAAATGAATGCCCCGCTGGCCCGGCTGCCACCTGCATTGTATTAGTGCTCATTGTTTGTGACCTGGGAAAGGAACCTGATATGCCCCTGTCAGCACGTGCAGAATTTTCCATGCAGCCCCTGTTTGGAGGCAGAGCAGCCCCAGGAGACAGTCCTTGTTTTGCTGCCCCAACGCTGCTCTGTGCCCTCGTCTCCTAGGGGTGGCACTAGTGAGCAGGGTCACCCCCTGGGGTATCCGCCCGCCCGCACCCCCTTCCGTCCCTTGAGGAGCTGCCTCTGGATCCCCGCACTGGGAAACCCAAGCAGAGGATGAATAATTCACGAGGGCTCCCTGGCAAATAATAGATGCTGTCTGTGCGTGGGCGGCTGGGGGAGGAGGGGGAGGGGGTTTCCTCGGCAGCACGCTTCAGTTCAGCTGCTTTTCCCCAGCCTTCCTATGCAGCAATTGCCAAGCTCTTATGAGCAACCATCTCTGCCCAGGGAAAACCTCCAGACAACTGGGCGTGCCCTGCCTCTGTCATTGTCTCTCTTGTTCCTCTTTTGTCTGTCTCGACTTCCCTAAATCCAGTGTGTCTGTCTATTCGCCCCTTTGTTTTCCTGTCCTCTCTTTCTTTCTGGATGTCAGTGGAATAAGGAAGGGTGGGAAAAAATCTCCCAGGGGAATTGAACCAGGGAAGCGTTTGCACACAAAAGGGCATCAGACCCCGAAAGGGCAACCCGCTGACCCCATCCTACGCCAGCTGCTGCTGCTGGAAATCCAGGGTAACAGCACTCAAGCCAATGGGCAATAGAGGCGAATCTGGTGCCAGGAGTTTCTGGCCCGGCAGGCTGGGGCATCCCCTTCTCTTAGATCTCTGTGCATTGGGCCAGGGTCCCGCTCTCTTGGCCGGGATCACCTGTGATAACCTGCCGCGTGCAGGCTGCGCCCACAGACTGATCCTTCTCCAGCTGGGCCAGGAGCTGGCTGAGGCCCGGAGTGGAGCGTGACCACCTGGCGTGTTCTCTCTCTGTTAGTCAGGCGCTAACGAGGATTCCTTCCCCTGCACGCTCCTATTTAAAGCCCGTGACCTTTCAGTGCCCACCCGGGGGCAGGAAACCAGCGTGCATTCGGGAAACCTCCAGCCTATCTCTCAGCCCGGTCAGGGTGCGTCACTGCAGCTGACATTCTGCAAGGGCTTGGCTAGAGGAGCAAAGGCTTCCCCCCTCGGGAAGCCCTCTCCAGCATGTGGGGCTGCAGCATGTGGGGACTGGGGGTGGAGAAATGGGAGACTTCGTGTGTGCATGCACGCATGTGCAGATTAGAAATTAGCCGCAGTTGTTATCAGAGAAGGTGGGTAACCCTTAGACCAAATTACCGAGGGAAGTGGTGGCTTCTCCACCTCCCAGTCAGGGCCGTCATTTCACAACAGTGTGGGTGACGGTGGGTCAGCACATAGACTGGTGTGTGGGATTCTAGTCTAGCCTTCCAATCGCGTGCAAAAAGTAGAACATATAATGGAGCGCCCACACCCCCCCCCCCCCCCCGCCCCCCCCCCCCCCCCCGCGCCCCCAACTGCTATTTGATGTCCTCCAATCCAGCTGGGCAGACTTTAGTCCGACACGAGTCATTGGGCTCAATCCAGGGGTAACTGGGTGCGATTCTCTGGCCCATGCTATGCCGGAGGCTGTGGATAGGTCTGATGATCCCTTCGCGGCTACGGAGGGGCGTGAGAGATTGCTCGGGAGGGAGAAAGTGATGGTGCATCTGAGCGAGGGGCGTTCTGGGGTTGTGTGTGAGGCTGGATGTGTGTGATTTCTGCGTACTGGGTATTTATAGATAAAATCTTGCCATGGGTGTCCTGCTGATCCTGGCTGCTGGCTATAATTAACAATAACCTCATGGTGCCCAAGTATTCTGCTGTTATCAAGGGGGGAGAGGGTTTTTTTGTCCTTGGTTGTTTAAGAAAATAGCCGTCCTTCACAAACGGGGAGGATAGCTCAACCGCTGGGAACCTCTGCGGCCTTTGGAACTTCATTTTCAATTTCCTTCCAGTCCCCAAAGCCTTATTTAAAGTAAGAGCTGCTGGGAGCTAACCATGGGTCAGGGAGAAGAGCCTCTCACTTACTTTGTTGTAAGAAGCAAAATAACTGCAGTGGGTGGGCTGGACTCGTGTCAGCCTTTGCAAACAAAGCAGGATTTAGGCTGGTCCGTGCACGGATGGGAGGTTCTTCCCTGTGAGTCAATCCTTCAGCGGTGTAGTTCGTGATCCCATGTCCCCTCGGTGCAAGTGACTTCCTTGCGTCTTATCCCAAACGATCACCTTGTTTGCACACCTGGTAAACAGCTGCACCCTAGAGGAGGCTGCATTGCAGGCAGAGGAAGGGCTTTTCCAAAAGAAGCTTTGTGGTATTGAGCCAGGCTCTCTGCAGGGAAAAATGCTCCATCTCAATGCCTCCTTAGATTATGTATTAGCCGTGCTGCCTCTGTATTAAATAATGCAGCTAAAATGACAGAATGTCTGTGCCTGTTCCAAGATCTGGCTGTTCAACATAGTCATCCATGAGCTGGAAAAAGGGTTAAACAGTCAGGTGGGAAAATTTTGCAGATGATGCAAAATTAGTCGAGTGAGTTAAATCCCAAACTGACTGTGAAGAGTTACAAAGGGATCTCACTAAACTGGGTGACTGGGCAACAAAATGGCAGATGAAATTCAGTGTTGATAAATGCAAAATAATGCACATTGGGGGAAAAAAAGAATCCAAATTACACATAAACAATGATGGGGTCTAAACTAGCTGTAACCACTCAAGAAAGAGATCCTAGAGTCATTGTAGATCGTGCTCTGAAAACATCTGCTCACTGGGCAGCAGCAGTCTAAAAAGCTACAGGAATGATAGGAGCCATTAGGAAAGGAATAGTTAAGGCAGAAAATATCTGAAAGCCACTATAGAAATCCATGGTAAGCCCACATCTTGAATACTGCATGCAGTTCTGGTCACCCTGTCTCTAAAAAGGTGTATTCGATTTGGAAAAGGTACACAGAGAAGGGCAACAAAAATGATTGGGGTATGGAACAGTTTCCATACAAGGAGAGATTTAAAAGATTGGGACTGCTCTGGTTAAGAGAGATGATGGTCTAAGACAGGATATGACAGAGGTCTAAAATCATGAAGGGTGTGGAGAAAGTGAACAGGGAAGTGTTTTAAACCTGTTGCCTATTGATTTCATTGGGTGACCTCTGGTTCTTGTGTTATGTGAAGGGTAAATCACAACAAGCATAAAAGTGCTTCTTCACACAACGCACAGTCCACCTGTGGAACTCCTTGCCAGGGGATGTTGTGAAGACCAAAAGCATAACTGTATTCAAAAAAGAACTTAGCTAAGTTCATGGAGGATAAGTCTACCAATGGCTATTAGCCAAGATGGTCAGGGATGCCACCCCATGGTCCACGTGTCTCTGACTGCCAGAAGCTGAAAGTGGATGACAGGGAATACGCAATAATTGCCCTGTTCTATTCATTCCCTCTGAAGCATCTGGCCCTGGCCGCTCTCAGAATACAGGAGCTGGCCTAGATGAGTCATTGCTCTGACCCAGTCTGGCTATTCTCATGTTCTTATCTGCATTGTTATTGCCAAAGGATTATTCCCCACCCTCCTGCGATAATTCTCTAGGCGCTGCACCTCTCGTCCTTATGGCTCCATCTAGATTTTGCACCCTGGCTAACACAGCTGGTACAAGGAGGAGCCTCTGTAACCCCTAAACGAAAACAGGACCAACTTTACGGTTGCTTGAACTGTGGTTTGGAGAAGGCAGCTAACTACAGTGGCTCTGGCTGTGCTGTTGTGCGGTTCCCAGAGCAGGAATAGTTTGGTTGGGAACGGGGGGTGCTACACAGGAGAGACAGGGCTGGGTTATGGGGGCCTGGGAGGTTGGCCATGGTTTGCAGGTGATGAGGTGGGTTTTGGGGGGAGGTTCTCCTGGCGAGAAGAACAGGGCTGGGGAGTGAGTGGAGAGGTTACTTCTAGTAGACCTGGATGGGTTGCCGGTGGGTGGGAGGATGCTCAAGGTGGATGGAGCTGGGTTTTGGGCAGGTTGCCCTGGCGGTGATGTCACTGGGGTGGATCACGTGCGTTCTGCAGCAGCAATTCTTTCCCTCCAGACTCAGAAGCCTTGGAGCCCTGGAAACCCTATCGGTTCCAGGCAGGGCGTTTTAACCAACGGCCATCACCTGGTGGGGCAGTGCATTCTCCCTGGCAGAGACAATTTTCTTGACGTCCTGGCAGGATGAAAGATTTAATAAAGCCCATTTATGATGACATCAGTAGAAGCTATTAGTGAAACAACTGCTAAGTGATGGTTAATGAAATATTTATTTGGAATCCGTCTCAGAGGGCCGCTCGGAGACACGATGCTGGGCCCTCCCTGACCTAATTTGGGAGCCCAAAGCTTGCAGAGCCCACAGAAAGCCCTGACCCCAAAGGCTGCTCCAGCCTCGATGTGCCTGAAATGCCGCTTGCTCCTGTGTCTCCGCGGCTGTGGTCGGAGGAGCCACTGCTGGGGTGAGGATGGCCATTTGCAACATACATAATGGGCTTGCGGAGAGAAGCAGACATGCTGATTTGGAGTGTTTCCAGCATGTGAAGAACCAGTGTCCTGAGGATTGTAATCTAGAGAGAAATGAAATTGCAGGTAACCTATGAAATCAATTAAAGACTGGGCGTGGTGTCTAGTGGGTAAAGAAGGGAACGGGGAGTTAGAAGGTCTGGCTTCTATTCCCCGCCCTGGGAAGCGAGTCAGGTTCCAGTTGTAGGTCTGGGAGTGGAGTGCGCCTAGTGATAGGCGGGGTGGCGGGCGGTGGAGCTGGGCATTAGACACCTGGTTCTATGTTTATGAGGAGCACTGCTGTCTAATGGTCACAGTAGAGGACTTGGCATGAGGCGCTCGTGTTCTGTTCCCAGCACTGTCGCAGAATTTCACCGAGTGGTTAGAGTTAGGGGGTTGGGAGTCAGGACTCCTGGGTTCTATTGACTCGCGTGCGACCTTGAACAAATTGCTCCTGGGCTTTGCTTCGCCTGCCCAGCAGGAAGATGCCACCTCGTGTGCCACAGGGGAGTCGGGAGGCTCCATGGAGGCTTGCAAAGTGCTCGGGGAAGAGCCCTAGGGAGGAGCTGGGTAGAAAGGCCACTGGCAGGATGCCCAGGGGAGGTGCAGAGGTAGCGTCCCCAGCCGAGCTGCACCAGAACCAGATAGTTCTGGGAGTCGTGGCTCTTTTTGCTGGGTTTTGGGAGCAGGCCCATGGGTGAGCAGCAGTGCAGAGACTAAACTGCCCCTCCATGGAGCTGCCAGTTCCTGGCGTCTTCGCCTTCTGCCCCTGCGCCCTAGGGGCTGGGGGAATGACACAGACAGGGCTGTGAAAGGGGGAGGGAAGGGATAAGCCACCCGGGTACATTCTCATTTACTCCTTTCCTGTCGCTGTGACGAGGCCAGCAATGGGGTCCGTTCTCCAGCCCGCGCTGGGGGCTTCCTGAGCCGTGTGAAACCCACAACCGCCGCCGTCCTCGGCGACCGGCAATGACGAAAACAGTGTGAGGGGGGCGAGAGGAGAAACCAAGGCGGGCACTTAATGCTCCCTCCAGGCCTGGCTCTCACGGCCCCACACAATCCCCTGCTTTCACCATTGGACATGCTGCCCCTCCCAGCCAGGAATGGCGCTCAGGAGTCCTAGCTTCCGACCCCCACCTGCCGCAGCACTGCCCCCAGAGCTCCGAGTAGGACCCAGGCGTCCTGGTTCCCAGCACCCTATGTGCTGCTAATAGGACCCCCCTGGAAAATGGGGCCATCTTCCCACCGGTGCCGCCCTGACTCCTAACGCCCAGGGCAGCCCACATACCCACTGGCACCTTTTGGCCTTCGGCACAGATGCCGTTTTCCCTGGTCCCCTTGCTCCTGGCAGCCCCCCCCACTGTGGTGGTGACAGAGTGAGGGCTCTGGGGCAGCTGCTAAGCTGCAGCTGCTGCACTTATTGAGAGCAGTGTCCCTGTTACCATCCTGCCTTTCCGTCTCTTCGGTGCATCCACCCATTTGTGCCGCGTGATTCACCTAGGCCTGGTTTTCGCTGCAGAGCGAGTCCTGGTTACACAGGCTTGCCCCTGCTCGAGTCCTGTCCACAACCCAAACCCCTCACTCCGGCACAGTGATGCTTTTACCAGTCGTTTGTCAGCCTGGCGCGGGGGGCCTGGCTACAGCTCACGTGAGCACAACCCGTCAGCGGCTGACACAGGTGCTCTGTGCAACCCCAGCGGTGTTTCAACATGCGGCTGCCCTCACGTGAGCGAGTTACCCCTGGCGTGGAGGTAACTGGAGTTAACCCTGCGGTGACGACAGACAGATGGCAAACTCTTTTGTGAGGAGAGGACTGACTTTTCACTGTCTGTATGTACAGCACCTAGCACTGGGGTGGCACAGAGGTGCGGATGCTGATTGGAGCCTCTAGACCATGCGGCAATGCATCCAGCAATTGTGTGAGCATTGCCAGGCAAATGGGCCCCACCCTTCTTAAAGGGAATGAGTCCTGCTTTTAATTAATGTGAATCAAAATGGGGGAGACACTGAGGCCTCCCCCCCCCCATCACACAGTTGTCTGCATCGGTGCAAAGGGAGCCTGGCCACTCTGATCTGGGAGCAGTTGGCACCCTCTAAGCCTGGGTGTCCATGACTGGGCAAGGCTTGGGGCAATGGGAGATCAGGCCTCCAGTCTCCGGCTGAGTGAGTCACACTCCAAGTAGGTGCCCTTCGTAGCCAGCCGGCTGCATTCATTCCCACCCCCGTATTAAAAAGAAATTGGAAACCGTTTTCATGCCATAAATTTGGCACAATGGAGAGAAGATGATCTGGCGTGGGAGACTTGCCAACATCCCCATGCGCAATATTCAGCGGCTGGGTGCTTGCAAAATATCCTCCTGCTCTGACAGTGCCTCTCCTGTCGGCTGCTGGTTAGGGGCATTGGCCCTGCGCTGGAGATCAATGTCTTTGGCTTTACGTGGAAGGGAAACACTCTATCATTTGGAAAAGCAGCTGCGCCTCTTGGGCTAGGCCAAATGATCCGGCCCAGCAAGTGTTTGGTCAGCAAGCCCCATGTCAGTGCACAAGCAGAGCACTCTCCCATTCCCCGGCACGCTCCAGCTGCGTCCTCCCTATCCAATAGGCCATAACCCTGTCAAAGAAGGAAGTTGGTTTGGTTTGGCATGATTGGTTCTTGACAAATCCATGCTGGCTATTCCTTCTAACCCCATTCTCTTCTAGGTGCCTACAAATGTATTGCTTAATTGCTTCCAGTATCTTTCCAGGTATCAAAGTTAGGCTGACTAGTTTATAATTCTCGGGGTCTTCTTTGTTCCCCGTCTTAAAGATAGGTACTGTGTTTGTCCTTCCCCAGTCCTCTCGGGCCTCATTTGTCTTCTCAAAGATCATTGCTAATGGTTCTGAGATTGCTTCAGCTAGTTCCTTTCGTACCCTAGGATGAATTTCATCATCTGGCCCTGCTGATTTGAATACATCTCACTTGTCTATATTCTTTAACCTATTTCCATTTATGCTGCTTCCTCCTCTTTGTTAATATTACTTGTGTTAAATATCTGATCACCATGAACGTTTTCAGTGAAAACTAAAGCAAAATAGGCATTAAACATCTCCGCCTCCTGGATGTCATCCCTTATTAGCTCCCCTGCCCCATTAAATGGAGGACTTCTATCGCTTACTGTCTTTTTAAATTAGGATTGGATCTTTCTAAAAGATGTGATCTAGCTCAGCCACGAGTTCTCGGACACGATGCAGGAATGACTGGTTAAAATGTTGTGCCCTGTGTTATGCAGGAGGTCAAATGAGCTGATCATAATGGTCCATCTGGCCTTTAAATTTGAGTCCTTAATTATTGCAAGAGAAAAACAGAACCTTTAAATGCCAGTCTTGAAGGAGAAACTGAAAAAACTTTTTACCTGACAAGTTATTCTGAGAACACCTGAGCTGCAAAGTCCCACAGATCACTGGCCTTAAAGGACACATCTAATCCTGTGATGCTGCATACAGGGTCCCTGCACACAGATTTTGCACCAGTAGAACTATGGTAGGTGGGGGGGATTTTTACCGATGATTTATACCAGTATGATCCCTAGCGTGGGTGCAGTTATACTGGTCTGAGGGTGCCTTATATCAGTAAAGGTTACGCCCCTTCCCACCAGGGGATCGCTATACTAGCATAAGCACATCTGGATCCCTATAACCGCATCCACGCTAGGGGAGGTTGCGCTGCTTTAACCATGCAGGGATAGTTAAAGCGGTTCAACTTAGAGTAGACGAGACCCCAAAGTTGAACCAGTTTATCTAGGCCGGTAGCAAATCCTATGGTTGGTCCGACTTTGTGGAGAGGTCTGGGCCGGCTGTTTGCTCTTCCACGCTGACCACCTCTCTGCTCTCCCCCAGGTATTTAGGTAACCCAATGGCACCTGGTCCCCGGGAGACAGGCAGAGCGAGTGTCCTGGCCACAGCTGGCGCTCCCCCTCCCCAGGCGGGCACGCGGGGGCAGTTCTAAGCGCCAGGGGCGTGCCCAGCGGGGGGCTTTGCGCAGCAGGTAAGGGGGACATGGGCAGGCCGCCGGGGTTGGGATGTTTTGCTTTCAAGAAAGGGGGGGTCCCTTTTCCTGGCCCGGGGTGACAGTCCTTGCCTGCTTCGCCTGCCCGAGGGGCCAGCGGGGAGGGGAGGATGGCTAGTAAGGGCCCCCCTCTGGGACTGGGGGAGGTGGCTGGTTCCCATCCGACCTGCCTGGCTCTTGCTGCTGCAGAGTGGGGGGAGCAGCTCAGAGCCCCCCCCCCCGGCCAGGTGGGGGGGAATGTGGGCGTGGCTCTGAGCCCCAGAGCTGGGGGGGCCCGAAGCCGCCTCTCCGCCGTCCCCCCTCCCTCTCTCCCCAGCAAGCCGGGCCGGGCCATGCGGCGGCGCCCGCAGGGAGCTGTCCTTCAGCACCGCCCGCTGCACCGGGGCGTCCCCCCCGGCCGGGCCCGGCCCCAGCCTCGGCATCCCCCGCCCCTCCCCGCGCGGCTCCCGGGACCACACCGGACAGCAGCAGGTACCTGGCGCGTGTGCACACGTGTGTGCGTGTGTGCACGCGTGTGTGTGTGGACGCGTGAGTGTGCGTGTGTGCACGCGTGTGAGTGTTTTCTAGGGACTGCGCACCCCCCCCCCCGCACCTCCTAAGCTCCTCCTCGGCCAGTGTCATTTTGCTGTGCAGTTGGCCCCCCCGGGGGTGTGTCTGTCTGTCTGTCTGTGTGGCGAAGCTCACACAATGCACCACTGGGGAGGGGGGGAGAGGGGTTTGCTCGCAGCCTTGCTCTCGGAGTCCAGCTAATTGCAGCCGGCAGCTGAGCGATTAGCCAAGTGGGGAGGGGAAACCCGCTCGACCCAAGCACGGGGGGGTTAATTCTGCTCGGCTGCCGGCAGATCTGTGTCTGGAGAGCCCTGGATTTGCTGCTTCTCATCAAGGAAAATGTAGGTACTGGGGGCTGCGTTCATACCCGATTCCTGTCTGCTGTGGCGGGAGGGCGGGGGGGGGCTCCATCTGCAGCCCCCCCTAGGAAAGCGGGGTGGATTTCCTTCCAGACCCTGGAAGCTCTCTGCACTTCCATCAGCCTCGGGAGGCTGTCAGGGTCCCCGCGCCTTCCCTGCAGAGCCGGGGTTTGAAACATTTGGATGACATGCTCAAACTTTGCCTGCTTTCCCCCCCCCCATCATCGTGTGAAAGTGAAACCCTGAAGAGTGTTTTTAATGTGGGGGGGTCTGCCCTGGGTGCTGAGCGCTGCTTCTTTCTGAGCTGAATGATGGGACCCTGAATTTGGGGGGGGGGGATTTCTTGAAAGTGAGTGAAAATTCACTGCTTGGCTTTGCCCTTCTCTGCTTTGGCTGTAAGGGAACCAACCGTCCTTGGGGGTCTGCGGGACTGGGGCCAAGGGATGATTTAGGGATAATTTTCTTTTTAGGAGAGTGTGAAACCCTATCTGCTTGCTATCCAAATGTCACTATTTCCTTTTCCAGCCCTTCTCAACCTGGGGTCATGACCCCCCAAGTGTCAGGGAGCCACACCCAGCCTGCTCTTCCTGCATTGCTAACTGGGAAAAGGGGGGGGACCCCAGGTAGCTGGGAGGAGGGGGATCTCTGTACGGAACATGGGGGCCTTGGTTTGGAAAGGATTAAGAATCCCTGTCCTTGTCTCTCCCATTCCCTTCCCTCAACCTTGAGTTCCACCTGATTCTGGGTTTTGGCTGGTTGGTTGTTTTCCTTTCAGTTGTATTTAAAGTCCTGTTTGATTCCATCTCCAAATGAATCCCAAACGCGCCCACTCTAGGGTAGGGGAAAACGGAAATAAACAGGTGATCGCCTCCAATGTATAGGTTCTGCTGACTGATGGCACCTGAACATTCCCCTGTTGCTCGTCTTTCTGGTCTTTAGTAAACCTTAACTGAGCAGCGTGCTTTAAATGGGGGTGGGCGTGCTCCAGTCTAAACTTTCTAATATCCCTCACATTGCTTGTCAGGCAGAGACCTAGGAAATAAAATGGAATTGGTAACTGTGACAGATAGTGGTGAGGGGTGTGTGTGTGTCCTTGGGGGTGTGTGTGTGTGTGTGTGTGTGTGCGCGCACGCGTGCGCGTGCATATGCTCATGTACCTACCTAAAGTAAAGGCTGGAGTTTTCAATAAGAACCTAAATGAATTAGACACACACATTCCAATGGACTTGGAGCACCTAACTCCTTTGTAGTTCCTTTGAAAATCTCCCTCAGTATATTTGGGCCTGATTTGAAGCCCATTGATTTGAGTGAATTTAAATCAGGCCTTTAAATCCAGCAAAGGTGTTAATATCTCTTTGTATCTCAGCTGGACTGTCAGCATTTTCTCTTTTTTTTTTTTTTTTTTTTAATTAACCTATTAATTGATTGCAAGGTTTTCTCCAGAGAATAAAAGATTGAAAAAACAAAATACACATACCTTTCATGCATTAGCTTTATGCTTTTGCCTTTTATAACTTCTCAAAAGGGATCCCAGACTGTAATATTAAAAGCAATGAGTTGGGAAGGAGTTTGGAGCTTTTCCAGAATAACAACTGTTTTGGAAGTCTGGTTGGGTAGCGTTAGCCTTGAAAAGATGGGTTAGCATGTTTAGTGTCTGCAAATAGCTGCATATTCATGTAGGTGTTGACTTGGCTAGCTTAATAGTTGTGTGTTTCTGCAGTGAAGTCCGGCCATCCAACCCTAAAATATTGCAGTGGCTTGACAGTATTTCCAAAACCTGGCTTGTAGAAAGAGGTGTGCAAAAGCCATTGAATCGCTATTGCAAAGTCAATGGATATGGATATGAAAGGAAGGGACCTGCCTCTCTCTCTCTTTCTCTCTGTCTCTGCACCCACTGAATTTTCAGAACTAGCAGCATTATGCATTTAAAATTGTCTGTTAGCAGCAGCTGTGGATCTCAGAGACTGGAGGGGGGGGACTTTGGATAAAGGAAAAGGAAAATAGAAATGTCACACTCGTGTCCTCACTGACTCCATCACGGGCTGGGAGATGAATCAGAGCAGCACCGGGGAAGTGGTCTCTGAAATAGGTTCAGGAAGGGAGAGAATCAAATGTGTGAACCTGCTTGATTAAATTTAGTCTGGTATCAGTATTGGTCAGTTACACCTGCTGTGGGAAATGATCTTTTTAAAGCAAGGAAGATCCCTCACTGCTTTGCAGAGCTTTGAATGACACCCTTTACTTTTAATACCCTTCCCACTGCCCCCTCACCAAAAAGTTATGATGTTTTTCTCTGAATGGCCCAGATAAGCTGGGGTAAACCAGCCCTGGTTCTGTTGAAATCAGTGGGGCCAGATCCCCGGTTGTTGTAAATTGTCATTGCTCCATTGAAGCCAAGGAGCTGGATCTTCAGCGGTTATAAATCAGCCACTTTCTCCTGCTGTCAGTGATGCTCTGCTGAGTTAAACCAGTGGAGGATCTGGCCCAGCCTGTTTCGGTGGTGCTGAATCAGTGAAGAGATTGTTGATTTTGTTCAGCTAAGGGGCTAGTCGTGCTCTGACAATGTTTGAGAACTGCCTCTTACGTGCGGATCGTAGACAATTTAAAAAAAAAACAACAACTTAATAAGCAGCCTTTGTATGGCTGCAAATCCAGGCTTCGTGACTCGTCCCCAGCAGCATTTGTTTGCTGAGAAAGGCCTTCTACTCTGTTCCAGGTAAGGAACTAGTCCGCCACCCGGCATGCGAATGGGGGGGTTAAACAATGCAAATGGAGATTAGGTGGCATTGAAGTGGAGTTCACCCCCTGGTGGGGGCCTAGTTAAGAGGTGGGGTCGCAAGGTCAGCTGTAGGTTTATGTAATTCATGTATTTCTCGGGACTGGATGCATCCTTGCCAAAGTCGTGCCTGAAATGGAGCTCAGTGTTGCAGATGGATCTCAGAGTGGCAGGGTCCATACAAAGCCTCTTTTGCCCCCAAAATAAACATCCCGGGCCCACTCTCCCCTCACTGCTGCCAAACACACTCCAGGGAACGTAAGAGGGGTGGGGGGCGTGGGTGTGGGTGTGTCTCTCACTCATGTACACCCTCCCCCAGTGAGGTGTGTCTATAACTACAGGGTAGGAGCTCGGATCTCTGGGCCCACTCCTGCAAGCTCTTCCTTGCTCAGTTGCGTGGTTCTGGCAAGGTGCTTTTGTGAGGAATGGCTCCAGGCAGGAATAAAAGGGTTTTCCGGATCAGGACTGCTCCCTGGGTCCTCTGATCTCCATGGACGCAGGCAGGGGGTTTTCTAGAATGATAGCCCGCTGCTCTGCCGTTCTGTGACTTTTACTGAAGACGGCAAAGCACTTCCTAAAGATGGTGTGACAACTGCTGCCCCCCCACACACATACACGCACACCCTCCTCAATAAACTCTAACAAGCCCAGCCCCTTAGCATCAGGTGGGAAAACGAGGTCCAGAGTTGCTTGGCTGAAGGAAATGCAGCGAGAAGAGCTGCAGACAACTGAGATTCCAAATTGCCTCTGTTACTCCCACTAACCCCCATTCCCCTGACAGCTGGGGGTAGAACGCGGGGGTCCTCACTCCATCTACCCTGCTCTCACCGTTAGCCCACCCTCCCCTAAAGCTGTGTTTTGAATGATAGAGTTTAAAAGCACAGCTGTAACACTTCCCCTAGCCAATGGAAGGAAAGGGCATGGGGTCTTTCACTTCAACAGGTCTGCTGACACCAGCTGGGGTGTGACCTTGGCCAAGCCACTTTTGTTGCCTCGTGCCTCAGTTTCCCCATCTGTACAATGCAAGATAATCCATGCCTAGCACGGTGCAAGGCTGGTGTAGAAGGGCACTAGGTAAAACCAGCAGGCAGCACGAAGCAGCTCCAGTCTCAGTCCATCGCACAGCCTCGGTCTCCATTCAAACGGAGGGGCCCAAAGGATCCTTAACGACGTGCTGAGCAATGGGCCTGATCCTCCCTTGGTTTGTACGGATCCTGGGGGCACCCGACACATAGGCGTGCGTCAGCAGCTCGCGGGAGCTCATCCCGTCTGTTTGGGGACGTGGGACCGCAGCGCCAACCTCTCTTTGCTCTGAGCGCTTTGTAATTAGTAGAGTGGCCTGAGTGAAGGGCGTCTCTGCAACCTGCGTCTGGAGAGAGAGAACATGAATGTGCTGGGGCACGCAGGGGCGGCGCCTCTGCCCGGTCAGGGCTCTGCCTGGTCACTTGATTTCAGAGGCCCCAAGAATGGGTGTAAGGTGCGGGCAGAGCTCGCAGAGTTTATTATAGAACGTGTTTCATGTGCATGTCAGCTGTGGAAAGCAATGCTGTGCCACGGGTTAGAGCCCAGGGCTGCGAGTCAGCAAACCTGGGTTCTAGTCCCAGCTCTGCCACTTGGCCTGTTGGGTGACGTTGGACAAGTCACTTTCCTTCTCCATGCCTCATTTTCCCCTCTCCCCTTTGGGCGTGTTGCCCGTTGCAAAAATCTTCAGGGCAGAGACTGTCTCTCGCTGTGTGTCCTGCTCGCAGTTGGGCCTTGTAGGTGCCACTGTAGTACAGAGAGAGAGCAGGCTTTAGGCAGGGAACGCTAGCCTCTTGCTGTGTGTTGAGGAGGGCGCTCGAGTGGGAGTCAGGACTCCTGGGTTCTCTTCCTGGTTTAAGGTGGCTGACGGACTGAGGCATAGGCGTCAGTCAGGACTCTTGAGTTCTAGTCCCAGCTCAACACTAGGGCAAGTCACCACCCTGCTCCGTGCCTCAGTTTCCCCAATTGTAAAGTGCCGATAACAAGTTCCGCCTAGCCCCTCAGGTGACCGGCACAGTTTCACTGCTGAGCATAATGACGATCTCCTATGAATAGCTCAGGAGCTGTTGCCTTATTGCAAATGCCTCCTGGATTCAGGCAGGGCTCCAGAGCCGAGGCCCAGAGCCGAGTGGGTGATCAGCTATTCCACCACATCCCTCAAAGAGCATTTAATAAAACCCAGTCCTGAGCTGGGAACTCGAGGCCGGTGCTAGACAACGTGTGGCCGGCGGTACCGCAGTCTGGCTTTTGTCCCCCTCTAGTGCCTGGACCCTATAGAGCACTTTGAGTTTGTTACCGTCTTCAGATGACTGCACCCGCTTCTTTAGTGCTGGCTTTGAGGCATTTGGAGATCCCAGGTGCAATCCACACAGGCGAGGGGTGGGGGGTTGTTACAAGTGCACCACGCTGTATAACAGCAGTGACACAGGAAGGTTCCCCATGCTTTGCAGTTCGCCGTGGGGTTTTATTTTGACAAGGCAAGAGAATGGAGACGGGACCGTTCTCGTGCATGTCCCAAAGGCAGGGGCTGTGGTTTGCCATGTTGTTGTTCTGCCAGACACCCATGGTAGGTTTCTCCCCTCGGTTTGCCATCAATCCCCTCCTACAGACCTATCCCCTGAAAGATCAGAGAGCCGCCCCTCCACCAGCCCCATCCCCATCCAGCCACCAGCTCATGGCCCCTCGCACAAGGCAGGTAACATCACACCCCGCTGAGCAGCGTCTCAGCACTCCTCTTCCCGCCCCTCCTGCGGCAGAGCCGGGGCTGAGCTCTGCCGTCACTTACCCGGCCTCGATGGCGAGTGACTCCTGGGAGTTCAGCGGGGTAACCAGGATCCAAATCCAGTCCCAAGTCTGAAGTGAGGGGAGCACAGAGGCTGATGGGGAGGTCCCTCCTCCCAGGGGTTCCCAGTGGGGGGAGGGTCACAAACTCCACCCTCCCCAAATTGGATCCCTGCGTGATGGATGGATGGCCCCGGGGTGTGCGAGGTCATGCTGACGGGTGGATAGAGGCCAAGCCATAGAAGAACAGGACTATCCGGCTTTTCCCCAGACAAATGTCTGGCTATGTGCGTGCAGAACGCTAGCTTTAGAAACCCACGGCCTCTTTGCAGCCAGCTATGGGCAGCTGGAAGTAGGTAGCCCACCAGAACCGTTTGGAAAGGCCAGTGACCGTCCTGCGTGGGTGGCTGGGAGCCCACAGCCCTGGAGAGAGGCCAGGCCTGGGGCCAACGTCCATCGCTCTGAAATGGTTTCCTAAGAGGCAGCGTGCGAAAGGTGCCAAATGGAAGCCGACAGCCAATTAATCTCCTCCTCGTTTAGGAAATGTTAAGGAAGTAATAGTCCGGCACGGAGCACACCCAGCGAGAAGACAAATGGCAGGCCCCTCGCCTCTAGAGAAACCAAAAGAAAAGGCAAAAATAATTGCCAGTGGAGAAAAACGTTGTATTTGGGATGGGCACTACTGGGGTCGAGGAGCAACACCTTCCACCCAGGAATGGCCACTTACCCCAAATTTGCCTGCTGGATCAGTTAAATGGCCCATCTAACCTCTCTTGGCTCCACATAGCTGACCAGATTTTTCTCCTCTCCCCCACTTTAGCCTGGGGCCTGTGTCTGATCTTTCCTCTGGCCTCTGCTGCCGAAAAATCCCTGTGGTTGCTCATGCCACCTCCCCAACCCTGTCACATCACAGCACAGAGCGCACTTAGCTATGGCAGGAGAAATGGGGGTAGGGCTGGGGGTTACGAACTCAGAAATAATGTGCCACTGCTAGTGAAATTCATGTTCTGGTAGGACCCGCTCCCATTCCTCTGAGTCATGGGGAGCTGGAGCAGTTTGGCTGGGAATGGATCCAGTGATTTATGGAACTAGCATTCTGCCAGGAGAGGGGCCCATGTAGAATGATGTTGCAGTAGGCGAACCACCACTGTGTGGCCTCTGGCTGCTGCCATAGAGTGGTTAACCTGCCTGCGGGATCCCAGTCTCAAAGGATTTTGCAAACTGTGATGAATGCCAGCATCCAGTCACCCTGTGCTGCTCGCATTTGGATCTCCACTTTACATATGAGGAAACTGAGGCAAGGCGGTGTGGGGGAGGCGGCTTGCCCAAAGTCACACGAGGAGTCAGTGGCTGAGTTGGGAATGGAACCTAGGAGTCCTTAGTCCCAGCTCCTTTCCTAACCACTAGACCACACTCCCTGAAAGGCAGGAACAGAACCTGAGAGGTCTCATTTCCCTTATGCTCTAAGCCCTGTCCTTACCGGGCGGAAACCGGTGCTGTTCGTTTTAATATCCATGGACGTGAGGGAATCTTTTCAGGGATGTTGCCTGAGTTTGTGGTCCCAGCTTTGCCTGCGGATTGTCACATCTTGCATCTTTTTTTTTCTCCTTTCAATTTCCAAACCCTATTTTTAAAACCGGCCTGTCGCAAAGTTTGACTTTTTATATTTAGCCAGAATTCCACCCTCCGCTCACGTCCCAACCTCAGGGACGTGCCCAGGGGCTGCTGAAAATACCGTTTCAGCCCACGTATTTGTCTACTAAATCACGTGCACAATCAAGGCAATGACCCTGGAGGAGCGCTATCTATTTTTAATGCCCTGCTCTTGGTGTGTTTCATGCGGGGAAATAATGAGGAATGCAGCCAAACAGTTCAGAAAGGCCAACCCCCACCCCAAATAATTCTAGCCACGCACAGCTGGAGTGACGCCATATCAAATCTGGGTTTTAGAACACAGACCCTCGTATTTGTACTTCCCAGAGTCAGGTCCTCAGCATGGGCCGAGCAGCCCCGGAATAGATCCCTTTAGAAATCTGGCTTCTAGTGAGAATTAATTCTGTTTGATTATGTCATTGCTGTGTTGACGTTTGTTCATTTCTCTAGCTACTCGGGCCCCGTGCTTTGGGCTAGGCGCTGTCTTTTGGCTTTGTTTGTACAGCACCTAACACAACTGGATCCTGGGGCTGTGACAAATAAACGCTAGTAATATTAACAAAAACGTGCAGTGAATGGACTGTGGGAGGGGCACTTGGCGCGGGGCCGTGCTGGGCCTGTGTGCGGGGCTGTTCCTTGTAGTCAGTGGTTGGCACGGAGCTGGGATTCCTGCTCTGCTGACTCCACTGATTTGCCCCAGCTGGCAGGGGCTGGAGAGCTCGGGCGTCGGCGGTGTGCTACGGCGCCTTTTGCTGCATCGTCGCCGGTTCAGATCCAGGCTGGGCGGGGAGGGGGCACAAGGCATTTCCAGCTAAAAGCTGTTTGGGCCGCCCTGGGGGTGTCGCATGGGACTCAGCCAGGAGTCAGTGGGGTCAATGCTGAGTGCCTAGCACACAGCCGGCGTCGCCCAGGGTGTCCCCCCTCCGAGCAGCACCCAGGCCTGACCCTGCTTAGCGTCTGAGGCCTGCTGAAGAGTGTAGCAGGAGATGGGCTGGCTGCCAAAAGACGCCTCCCCCCCCCCCCCCAGCCAGCGTGTTCTGCTGATTCATGTGCTGGAGAGCAGAGGGCAAAGCGGGCCCTGGGATGCAGAAAGCAGAGAGGTTTCCTGACGCGGACTCCTCGTGGGCACCCAGCCACGGGCTCCATCCAAGCCCCCTGTCCCGCCGGCTCTCACAAAAGGCTCTTCCTTCTCTGCCCGTCTCTCTGCAGAGGGCAGGGGTTTTCTCTCTTTCCTTCCACGCTCCTCTCCGGGTCTGTGAATGCTGATGAGAGTGTTCGTGGGCCTGTCCCTGACGACGATTTGCTCTCTGCTCTGTCTCAGCGCGTGTGGATTTTCCAGTGTTTGCTTTCAGGCTGGACCCGATCGCAGGCACCCCGGCAGCACCCGGGGCAGTGTGGAGATGCTGTGCGAGAGATGGTGTGAACTGGGTTGAATGTCAAATGGGTTTCTTCCTTACCAGCCAAAGCAAAGGGTCTTTGCATCGGTCAGACACTAAAGTGGCCCTAAGCGGAGAAGGCAGAGAGGCAATCTGGGCGTGCAAAGGTTCAGCAGGGGGGCATAGGTGTGTGCACGCACGCGTGCAGGTGAGATTGGCCCCAGGCTCGTGTGTGCACCTGTTTGACCAGCGTCTGGTCTGCGAGATCTGCTCCAGGCTGGTGTACGTGATCACCCCTGGGTCTCGGGGACCGTGTGTGCACAGGGCTGGATTAACACACAGGGAAACAAGGCACGTGTCCCAGTCCTGCATTCGGGGAGGAGGGAGGTACTTTGTGCATGAACAGAAAATGTCAGTCACTGGAGTGAGTGTGGCTGGGACCTGGTACAGGGGGACCGCCAGGCCAATTTGGGCACCATTGCCACCCTGTGCTCCAGGTCTGTGCCGCTCACTCGCCCATGGAGGAGAGGAGTTGGCAGAGAGCGAGCGCTCACACTGCAGTTGAGGCTCACTTTGCCAAGCCAGCCAGAGCCAAGGAGAGAGGCCGGCGGGTGCTGGGAAAAGACAACACGTCCTCTTCCAACGGCGCTGCGTGATTGAGGTGGCCCGGCTGGGAACGGACTGCAGTCTCAGGTGTGGGGAGGCGCGCCACCCACGTGTGGTGTTTCCCATCCCTGTGAGTTTTTGTTCCTAGAAGGGAGGGCCCAGCTGTGTGTGGTTGTGTAGACCCCGGGGATGGGTCTGTGTGTGAGATCGGCGCCGAGACCCTGTTTCTGTTCTGTCTCTTGCTGGCTGGAGGTTCCCGGCTGTCGAAACTCCTCCTGACCCTGTACTGGGGAAATGGAGGAGCTGAAAATCAGTGGGGGCCAAGCACCTGTATCTCCAAGGAGAGTCGCCAGGGAGCACTGGGTGCTCAGACCCTCGATGGCCAGGCAGAGCAGACAGGTCTGTGGCTTTCAGGCTGTCCTGGCAGAGCACCCTGTGTGCCCCCATTTCCTTTGGGCTGCTCCTTTGCCCTCTCTTGTGCCCCTTGGGGCCTGCCCGGTGCTCCCAGAGCATGGCGAGGCTGTGCAATGCGGAGCTGGGAACGCGAGGCGTCACTGAGCGGGGAAGAGGGATAAAAGTGCCCCTTACTGAGGTTACTTGCACGAAAAGCCCAGTTGGGTTGTGACTGAGCGCCACAGTGTCCTTGAGCTAACACACACACACACAGATTGGCTGCAGACTGGCCCCGGCTTTCAGCTCCGGAAGAACGCTGGCCAGAGCCACCCAGCACTTTGGCTGCAGGAGAAAGAAAAGTCAGTGTGGGGGGGCTGTGCCATCAGCAGGGCTCACACGTGAGACCTTCAGCCCCACCCCATGCAGCTTTGCCACCGGGGCTAAGAGGGGTCCCTCAGCTGACAGCAGCAGCAGGCAGTTATCCTCTGTGCGGAGGTGACGCACAGTTTGCTGGCACGTTGCACCCAGCCCCGGCTGCCGAACCCGTGGTTATTTCGGTCGTCTGCCCCCGGATCGTAGGCAGCCTGGCCTTTGTCACCGGTAAACGTGCCACAGAAAATCCTGAATTTCCTGTGCTCTGTAATTTAGAGTGTCTAGGGGCTGTGCGTGTAGGAGCATTAATTCCCCCACGGTCTCTCCCAGTGTCAGATCCCAAGGCAGCAGGACAGGGTAATTTTTACTTGATTTCCTCCTTCCTCCTTTTTCAAGTGACTCTGCTCCCCAGCTCTGTAATTACCTAGACAGCGCTGCACGGAGGCTAGGGTTCCACTGGCAGCGTGCCAACGGCTGGCAGGGGGAGAGCGGCGTGCTGGGGGCGTGAATGCCTGGGCTGTAATTATCGTCATGCCCGCTTGGCTGGAAGGAGCTCGGGGTGGGCGCAGAGATTCAACAGCTATGGGTGCAGGCTGCCGTAGCTGATTGGTACTTGGTGCTGGTTAAGTTGCTGGTGTGTGGTTGTGTGTGTGGGGTTGTGAGCACTTATCTCCGGGCGTGTTGCTGTGTGAATCCACAGCGGTGTTTGCGTGTGAAAATGTGTGTGATCACAAGCAAGGGAGTGTGTGTGTGAGCGAGGGAGCACGTGTGTGGATTTGTTTGTGTGTGTTGTGTATAAGATTGTGTGTTGTATGTGTGAGATGGTGTGTGTGTCTCTACAGTTGAAACTAGCTCAGGAAGTGTCCACCTCTGGCTCCCGTTTTTGACCCTATGACCCTTGTTCCCGTCCCTGTTTTATCGTTTGTTGTCCCCCAGAGTTATTTGACTATACTAGTCCCACTCCTTAGGCTGGGGGGAAGGTCTTTCAACTGTGGGTGGACAATGACATGCCCCCCATTCTCAATAGGTCAAACTAGAGCTGGGTGACTTTGTATTTTTATTTTTTTTGACCGAAACATTTTTTTTCCCCAGTGAACAAGGCAGGTTCGGTGACCCCAGAATGTTCTGTGAATTTGCCAGATTGTTCCAGTGGAAAAGAAACCTTAACCAAACAAATTCTGAAAAACTCAAAATGCCTCAGTTTGATGAAGCAACGTGTCTTTGGTTTGACGTTTCCCTTAATGTTGTTGTTGGGAAAAAAATTCCAATAAAAATGCTCAAGACTAAAGCGAAACATTTATTTCGACCCAACCAATTGTTCTTTCACTTTTGAGCTGTTGAAAATTTTGAAATTTTTCATTTTCAATGTAACCCCAAATGATTCCCCCCCCTTATTATTATTTTGTAATTGCCAGCAGAGAGATGAGTCCGTTAGTCACATCACTGTAATGGAAGCGACACTGCAGTGTTACCCCGTTCTAAGGCCTGGGACATTTCTGGCCCAAGGAAAGGCTGATCTATCCCATGTTTCTGGTCTCGTTTTGCTCTCTCTGAACCCACCTCCTATATTTCACCAGCCTTCCTTCCTCCTTCTGAAAGGAGACAGGGCGTCGTGTGCTTTAATCGCCTTCCTCTGTAACTCACTCCCTGTATTTCTCTGTGACCCATGTCCTTCAGAGACATAATCTTAGATCTGGCCCCCACAGCTCCCAAACCCTGGGCCAGAACAGAGCGTTTCCACTCCTGCTGGCTCCCTTAACTTTGTTCCTGTGATCCTTGTTCGTTAACTTCTGTTCAGATAAACAACATAGATCTCAAGGGCCCTGGCGAAACGAGTCTCCGAGAACTGGAAAGAGAGGCGCTTTTGTTCCGTCTGCCACTCGTTGGCAAGAAAGCGAGGAGAGCCAATTAACAGGGAGTTCTTGGCTGGAGTAATTCCAGGCTAGCCAGGTGTGAAGTGAGGGTGCTTTCCGGACTCTCCTGGACTAGCCCTTCTATCACACTGCCAGGGCTTTTGTGATAAGCTGAGTTAGGCCTGGTCAGTAGTGGGAGGGGAGACCAGCATGGAAAACGTAAGTGGCGCGGGAGCTCGCGGTGTTGGTGAATCACCTGCGGTTTCAGGCGGTGCTTTCAGATGAACTGTGCAGCCAGCCACTCACTGCTGTCAGGAAGGATTCCTGTTGCTCTGTTTAAGCAGTGTGGTGCATTGCACCCTAGAGGTGGGTGCATTTCAGTGGTAGGTGGAGGGATCCCTGTATGTCTGCTTGGAGGTGGCAGCGGTAGGTCAGGGCTGCTGCTAGGTTGGGGTTATTCTCTGGAGGCGACAGCAGCTGCTGCGCTATGAACTAAAGACAGCCGAGTTCCTTCGCACCGTGGTTTGTACAGAGCTTGGAAGATAGCATCATAGGGCTGGAAGGGATCTTGAGAGGTCATCTAGTCCGGTCCCTGCACACGTGGCAGGACTAAGTGATCTCTAGACCATCCCTGACGGGCTTGTCTAAAAAATCTCCAATTATGGAGATTCCGCAACCTCCATAGGCAATTTATTCCAGTGATTAACCACCCTGACAGTGAGGAAGCTTTTCCTAATGCCAACCTAAACCTCCCTTGCTGCAGTTTAAGCCCGTTGCTTCTTGTCCTGTCCTCAGAGGTTAAGAAGATGCAAAGTGCTGTTTAAGGACTAAAGATTACTCCATTCAGCCTCTGATTGCTTGTTCTCTTGACTATATCAGACACCCCAGCCAACACACACGCACAGATCCATGGCTGTCCAGATCTGTGTCTCCATGCCCCTCACTAGCTTGCTCCAGAATCAGCAGCCACGCGGTGCCCGTCTGCCCCCTAAGCCCTCCATGCTCCCAGCTACTCTGGTGCAACCACAGCAGTGGATTTTACACGCTACTGTGTCACTGGGTGTTGGCGGGTGAATTCGTACCTGCTGGATGCTTTTAAAAGACCTTGTGGTCCTGGGAAATGGCACAGGGCCCCTCTTTTCTTCTTTTCTTTTTGTAACCAGCCTGCAGCCGTTCCATGCAGCAAGGAGTTCAGTGGCTGACATGCCTGCAGGTCGTTTCTGCAGATCTTTGTAACTCTCAGCTCTGCAGTGGCCCAGCTAAGCTGTGTGCATGCTCTGCAGCGGGCTGCCTTTTCAGATGGCATTTATGTTTTGCTAAAAACCCTGTAGTCGCCCATCCCAGGTTTGTGTGTGTCTCTCGAGCCATCGATTTAATCAATGTGTGCACGTTATCTGCACGTGCGTATCCTATAACCTGCGAAATATATTTGTGTTTTTCTACCGATACCTGAGTTTAAAGCCTAACTGCAGTGCATGTTACAAAACTAAGTTGGAGAACACTACATCTGGTCTCTGTTTTCTCTTATGCACTGCAGTTAAGTGCTACCCTTTGAATTGGAAGGCTGCCCAGACGTTTAAATATATACCATTTGACCCGCAGTACTGTATGTTTTGTGTACGCTTCCACACTGCAAATGTCCTCCATTATCTCACTGCATTTAGAATCGGGTTTATGAGGTGATGTGTGCTGCCTCTCTTCAGATATATAAGGTATGAAAAAACGGGGCCTGGGAAAGAGTTTTGTGCATGGAGCTTTGCGGCAGGGAGCACTTGGATCCTCTTGGGCTTGGTACCTGGGACCCTCCTGTGGATGGCCCATGACCACACACCCCCTTTGTGAGATGGCAAATTGCAGTTTGATCAGCAGGGAGCCATGGCCCAGAGAGATGCGGTGACTGGAGAGCCAGTGGCAGAGCTGGGGACGGAACCTTCCACTCCAAACCAGCCCCTTATCCACAAGGCCACCTTTCACCCATGCCCATCACGGTGGCATCTGAGCTCCCAGTTGCCAAGGGTAGGTCTGGCCTTGCCTTTTCCTTTTTGCGTGGTCCGTTTCCCTCTGCTGACCAGGAGTTCCCTGCAGTGGATCTTAATCCCTGTCTTTCCCTCCCACCCCATATTTTTCAGGTGACATCTCTGGAAATCAAGGGCAAATCATATGGATTGTTTCTGACCCTGTTTGTTCTCTCTCTCTCTTTCTCTCATTATTCTTTCCAAGCGATTATCTGGCTGAAGCAGCTCTGGCACCTGGAGATCATTCACTGGGCTTGAGTGGCACCTTGTGCGTGTGTGCGTGCATGTGTGGCTCAAGCTCTGCAGCGGGAGGGGATGTCCTACCCTGACTCTCCTGGGTTGGTGGGTTCTCAGCCGCAGGTCGGAGTCACCTGCAGTCTTTGCACCTCGGAGGGCAGGGGGGTCTCGGAACTATGGGGGGTCCCCAAATTTTCTTCTGTTTCCCTGGGGGCCGTGGTTTTGATGCCACTGCATCACCCTTCCCACCCCTGTCCATACCCTTCCTGCAAACAGGGACCTCTGTTGGGACATTGACCTTCAAAACGCAGCCCCAAGGAGCTGAAACAAGACCTGCCTCTTTGGCCCCATGGACACGAGATGGGAATGGCTTTGGAGATTGGCCTGGATTTGCCATCCCCCGCCACCAGCCAGCTGCCCTCCCAATGCACCAGCTAGCAGCATTGTCCCCCATGTGTCCGCAGGCTCGCTGCGTTCTCTCCACGGGCTTTTGGCATCCCGCGGTGTCCCAAGGAGTTAGCCTGATCTGTGCCTCCCTTGGGAGAGAGAGGAAACAGAGGACCGCGTCCATAGCCCGTGGATGGCAGTAGGCCTCCCGTTGACTTTGACGGGCTTCAAACCCAGCCCAGGGAGAGCAGGGCTCTGGTTCGTGGGGCAGGTCCAGTTCCGCATCTTCTCCTGGCCTTTCTCAGGAGTATCCAAGAGCAGAGCCGAGCTGTTGGAGGTCTCAGTGGCTGCTTTTGGGGAGGAACTTCACATTTCCAAGCAGAGAGGAAAGTGGGAGGAGAAGCCACCCTGCCTCGTGTAACCTTTCCCAACTGTACATGGGCCAAGCAGGGGATGGGTTATGGTGCTCAGCACTACGTCTGTCTCCTTTTCTGTTTACCCGGGAGAGCCCCCAGCCCTGCTTCTTTTAGGATCTGAGAGCTTTCTGGAAAGAGGGTTTTGATTTTCAGGCTCATCTGCAATGCTTGCGGCTAGTGATGGGGTAGGCTGCTTCAAGCAAGATTTGGAGGCTTTTCACGTGCCTGAAAGAATGAGAGGGGCTGTTCCACAAAGCTGGAAGGTGGCAAATTGACATCTGGCAAAGGAAGTGCTTCTCCACCCAGGGTGCAGCGAGCTGGTGGACATGTCAGTATTGAGGCCAAAAGCAGCACTCAGAAAAGCTGTGCAAAGGACGTGTAATGAGAATAGCCAGCATTACAGCTGGCAGTTATGAAAAATAAATAGCTTAGAGCTTTGGAAGGGCTCTAAACTTTCATGCTTCAAGGCATGAGCCTCAATCTCTAATAGGGGTCAGGAAGGAAATTTCCCTGGGAGAAGGTTGTCCCTCCTGTAGGATTTTTCTCTCTGATACTGGCTAATGTAGGGGACAAGCTAGATGATTTGTCAAAACAAAAACTGTTCATGGGAAAGGGGTAGTTTGGACAAAACTTCCTATTGGGGAATGAAATGAAAAAAAGATTGAAAATTGCTGAAATGAGATGTTTTCATTTTCTAAATGAACCATTTTGGTTCATAATGGCTTTTTGTTTAAAAATTTTACTTAATTTATACTTCAAATAGTTCCTCCTTTTTTTTTAAAGGTCAACATCAAAATGAAATGTTTAGAAACTATCAAAACAAAACATTTTGACTGGCCTGATCTGAATTTTTGTTGTTGTTTTTGTGCGTGTGTGTTTTGTTTTTGTTTTTATTATCAGTTTGTGCAAATGTCTGAGATTTTAACTTTGTCCTGATTCAGGATGAGAAAAATTTTTGAAAACTCAAAAATTCTCATGAGATGGGAAAATCATTTCCTGTTCAACACTAGCTAGATGGTCCTGTGGTCCAACCCAGAGCTTCGGTTCTTATGTTCCTGTGACTATATAGCCATTTGTGTTTGTGTATGTACACACACACTGCTAGCAGAGAACCTGGAAGTCACGTTTTGAAACATCCCCCTGCCAACTATACTAAGCCCAAACAAACTCATTTCACTAGTGACTGTGCCTCAAAGTTGGAGCTATTGGCCTCGATGTGCTGGCTCCAGAGCGGGTGGGGAAGCGGCATTCCAGATCTGCTATGGGCACTCTGTCTCGATGTCCATGCGCTCGTCTAACAGACAGGAGATTCATTCCCCAATCCGTGCCCCGTGCCAGATGCAGGCCATTAATCAGTGCCTGAGAAAGGCCTGTTTGCCAGCCAGCAAGATGGCTCTGCACAGCTCAGGAACAATCAAAGTCTCATTAGAGAGGCCCAGACAGTCCACACCCCATTTGCTGCTGCAGCCCTTGCCCATCTCCCGATGGTAGTTGCTGTCTAGGTCAGTGGATTTTATTCTCTTCTTGACCTTCCCCTGTCCCAGTTAGCAACATGGGAAGGGCCAGATGGTTGCGCCCCCGACAGCTGTTTGTGACCCGCTTCCCCCCTCCCCCAAGCTCATGATCCTGTCACCTAAATGAGTCACTGGGGGGGCGCACTTTGTATGAGTGAGTGCCCCAGGGCTAGGGAGCGCTGGCTTTTGGATGAGATTTGAAACTAACCATTAAAGTCCCAAGGTGAGAGCTACAACCTGCCACCGTCCAACCCCCCAGCTGTGCCGGAATCCTTCGCTGCCTGCACGACCCTGTCGCTGTGAGTTGTTACACAGCTAGCACGCTCCGCCCCCGAGGTGGCCGCGGTTCCCTGGGGCTCAAAGGGATCCCTGTGCACAGTGAAGTTTGTAAAATACTTTGAGGAACCTTTGGGATCAAAGTATTTTAACCAGTTGAGTTGAGGGTTTATTTTTTGTGGGCGTCTCTAGGAGTGTTTGAAGGTGAGAGCAGGAACTGGCAGCTAGGACTCCTGGGTTCTATGCCCAGCCCCGAGAAGGGAGTATTGCCTAGTGAGTAGATCCGGTAACAATGCCTTAGCATGTGCACCTGTAGCCCAAGGGGTTGCAGAATTTTCTTTTTCTTCTCTATCTATTTTTACAGCGTGCCCATCACCGCATCTGGGCTGTATCACACCCCGCCCCATCCTTGCATTGTCCTCTCCTCCTGGCCTACTGCCCAGGTGTGAATTTCACCTTGCCTGGCGGTTGCTTTGTTTTGCAATGGTCCCAAGGGTGGGCAAGGCCGGGCAGACGCGCCCCTCGCCTCTGGGTCAGGCCCTTGCAGCATTCTCACCCAGCATAGTCCCCGGCTCTGGGCCTCCCCGTCCATTTGCTAACGGGGCATTTATCTTCACACGTATACAGCTCAGCATCCCTGGACCGCTGCAAGGGAACTGGGGTTTCAGAGCAGCCAAGGGCGTTGGAGAACAGGCTGGGGCCTGCACTGGCTTCTCTGCGCATCCTGGCCGGCTCTGATTCTCGACAAGCAATATCGACGAACAGCCCCCCGCCCCCATTAGCTCAAATCCTGCTTGGCAGAGTGGAGGCTGCAGGCCTGGGCGACTTGGCCTGAGAAGGAGGCGTGCTCCCCCACGTCCCCCTGACCCCAGGTCTGTGTCTCTCTATCTCTATCTTCTCCCAGGTAAATGCGGACTCCCCGGTTCTGAACCATGCTGGATCCAAGCCGGCGTCCAGCCAGCCTGACCCCTTCCGCGAGATAGCCATGAACAGCTGCAAGTACAATGGAGGCGTGGTCCGAGCCCTGAGCAGCCCGAGCGCCTCCCAACGCAACCTGCACGAGCTGCAAGCGGAGACCCAGCCCCTGCACGCCGCGCACAGCGCCGGCCTGGAGGTGGTGGTCTCCAGAACGGAGCAAGCCAAGGGCTCGGATCCCGGCTGGGAGGCGGAAAAGGAGAGGGATGCGCGCTCCCGGAACCAGAGGAAGAACCAGAACATCGGCTACAGGCTGGGCCACCGGCGGGCCCTCTTCGAGAAGCGCAAGCGTCTGAGCGACTACGCCTTGATCTTCGGGATGTTCGGCATCGTCGTCATGGTGACCGAGACGGAGCTCTCCTGGGGCGTGTACACCAAGGTAGGGGCCGCGGCCGGGCGTGATGGGCGGATGGGCCTGGCGCTGACGACAGGCTGGCGCAAGTCCTGCTCGGCCCCTCTGGGGATCACCCATGGAGGCCACCCTTGGGAAGGAGATGACCCTGGGAGTCCCAGCCCTGGAGTATAAGTGAAATTTAGCTGGCCCCTAGCTCTCGCGCTGGGACTGCCCGAGGGTGAATTTCATCCTGGTGGGCAGAGCCGGGAGCCGGAGACTGGGCGAGTGCAAGATGGCCACATTAGTGTTTGTACAGCACCTGGCACTCTGGGGCGCAGGACCAGATCGCGGCAGGATAAGGAAAGCGTTTGAGAGAGATGGGGGGTGTTTGAAGGTCTGCTTGCTGGGAGGGGAGGGGGGGCACACAAGGGTGTGTCAGGGGGTCTCTCTGGGGGAAAGTGAATGTGTTTAAACGTGTGTCAGAGCGTCCCAGAGCCTGTCTGTGAGTGTGTGAGTGTGCGTGCACTGGAGCATCTGTGGGTGTAGGCACGCCTGTGAGCGTGCGCGGACGTAGGGATGTGTGCATCGATGTGTATCTGTTCTCTGTGCATCGTGTGTGCGCTCCCGGTGCGTCTGGGTTTGCACCAACCCTAGTGCTGGCTCTCCTCCCCGAGCGGCACTGAGGATTAATGGACCCTGGCCTTCGCCGAGACGTTTGATGCTGATGGGCGCTTTGTGCTGACAGTGTAAACAGTCCTGGCTCAGCGAGATGCTTTATCATTCTTGTCCAGCTGGCTTCTCTCCATGACCAATGAATCATACCCCCTGCAAACGCAGAAATGGCAGGACCAGATAGACTCATTCATGCAAATAAACCCCTGCCCCTGGCACGCTGCCGCACGGCTCGCTGGTCCCGCGCGCCCCCTGCCATCTGCGTGTTGGGCACGTGGGGAGGGTTTGTCTGTGACTGCAGAGATCCAGCTCTTGCCGCTACAGAAGTGGCATGCACATCTGTCCCCAGAGAGCTGGCAGCCCCCAGTGCGAGGCCCCGATGCCCAGAACCAGTCCCCGGGGACTCTGGAGAGCTGGGTTCTATTCCTGGCTCCTCCTCCAACTTGCTGGGTGAACTGGGGCGAGTCTCATTTCCTCCGTGCCTCAGTTTCCCTGTCTGTGAAAGAAAGGAGGATCCTAATACTTCTCCAGCAGGGGGGAGCTGGGAGGCTGAACGGATCATTGCCAAATGCTGGCTGATCATCAATAGGGAGGGGCAAAGGGTTCGTATTAACCCCTGCGTTGCAACGTCCTATACCCAGGCTTCCCAGACAAGTACCTCTGGGGTCTTACGCTGCTGCTGGGAGGTGTAATTGCCAGCTAGCTTGGGCAGACAGACGCTCGCTAGCTCCGCTAGAGCTCATGTACTAAGAATAGCAGTGCGGCCGGGCTGGCATGGGCTGTATGCACTTACCTGAGATGCCAGCAGTCCAGCCTGGAGTTCAGTGCAGGCATGGCTGCCTGGTGGCCGATGTCCTGCCCAAGGGATGGGAGCGCTCCCCGAGCCAGGATCCCTGCGACATTCCGGCGGTTCGCCAGGCACAGTTCACCCGTGAAGAGATGCTGAGTCCCAGCAGCGCCGCACGGGCCTTTCCATGCAGCTCCGTGTGTGCCTGTTGAAAGGGCAGAGCCCAGACCATCCGGGCCATTGGTCGCAGCGTGACGAGGGTCAGGACAGAAGGGGAAACCAGGCCTGACGCTGCTCCTCTCTCTGTCTCCCTTTTAGGCGTCTTCGTATTCATTTGCACTGAAATGCCTGATCAGCTTTTCCACCATGATACTTCTGGGCCTCGTCATCATGTACCATGCCCGAGAAATCCAGGTGAGCCGCCCACCCCAGCGCACGTCCCTGCCCCTGTTCCACAGCGGGGGTGGAGTTGGTGCGGTCCCCAGGCGCTGCTGATGGGAGCATGAAATCAGATGGAAACCTTCTGGGAATTCCAGGGCATGTGGTTTAGAGCCCTGCTTGAACCAAACCCCGCCTGCTCCTGAGACACGGCACCGGCCCTGCGCGGAGCCTGGGTTTGTCCAGTCCAGGGGCGCCTGGTTAGCCATCGTGGCTGAATGGATGTGTTGTAGCTTTCCTGGAGATGGTCCCAGAGCTGCAACACTCAGACCTGGATCCCGGTTTCTCAAACCCTTCCTCCCCTGCAAAGTTCAAAGGGGCTTGGAGTGGGGAGAGGTTTGGGACTGTCTCTGAGCCCCGTAACTGTGCTCCTGTCAGATCGAAGAGGAGGATCAGGGTCAGGGTGGGCCCAAACCTTTCAGAAGAGCTGCGGGCTGGCCCTCCAAGATTCAGAACCCTCCCTGGGACTTAGCTTTTCACAAGAACTCTGCTCCCTTTTGGGGTCAGATTTGCAAGTGGCATCCACAGACTCCCATTGTGACGTTTACAGGCAGGTTTGCCCAGCACCCAATGTGCTGCAAATCCACCCTGAGCTCTTTTAAAAGAATCTGGCTCCTTCTGACCCAACCCGACCCAGCTCAGCTTCTCAAATCCCACCTAGCTGGGAGGCCTCCAAGGAACAGGGAGGTGCTGCAGGAAGCGGGGCAGGTGAGGCACTAGGTGGTGCCTTTCATCTGAGACCGTGCTGATCGACGGGTGAAATGCTCCCTGGGGCAGGAGACCCATGGCCTGCTTATTAAGATCTATTTTGAAGGCTTAAGAGAGACTTTACTAACACGTGTTTAGCACATCTTTTCGCTCAGAGGCCCTGACCGTTTGTGGCATGAAAATCTGCGCAGCACCATTCACAGGGTTGCCAGCTGCTATGCTCTACCCTTTAATTACATCTTCCCTACACTGAATTAATGCCTATAGTTTCAATTGGGGGCGGGGGGTTCTTCATTTCCTGTCCTAAGCTGCTGTGTAGCGTTGCACAGTGTCTGCATCCCACGCCATGAAAAGAGATCCCCCCCTTCTCATCCCTCAAGGCGTAAGACACGTGGATAGGATTGGCATGGCAAAATTCATTCGAAAGGTGCAACATCGCATCTTAAAAAAGTCCTTCCCTGTATGATGAACAAGCCTATGGGTTATTAATGTTGCAGGGCGCTGTATTTGCTTGTCGTTGTTAAATAATAAGCCGTGCCTGCCTGTCACCGTTTGTTCTTTATTGTTGCATTTCACTGGCCTGGGACAAAAAAACATTGAGCTAGCACATGAAAACCTGCAGGGGACAGTCTTGCTTGGACTGGGAGAGGGGTTAGATGATCTGATCAGGTCTCCGTCTCACCCCCCTATCTCTAACTTGTCAGCCTGAAAATGCAGGAGACTAGAAACCAGCTTTAGCCCCCCCCCAGATCTCCCTGTGAAACTGACAGGAAGATAGAAACCTGTGTCTATTTTGCAACCTAGGAGAGAAATCAAATGTGGTAGTTAAAATTCTTCCACTTTCTATCATCTGAGGGTGTTCATCTGTGATGTGTCTAAGCACGTACACAAATACAGTAGAACCCTGTTTCTCCAAGCCTCTGTTATGTGGCTCTCTGGATTAACCGCACCACCAGCACTCACCCAGGAACAGCGATTCTCAGCCTTTTGGTTGCAGTAGCTTGGGCCCCAAGTCACAGCAGAGCTCGGGCTCTCGGCCCAGCGCAGGAGAAGTCCAAGCCCCGCCGTGCAGGGCTGAAGCGTGTGACTTAGCTCTGCAGGGCTCTCCTGATTATCTGAATTTTTGATGATTGAATCTGGCCCGGGTCCCAGTTAGATCGGGATTCCTCTGTATACAGGGACCTGTATCGTCATTTACATTGTCCTCTCTGATCTGGTAGCATTTTACACAGAGGCCAGGGCCAGATTTAAAAAATGATGATCTGGGCATCTAAAGATGCAGAGAGGAGCCTGAGGGGCGGGTTTCCCAAAGTACCTAAGTGAGTGTCAATTCCTGGGTCTGTTTCACTGCAGGGTTAATCCAGGCTCCGACTCCAGTGTTGCCTCTAACCCACCCCCAAACCTCTGACCTGAGTTCTGTGGTGCTTTAAACCCGGCAGGGGATACAAGCCAGAGCCTGGCTGCTGCTCTCACTCCGCCTGGTAACCCACCTCCTTTGCAGTGAGGACGCAGGTTAAATCAGTCAAGCGCTGATAGCCCTCCAGGACCATCTCACGGCTCCCCTGGGCCATATTTTCTTGCCCTCTACCTGCTCCCAAATCTGGCCCCAGCTGAGGTCAGAAGGGGCAAAGCGATGGCGAAGCAGAGCCCAGGCTCTGACCCTGACTGAGGGAACGTCTGCGTTTTGAGCTGGAAGGTGTAATTGCCAGCTCCGATGGACGTACCAGTGCCAGCTCGGAGCGAGCTTGAGTGTTAAAACAGCTGCATGGCATGGCCAAGATGGCATGGGACATGGCTGTCCAGTGAGATCCTGGCCGAGCCGCATGGAAAGCACGTGGGCAGCCAGCCCGTTGCATTTCAGTGACTATGTTGCTGGTTTTAGTGCAAGAGCTCGACCAGGGCTAGTGCAGCCCGTCTGCTCCAGCTGAATTGCAAGCAAAGGCTGAGTTTCTTCGACGTTTGCGTCTCTGTAGCAGCTCTGATAAATGGTTACTGTCGGGGGCTAGAGGGAATTACTGAAGAGACCAGCAGAGAGACGAGCCTGGATAGCGGCCACCCTGCCCTGACTTGACAGACAAAGCAAGCAGGCTCTGTGCAACCTGCGTGAGTGCAAGGGAAGGTGGGAAATCCCAGCTGCAAGCCCCGGGATGAGAGCGGCCTGGCTGCAGAAGGCTGCAAAGCAGTGACTTTGGACTGGGTGATGCGTGCAGTCGTTACTCAGATGAACAGCTCCAGCTGTTGCAGGTGGCCCATGGGACATCCATCTTCAGACAGGGTTTCTGCTCGAGGCCATTTCCAGCAGACTCCCCGGAGAAGACGGTAGGGCTGAATTGCTAAGAGTCGTCCCATTAAAACGTTATCGGCTGAAATTGCCGCTGAGACAGCGCCACATGCAACCTGCTGCTGATGACGGGGAGCAGGAACAAAAATCCATTTCTCAGTGGGGGAGATGAATCCTCTATAAACCCATGTTTCCCTGTTGCATTTAGAATAGGGCTTCAATACGGGGACCTGTCTCTGCGGGTACGTCTTCGTTGACGGCAACAAATTCGCCGCCATCAAGATCGACCTATCCAGATCGACTGAGCGGTCCGTGAAGACCTTGCTCGCTCGACCCGGAAGTTGACTTGTTAAAACCACCCCCTCGAGTGGCGCAGTGAAGACGCTGTGCACAGCGGAAGCGACAACGTCAACGGGAGTGACGCGAGCTGCTCTGCGTCACGCCCGTTGATTGCCGCCGAATTTTAAGGTCCGCGTCACCCAGGCCTCCCCTTCTGCTCTGCACGTCTGGCAGCGGGTGCTAGAGGGGCAGACAGGAAAGCCCGTCTTTATTTAACACCAGTCCAGTCGGATGTTGCTGAAGGACTAGAGGGTCGGTCTGGTGGGTAGCGAGCTGGGCGAGGTGGCAGCAGGGGTGAGTTCAATTCCCACCCCCACCACTGACTTTCGGCATGCCCTGGGTGAGTCAGTTTCTAGGCCTTGCTTCCAGGCTGCCCAGTGAAAGAGGGGTAACAATCCTTCCTTGAGCTGCCTTGCCCATTTGGGTCGTTCGCTCTTCAGGGCAGGCTCTGATCTCAGTTGCAGCTCCCAGTTTACTCCTCGGCTAGAACATCTCACCACTGCTCGTGTCGTAGCAGTCTCTGCGGACCCACACCTGAGCCAGGGGTCGTGTTGTGCCAGGCACGGCCCTGCACATCCTACAGTCTAAACAGAGAAAGGGTGAGAGGGGAAGGGGTTTGCCCGAGGTCAGCCAGCCGGGCCCGACGCAGAGCCCGCATCTCCTGAATGCTGGCTCCTTGCGAGGCCTTTCGACCCATCCCAACGCAGGGTCCTGCCTCTAACCCGCCTCTCCTCTCCCTGCGCAGCTCTTCATGGTGGACAACGGAGCAGACGACTGGAGAATAGCCATGACCTACGAGCGGATCTTTTTTATCACCCTGGAGCTGATCGTGTGCGCCATCCACCCCATCCCGGGCGAGTACCTCTTCACCTGGACGGCCCGGCTGGCCTTCACCTACACCACCTCGGTGGCCGACGCCGACGTGGACATCATCCTCTCCATCCCCATGTTCCTGCGCCTCTACCTGATCGGGCGCGTCATGCTGCTGCACAGCAAGCTCTTCACTGACGCCTCCTCCCGCAGCATCGGCGCCCTCAACAAGATCAACTTCAACACCCGCTTCATCATGAAGACCCTCATGACCATCTGCCCCGGCACCGTGCTGCTGGTCTTCAGCATCTCCTCCTGGATCATCGCCGCCTGGACGGTCCGCGTGTGTGAGAGGTAAGGGCACCTCCTCTCGTGGGGGGCGGGGCGGGCTCGTCTCACGTTCCTTTTGGAGGGGCTCGGACCCTCCGGTGCGTGGCACCGAGATGCAGCTGGAGACACTCAGGGCTCCCTTAAAAAGCCCTGAGCTAGGGACCCCCTAATATGTGATTTCCCCCTCCACAAACAGAGGGAAAGGGCCTTTAGGTTGCCTGCTACCGGCTTCAGTCATATATAACACCACGAAGGAACCCTCGTCCTGGCCTGGGAACCCGTTGTGCCAAGCGCTGTACAGACCCAGAACAAAAAGACAGTCCCTGCCCAAAGATCTTCCAATCTAAGCATAAGAGATGGTACCAGCCCTTCCTTAAAGGGGACGCCTTCATGTGCTCAGCCCATATGTCTGACCTTTGGGGAGGGCGGGTGCAGAGAGATGGTGTTTTCACTGCAGATACGCTCTGAGGGGCTTGGAAATTAAAGCTTTGGAAGTGTCTCCAGTTGTATTTTAATTTGGCAGCAGCTATGACCTTGGCCAGGAGGACTTCACTGCCAGACAGCCAGGGTTTCGCCCCAACTTGATGAGTGGGAAAATAACCGCGCTGCTTTTAAGCAGCCGGCGTGGAATTCTAGGGGATGCGGCATGCTGGCATTGCCCAAGGAGGCCAGGGATTTGGGGGTCGTTGTGTTTTTGCTGATGTCACCTAAGAGCATGTGGGCGGGGGCTACTTTGCTTTGGACGGCTGCTGTGAAGGCAGGGGCCTTTCGGAGCGTGTGCTGAGGCGTCGACTCGAGACGGCCGATCTGGAGCGAGTTCAGCACGCTGGGTGCTCTTGCCCCGCGTTAGCTCTTCCTTTCTTTGCCATTTTGGAAAAAAAAGCCACTGAGGGTGCACAGCTCCGGCCCTTATTTGTGGGCACCACCACCATGGGACCTGGTGGCAACAGTGGGCGTGTGAAAAGAGCAGTGAAAGAAAGAACTAATATAATGTCTCCAGGAGAGAGAGAGAGTGTGGTGCATGCCACTCGCTCTGCAAGCCCCTCTGTCTGGAGCTGACTTCTAGCCTGGCCTCCCTGGATATAGGCAAGCAGCCTCCTTGGTTCCAATTCTACATAGCTATGCAAGCGGGGGGCAGAGCTATATACCCCCCAGTTAGATCCAAGTGCCACAAATCATCCTGCAGCTAAGCAGTGCAAACTTCACTTGGTGCCGGTGGGAATTGCGTCCGTCTGGTGCCCTAGGTGAATTTGGTCTGACGGTCTCTTTAGACCACGCTCAGGGCTTCAGAACTAGTAGCCGATGCCCCCAAAAGACAGAGACATTTTTTATGTCAAGCTGATGGCTGCCACCAGCCTGTGCAAGTGCAGGGGGGGTCAGCCCCTGACAGATGCGTGCAGCTGGGTCTCTGTGGTATGGACTGAGCTATTCTCCGGGGCATCAGGAGGCTAAGAAAAGAACCTTAGTTTTGTTTAAATCTCATGATTTTTATGCCACTCTCCTGATTTTGGGGGGGCCTGACACTGATTTTTGGACCCTCAGGGTTGGCCACACTTGTGAGCCGCTGAGCCCCAGTGCCAGTTTGTCCCCATCCTTGGATTTCTCCCCACCTCTCTCCCCGCTCCACCCCCTTCCACCTTTGTTCTTCCCTTCTCCGCCAGACCTCTTTGCCTGGCGTGACACCTCTGCTTAGCTGACAGCGATGCAAGGCCAAGGATCTGCAGCACCCTCGGGGCACGGGCTCCCCCTTTTTCTTAAAAACAGGTCAAGCTTGTCCTCAGGCCGGGAGCTCTCAGGGTGCCTGGCAGAGACTGCCTCCTCTTTAACATGGGCTGACCCCATTCAACAGGGAGCGTGTCTCAAGCTCTGACATTTCAGCTTCAGAAGAGAGGAATGAGGGGGGATTTGATAGCAGCCTTTAACTGCCTGAAAAGGGTTCCAGGGAGGATGGTGGCAGATGACAGAACAAGGAGCAGTGGTCTCAAGTTGTGGTGGGGAAGGTCTAGGTTGGATATTAGGAAAACCTGTGTCACTAGCAAGGTGGTGAAGCACTGGAATGGGTGACGTAGGGAGGGGGTGGAACCTCCATCCTGCGAGGTGTTTAAGGCCTGGCTTGACCAAGCCCTGGCAAGGATGGTTTAGTTGGGGTTGGTCCTGCTTGGAGCAGGGGGTTGGGCTAGATACCTCCTGAGGTCCCTTCCAACCCTCATCTTCTCTGATTCTACGATTGAAGGGAGCTTCTGCCTAATGACCCCTACGTGCCCCTTCAGCTGCATCTGAGCCATCAGCCGGGCCGGCGTCCGAACGGTGCAGCAGCCGGCGTGTGTGTGGGGTGTGCGTGTGCTCTCTTCTCTCCTCTCCTCTCCTGCCTGCCACTTTACCGCTGCGCCGGGACTGCTCATTAATCTGCTCTTGTTTTCCCTCTCCAATTGCTATGCTGCTCATAGGGACAAACTGTGAGTCTTCATTCGTAGCAACCAATAGCCACCACCCTGCACGGGAGCTGCCTCTTACTTCCCGGGCTTCTGCCTGCTGCGAATTTAAGATTAGCTGCAGCTGGAGTGGTGGGGTGGGGTGGGGGTGGGGAGGAGGGCTGTGGAGATGGGGCGGGCAGACCCAGTTCCTAGCAAAGGGCCGTGAACCTTGAAAGCAGCCTGGAGCCGTTTCACTTGGAACCTCTACATTTCATTTTGATGGGAGCAGGTGCCTCCAGCATTTTGCCTCCCCCCCCCCCCCCCCCGGCTGGTCCATTCCAGGTGCACCCAGGACTCCAGTGTCCCCTCTCCCCTCCCTCTTCCCTTGGGAAGGGCATAGCCCTGCGTGGCACTAACACGGTGTGGCGTTGCCAGGCGGACTCCAGCGTGGGTCCCTCATGCTTTGCTGCAGGCTCTTCCATTGCATGGTGCAGACCCAAGACATTCCTGGGGACGACTCGGGCCGGGAGCTGGGCTGCTCGCCCTTTCCTGGCGTGAGCCTGCTTTCCTGGGCAAGGCCAGGTGGGAGAAAGAGGCATGCTCTTTATGTAGGAGACCTCTCCACGAATTGATCTGTCAGGGCTTGAGTGTCCTCAGTCTTGGGGGGTGGCAGCAGGGGGAGCTTTTCATCACATGCCCTGTAAGGCCGTGCTGCCAGCAGCAGAAGTGGAGCATCTCCAAAGGGCCAGGATCCACCAACTGGTTCAGAAGGGGCCAGAGTCCAGGAACCGGTGCTGACGGGCTGGGCAGACAGGGCGTGTCTCCTACTCAGGGAAGCGGACATATGCCCCAGCCCCTCGCTGTGGCCTGGTCCACACTTAAAACGTAGATCGGCATGGCTGCGTCACCCAGGGATGTGGAAAATATCATCCGCCCGGGCGCTGGGGCAGTGCTGCCCTGGCCCTGGGTGTAGACGCGCCGAGATGAACAGAAGAATGTCGACTGCAGCAATGGAAAAGCCCCTCCTGTCGCTGTAGCCTGTGTCTGCTGTTTGCGCTAGAGGGTTACGGCAGCCCAGGTATGGCACCGTAGCTCTGCCTCTCTTGCCTCCAGCGTGGAGACAAGCCCCGGGTCAGACGGCCCCCGCACTGCACAAGGGTGCGATATCTGCAGCAGGATCGCAGAGCCCTGCACGCTGTGCACTCCGGGGGAGTTCAGGCACTAACACAGGGCCTTCTCCAGGGAAGGCGACTCCGTTCAGGACCTCACAGGCCCTGAAGTTGATATTTCCCTAGCTCCTCTAGGACTTGTGTTGGCTCTGATTTAGGATGGGGATTCTTGGCTACTGAGTTTGATTCCGACTCCGGCTGCATAAATCCAGAAGACACCCAGCGGGGAGAATCCACATCTACACGTGGTCCTTTCTCTAGTGCCTTCCAGGGAGGGATCTGAAAGGCCTTTACAGACACTCATTGTGTGACTCCTCACAACCCTCCCTGGGTCACAGGGAGACATGACAGTGCCAGGAATAGATCCCAGAATTTCTCAGTCCCAGTCTCTCTGCGGAGCTGCATTTCACCACTGGAGCAGGTGTGATGAGTTAGAACTCAGCTGGCAGGTTGAAGTTCTTCTCTGAGCAAAGTGAGAGAAATCCAGCCCAGGTCCCTTGGCAAATGAATTGCCACTGCCTGATGGATGGTTCATGGCCTCCTCTGAAAGGCATTTGGGTTTCAGTCACACACATACGTTGTGTCTGGATACGCCTATGTACGTGTGTGAGCATGATCTCACACACACACACGTGCGCACACACTCTGCCCCATGATCCTGAGAGCAAGTCACTGCCTCTCTGTGTGCCTCAGTTTCCCCAGTCAGTTTCCCTCTCCCACGGGACTGTTTTAATATGTGCAAGCATGAAAGGTGCTGGAGAAAAGCAAAGAACTGTTAGTCGTGGTGGAGCAAGGATGCTGTCCCTTCCAGGTTCCATGCTCACTCATGGTGCTCTGTAAATAGTCAGTGACTCGCAGACTCTAAGGTCAGAGGGGACCACTATGATCCTCTAGTCTGACCTCCTGCACAAGGCAGGCCACAGAACCTCACCCAGCCACTCCTGTAAGAGACCCCTAACCGACGACCGAGTTACTAGGTCCTCAAATCACTCACCAACCTTCGCTTGCGTAGTAGATGCCAAAATATAATGGAGCATTTATCTCCTGACAGATTGCTACCTTTCCCATTGCTCGCACCAGTAGTGATTGGATCTGAAGATCATCAATACCCCTGCCCAGCGCCTCACATCCAGGCTAGATACTAGGGTGATGGGCCCCAGAGAAATGGGCAGTAATAATTAAAGCTGAGGAAATAGTGGGGGAAAAAATTCTTGCTCCAATTCCAAAGCAAATTTTGAGCTATGCCCTGTCGACATTTGCCTTCCATGCATGTCTGAGCTCTTTGGCTTTACGAGCATGGATCCTCATGAAAAGCAACATTAAGTTGGAATGTTAGTCGAGAGGGAATTTCCAGTGAGGGGCTCGATTCACCATTAACCTGTCTCTTGTGCGGTCCCTTCCCCTAGGGCAAAGGAGGGGTGTAAAACACTCCCAGTACAAGGTGGTAGCATTCAGCATGGGTGAACAATTAATTGAACAATTAGCTAGAGATCTCTCAATGCCGTGATACAAACCATCCAGTCACAGGCCAGGGAGGATACCAGGTGACTCGTGAATCTAACAAGCCCACCGTGAAATGTCGCAAAGATTCTCTCTTTCTCTGAAGCATTCTCCCTGATCCACAGATAAAATTTACGAATGATGACCACGGGTTGGAATCTCACGCTCTCTTCCGTGGAGTCACAAATGGAAGGGAACAGAAAGGGGGAACAAACAGGTAAAATTGGTTACATAAACGATTTGTTACAAATCATTCACTAAGCTCCAGTTTTTTACATGACAGTCAAGCAATCTTGATATGGCTCAGAAGCTGGAGTTTCTATGAAGCAAAATGAGTCTGCCCACAGGTGGTCCCATTTCTTACCATGTGAATGGAGCAAGAAAACCTGGAAAAGAGCAGCTGGAAAGGAAACATTCACTCCTCATTATTTATAGCTTGAGGATTTGGCTAAAAAGTCTCCAAAGGCCTTTTGCTCAGCTCTGAGTGTTTTTGCTGCTCAGCATTTCTCCCTCTTTAGTCCTGCAAGTCAGATGTGCTAGAAGAGTCCCAGGAGCAGTCCCTGCAATTAGAAGGACAGAGAGTGCCAGAGAGAAGGTGAAAAGCTGAGATGGAAGAAGACACTGAAAATGAAAGAGGGGGAGGAAAAGAACAGGAGAGTGAATGGGGGGGAGAAGGAAAGAGAAAAAGGAGGGAAGAGAAAAAGAAAGAGAAGAGAAAAGGAGAGAAGAAAGGAAATGGAAGAGGTGTCCTTCTACTGCATCCCCTGTCTCCGCTCTGTAACCACGTCCTCCCTCCACGCCAGCAGGGCCGTTTAGCGCTGACGGGAGTCCACTGGGGTAGCAGGATGCTTGGTGACATCCTGGCCCTCCTGAAGTCCACAGGAAATCTCATTGCCTGCGTTAGGGCCAAGTTTGCACCTGCTGTTGTGTTGTGCAGGTGGGCCCCGAGTAACCGCCTCGGTCACATTCAAACCAAAGATGGGTTCCCGACGTCCGTGAGCTGGCACTTCCAGACTCCTTTGGTCCGCAAGAGTGACCTTCATCCTAGGGCAGAGGCTACCACGAGGCTTGGGCACTGCTTACATTCCTCTTATGGCCAGGGGTGTCAACAGGACTTGCGTGGCACCTAGGCTTTGCCCGGACCTCGCCAGGCATTTAAAGCCTTCTCCCAATGGCGGCTTCCTTGTGCAACTGTTTCACCTTCTCACCCTCACCAAGTTAGCCAGCCAGAGGGGAGAGAGGTGTGGGGGGTTGTATTTTAAATTAACACCTCCGTGCCTTCGTTCCAGCTTCTCTGGCCTCCATTCATAGATCCAGGCACCTACAGGAGCCAAACCTGTTACACCAAGACTTTTTTTTTAAACCCCCATAATGCTTCACCGCATCATCATCCCATGGCCCTCCTGCCAAGAGATATGAAGTATTTTTCCCATCATGCTCCACTGCATCGCCTCCCCTCCCCTGTTGCACCAAGAGATTTGTGCTTTTCCCATAATGCTTCACTGCAGCAGCCCCGCCAGCCTGGTGCGTCAGACACGAAGAGGTTTTTTTTCCCAGAGTGCTTCACTGCCACAGCTTCCCCCCTCCCCGAGGTTCCAAGCCAAACTTTCAAAGATTCACTCAAGCCTTTCTGCAAAAGCCCCTTTTGAGAGCGAATGCATGCGAGGGGGGCAGGGAAGGAAGGGGCTTGTCTGACTGTCGGGAGCTGAGGGGGGCCAGGGTGTCTGTCTGAGGAATGCAGCAATCCTAAATTCCAAATCTCATATTGCTTGACTCTGATTTCGGACTGGTTTGGGTCTCTGTCTCTCTCGCTTCTCTCTCATTCTTTTTCCTTTCTTTCTGTTTTGATTTTTACACTCTCGTCTCTTTTCTCCCTTTTCCCTCCCCTGCATGCCTGCTGCAGAGTTTTGACGCCTCTGACAAGATCTGCAACACTGCTCAGTGTCGGTTATTTTGGATTGGGTTTTCCCCCGGGGAGCCCTGTTTTTGTTTCATTTTCTGGGTTCACTTTTTTTTTTTTTTGGCTGAAATTTTGCACAGTTTCAGGGTTGCCAGGCCAGGCCTGGGGTCTCAAACGGAAGCCTTTGGCGTTAACTCATTAGATGCTGGTTTAAAAAGTACACCGCCCCTAGAATTGTCTCTCCCCAGTGTCGAGAGACAGTTGGGCGGGGGTGAGGCAGGTCAAGACGGGAAGGAGAAAGCCTTCAGAGCCCCATCTGTGGTCACTGGCTCTCTCTCCTACACGAGGCTTGAGTAGCCCGAGCTGGGAATACGTGAGGGGAAGGATGAAATTCAGCCTGGTGCAGAAGCCCATGTGAGTCCCATGAACCACTTCAAAGCTGGGTTTACGTCATGTCTGAGTCTTCTTCTGGCGCGTCTGTCCAGGAATGAATTTCACACCCACCCCCCCGCCCATTCTTACCCCCCCGCCCCATCCTCCCACTCCAATTCCAGCCTTGGCAAAATGGCTGTTACCCTAAGACACTAGCCCCAAGGAAGTGACTTAGGAGAGGCAGTGGAGGATTCCTGGGCCAAGGGCAACAGAAATCCATGAGGGGAGGTGCTCTTGCGCCTCCACTGCAAAGCTCGGACCAGGTGGTGCACAAAACGCTTTCTATCCGATCTAGGTTGCCAGTTCAAACCCGAGCAAACCAGCCGTGACTTGAAAGCGGCTATTCTCTCCAGGCTGGCTTGGTAGCCTTTGGATAATGAGTTGGGGGATCTCAGGCTGCTGAAGTGAGGAGAAGCCACAGTTTGGAATTGTCCAAAGCTGAACACGGGTTTTGTTTTCTCCTCGTGGCTCTGAAATGTCATAACCCATCGTTTTTGCACTGCTTTTATGCTTCCTGCTGGGACGCAAAGGGCGCACACCCCGCCAGGAATGGCCACTTCTTGTGGCATTTCCATCCACAAGCAGGAATCTCAGGAAATTATGCACAAGGACTTGTTCTGAGATCTCAGGTACACAGATACCACAGCGACGGGCAGCCTGATTAACAATTTAGATAGGTAGATCGACCCAGTTCTGTAGTTTCAAATGTTTTGTACTGATTGGCTAACTTGGTATCTGACCCTTTTGATTGACTAGAGTTTGAGTACTCCTGGGTTCTATTCCCAGCATCACTCTTTGATCCAGGCTGAGTTTCTGCCCCACGTGTGTGCCTCAGTTTCCCCACCTGCAAAACAAGGGATATTGCCTACCTGCTGGGGCTGTTGTGAACGGAAATTAAGTTAATGTGCTTTGAGATCCTTGGAGAAAAGATGCAGAAAGGCAGCCTTATTATGAATTGATCCCTCAAGGTCATTGGGAGACTTAATTCTCTAGTGATCTTCCCAGAGGCCCCAGGTAACATGTGAAGCCCTTTTCTTCATATTTGTGCTACCTTTCAGATGTTTTGCTCTCCCCCTCTGCAGATTTCTGTTGTCCCCGGTTCAGACCCATCTGCAAAATGTCCTGGCTAAACCACTGCTAAGAGGTTGTATCAGGTGCGAGTTTCTCCACCCTCTGCGAATGCTGGAATAGAATGTGCCCGATGACAGAGGCATGGGGTTGGCCAGCTGTGTCATACGTGTGCCTGGCATATCACTTACATGCCACATCTGTGTTCTGCACACTGGTCAGGTTGATTTCTAGGCTTCCCGCTCCCTTCACACCTTGATGAATTGTCGCACTGCACAGTCGCTGTATAGCTCTCCTGTTCCCAATGGTATCCCTAAGTGGTCATGACAGGGGTCTGTGAACGGACACTGTCCCCTCACCGGCTCAGTCACCATTTATCTTCATCCAACGAGTCAGCCACACGGGTGCTGCAGTGCGTCTGGCTGAGATAACACACCTGACTACTGTGTTTGTGTCAGTGTTTAAGCAATAGCCTCTGTCACGCTCACCGGCGAGGTAAAAGGACAGGGTCCAGTAGTGATTTTTGGCCTAGCGATTGTAAATCCTACAGAGAGAGAATCCACCATTGACACTAGTTTAAACCTGGAAATGAGCCGTGCCCCATGCTGCAGAGGAGGGCAAAAGAAACCCAAGGTCTCTGCCAATCTGTCACCGGGGGAAAATTCCTTCCCAACCCCAAATATAACAACCAGTTAGACCCTGAACATGTGCGCAAGACCCACGAGGCAGACACCTGGGCAAGAATTCTCCATAGTAACTCAGAGCCCTCCCCAGCTAGCGTCCATCCCTGGCCGTTGGAAATACTCGCTGCTAGTTACAGATCGACTGCATGCCCCTGTAGGCAGTGTCCCATCCCCTCCATAAATGTCAAGCTCAGTCTTGAGGTTTGTTGCCCTCGCTGTTCTCCTTCAAAGGCTGTTCCAGAACATCACTCCTCTGAGGGTTAGAAACCTTTGCCTAATTTCAAGCCTAACCTTGTTGATGGCCCGTTTATATCCATTTGTCCTCGTGTCCACGTTGGTGCTTAACTTCAATAACTCCGCTCCCTCGCTGGTATTTAGCCCTCTGATGATTCATGGGTTTGGCTTTCCAAGGGTTTGAAATTGAAACGAAAGTTCTACCCGCATGGACTTTTGAAAGGCATAACTGCGCCCCAGCTTTGGGTGAAGGGGCGTGCCACTTTTCCCCAAACCCGGGCTGAGTTGAGTCGTGTTTCGGGTTTCACGGGGAGGATTTTGCTCTGCTCTCACTAGCTGCTGGGTGCCAGGGGAGCTGTCCTTTCGAATCCCTGACTGTTTGCAGGCCTATGTTTCCTTTTAATCGCCCTGGGCCAGATTCTGATCTCAGTGCCCTGGGTGTAAATGCAGAGCAGCCCCAGCTGCCCTCAGAGAACTTACTCCCGTTTTGTTGTGTCTGGAATCTGGGCCAGGACTCCTGACCAGCTACCATCAGCCAATTGCAAGTGAAATTTCAACCAGCGTAGGAACCTGAGCTGCCATTGCCAGTGACAGGCTTGAAGAGGTGATCAGCACCCTTCTGTTAATGCAAAATCGCAGCTCCGGCGACCTCCAAAGAGACATTCAAGTCAGCAGAAGGCCTTAGCTGCCACCTCTTCGTCTTACGTTAGTGCTGATAGTCCTGGCTTAAAACTCTTCAGCTCCGGATGTTTCTATTTGAAGCTTCGTTTGCATTTCCCATTCCCCCAAAGTCTGTCAGCATTCAGTGTCTGTCACGCTGACTCTGAGAGGCTCTTTTTGTGTCACCTAACGTTGGCGGGGACAATTTCCAGAAAGCATCCCTCGCGGTTCCTAGAGTCTAAGGCCAGAGGGGCCATCGTGATCATCCAGCCTGACCTCGTGTCTAACGCTGGGGAGCTGAGTGTGTGTGAATAAACCTGTACGCGCACACACACACCCCCGTCATGCCCGCTGACGCATGCAGTCGTGCAAGCCTGGAGCAGTCGGAGCTGCCAGTAACCTGAATGGGAATCCTGGCTGAGCCAGGACCCTGGGATGGAGCCGCACGTGGGCGAGTGACACAGGGAATGACGCTCGTGCAGTCACTTTCCGCAGTGGAGAATCAGGCCCTGGGTGTGCGCGTGCGGTTGTGTGTCACACTCACACCAAGAGATAAGGCTCATTCACAGATACAATTTCTCCACACTACCCCGCCAGCTGTACATGGCACTGCTCCGGCTGTGCACACTGCGCTCTCCGGGGTCAATCTCCGCTCACGGGAGCGGGTGGTACCTCGGGGAGATGCTGAGCCGACCAGCCCCAGTGCAAGCAGGAACCAGTGGCGTACCGTGGGTCTCCGGCGCCCAGGGGCCAAGCCTGCATTTGCACCTCTCCCACTTCCCCCATGCAGAGCAGGAAGGGTCCCGGCACCGCCCCCAGTGCCCTGGGGAGGAGGGGGTCTGTACGTGCAGGGAGGGAAAGGGGGGTGTGAGGCCGGGAGGTTGCAAATGCAGCCTTGGCTCTGTCCCCCCCGCTGCACTTACCCGCCACGTGGCGCCTGGCTTTCCCACCGCAGCCTGGTGCCGGCTTGGATGGGGCGGCCTCACCCCCCCGCCTGGGGGCCTGGCCCCGTCTCACCTCCCCCCTCAGTACGCCCCCGGCAGGAACTTCAGGGGAGCAGCTGTGACTTGACCCCTGGGGAGGATCAGGTCTAGCCGGGTTCTGTTCTTCCACCCCTCTCCCCTCTCTTGATCTACTCCTCCTGCGTCAGCAGGAATTGGGAAGCCACCTTCCCACTCAGATACTTGCCCTGCACAAGCAGATTCTCCACGGCCTTGGCCAGCCGCTTGAATCCCCTGCGCGCTGCTGACACAGCGACTGGGGAGTGCACCCCTCTGGATCTGCACCCTTGACAGAAGGAAGTTCGCTTGCAATTCTCTGGCCCTTCCACAGCAGCAGGGCAAAGTCCTTAAATCAACCTAGTCCCTAGGTCAGTCTAGCACCAAAGCCAGAGGCAGGCAAGACAAGGGCAGGACACCGTTTGAGCAGCTCTTGGCTTTTATCTGCCCAGGAGCAGGACGCAGAGCAAGAGAGACGGGAACTGGAAGGGGCGATGCCTCGTGCTGTCGTTCACAGAGCGCAATAGGGCGCAGCGTCAGTAGCGTGACAGTCCCTGGGCCACTAGGTCAGCTGTTCAGCCCACTAGCTGCTTTTTCACACCGCCATCCCAGGCAGGTGCGAAGGCCACACAAGGCCACACCGCGTCGCTTGAGGCAATGTCCCCAGCTCCCCGGCTCGCCTTTCCCATTCCGGATGCCCGCGGAGGTTTGTTGGCACAACGCCTCCATTGCTCTGAGCACACGTGATGTGAAGGGGGGGGTGATGTGACGGCTGGAGAAGCTTCTCTTTTCAGAGGGGCTCCGGGTTTTTTCTCCTCGGCTGTGACCTTTGAAATCTGACGTCACACGTGGCTCCGAGACCACGGGAGGAGGCCCTGGCAGCCCTAGGAGGAATTTGAAATACCAGCCACAGGCTTGAAGCTGGCCGTAGCAAGGGATGCAGATGCAAAGCCCTGATTCAGTAGCTCTGTAATGCCCAGCTATCACCATGTATCTGCTTGGCGAGAAAGGCACGGACTAGTGGCCGATTCCCTCTGGGCAAGTCAAGGAGGGCCAAATTAACCTCTGGGCAGAGGAGCCAGCACAGGAGGGATTGCCAGCACAAGGGTCCCTGTGCTGCCTCTCTGCCCGGGGGGAAGTGACACTGTCACCCTGTCTGTGCCTCAGTTTCCTTGTCTAACATGAGGCTCTTGACACCCCCCCATCCCATGGGTTTTGCTTTGCCTCCCAGACCATGGCTGTAATCATAGCTGAGTGTTCTCACCCCATTACCAGAGAGAAACAGTGAGAGCAGAGGGAACCAGGCAGTGAGGAAGCATTACGGGTTGTGCCTAAGGACCAGCCAGGTGGAGAGGCCCCATCGCGCTAGGCGCTGCACGAACACGAAGCAGCGACCCGTCCCTGCCCTGAGGCGCGGCTCGTCTAAATAAGGAGTTGCACTGGGGTGGTGGAGCAGACATTCACGCCTGGTATTTTGCATTCAGCCAGAAGCCCCGTTGGCCTGACATTTCGCCCTGCGACAGCCCCAGGCTGTGGCCCACGTTGGATTAAGATCCGATGAGTGACTCTGAAATGCTGGAGTCGGGGTGTGCGTTGGTGATGGCACCGGGGGGGAGGGGGGAGAGTGGAGGGGCCCGATAACCCTTGACCTGTGTTTTATTGCCCCTTGCTCCGCAGATATCATGACAAGCAGGAAGTGACCAGCAATTTCCTGGGCGCCATGTGGTTAATTTCAATCACCTTCCTCTCCATTGGCTACGGCGACATGGTGCCGCACACCTATTGCGGGAAGGGGGTGTGCCTGCTCACTGGAATCATGGTACGCCCACGGGGCCATGGGCATCCCGGCTGCATAGAGAGAGCTGAGTGGAAACCCAGCTCTGCCCACACAGAGGCTATCATTGCTTTTCTCACCTCCCCTGCTTGGAGCGTGAACCTGCAACCCACAGCTCTAAAAAGCAACCGCCGCTACGCTGTGAGCTAAACAAGCGACTCCCTTAGCCGCCGGCGGGAGTAGGCTCTTATCTTCTTATAAAGACCAGTCACCAGAAAGAGGCAAAGACACACGTGCTCCTAGTGCAGGTAGATTTATCCTAGCCCAGGGTGAAATGCCCTGTTTCTCACTCCCTGCTGCCATGAACATGGCATGTTTCCAGTGGTCCCTGCAAACTTTTCTGGTGTCAATGTGACCATGACCCTATGAAAATCCAGCTGGGTGCTGCCATCTCCTCTCCTTAGCTCTTGCTCCTTTGCACACACAGGTCCTAGCAACCTCTCTCCCGGTAGCCGTGGGTTCTGTTTTCCCTTACCCGTGCCCCTTCTTGTTTCGGTCTCAGGGCGCTGGATGTACGGCTCTGGTGGTTGCTGTAGTCGCCCGGAAGCTGGAACTCACCAAAGCCGAAAAACACGTGCACAATTTTATGATGGACACACAGCTAACGAAGCGGGTAAGAAATTGCCACCGCTCCCCACGCCGGTTCCTTCTCCCTCTGCCCCTGTTCTCCCTCCGCCCCACGAACCCCAGCCATCATGTTCTGGGGGTGAAATTCAGCCCTGGGGAACAAAGGATTCTGGGATTTCCAGGGGTGTGACTTATGTAGCATCTAGGCTTTGTGTTGGCCTTCCTGCCCATGGTGAATTTCCCCCTACAGGCTGGCTCCAGATGTGATCGACGCCCAATTTACTCAGCCTGGTAACTCCTATATTTATTTATTCCTGTTTCCTGCAGGTGAAAAATGCTGCTGCCAACGTACTCAGGGAAACGTGGCTCATCTACAAACACACCAAGCTGGCGAAGAAGACTGAGCATGCCAAAGTTCGGAAACACCAGCGTAAGTTCCTCCAAGCCATCCATCAGTAAGTCCAACACCTTTACCTGCTTCATATTTGGTACCCTCTGGAGTGTGCTGGCCGTGAGGTTGGGGAAGCAAAGGCCTGGGAGGACCATGACTGAGCAGGATTGAAAACAAGCGGGCTGGCATTTTTAACATTCCAAAATTTGGATGAAAAAGATTGAAATTTGGAAGAAAAGGGTTTTTGGTTTTAAATTGGTTGAGAAAATGAGGGAAAATTTCCCCACAATTTCAAATGCTGACATCAAACTTCATCGAAATGTCAAATGTTGACCAAAAAATATGTCAGAATTTGACAGGACAACATTTCAGGTCAAAATTCCAAAATGTTCCCGTGAAATTTGGCCAAAATTTTTGACCAAAAAGAAAACCCAATCCAATGCTTGCCAATTGCTGTCTTTGTTTTTCAACCAAGTTTGCAGCTAGCTGAAATTTTCAAACTTCAGCAAAAATAACTTGTCCAACTTTCGAATTTCAATGAAAAATGTCACCTCAATTTTGAGGGGAAAAAAGGGGACAAATATGGTTGAAATTTAAAATTTGTCAAATTTTCAACAATCAACAGATTTCTACAAATTGCCTTTTTCCCCCTCCTGTTTTTCCAACTGACTGGCTGAAACGTTTCAATTTTTGAAATTTTTGACCAAAAAAAGGGAGACAAAAATTTCTAAATATTTTCCACCGATTTTTTTCCCCTTGGTTTTCCATCCGCTTCCAGTTCTGTCCCTTTGAAATCTCAACTCATCTTGCATGCTCCATCACCGTGACCTCAGCCATGGAGCCCTGTCCTCAGCCTGCAGGACAGGAGGACTTTTAAAGGGCTGTCACCACAGTTAGGGATCGAAGCTCTGGGGAAATGGGCAGAGGAATCTTGGGACATTTTTCCCCCCAGTGGGACAAGACGCTAAATGGAATCAGCTTTGTCAGTTTCCAGATCTGTGCACGCGTTCTGGGCCTTTGTGCATGAAGGGGTGGGGGGACGTCGGGGGTGCCAGGGCGGGGCAGGGGAGGGCACAGGCCGACGTGACAGTGTGTGTTGTCTGTCGTGTTATTAAAACGTGTTGTGTTTTGTCTTTGTTTTGGCCGATCCCTCCAGAGCTCAGAAGTAAGTCACCTCCGTGGAGCTGCTAGTCTCTTGAATGTGGCCTTGCTTTGTGCATGGTTTTGCTGAAGTGGAACACTTTGGAAATTCAGACCCCATTTCCACCCTGTGAATCCACTGCACCGCGGGGGAGTCTGCGGCGTGGACTCCCCCTCATCGATCAGTTCAGCAGCCTGAACGCCATGGTGAACAGCCATGTAGCAGCTTAACAGGGCTTCTCTCCCTGCCGGGGGCTTGCGTCACTTGGAGCATCTATGCTGCAGCCAGCCTGGGACCCGGAGTCTGTACTCGCACTGTCAGCCCGGGACAGGGTCTGTGTCGCCTCACCTTCCCCACTGTTTCTAGCCACGCTAGCTAAATTCAAGCCAGCCCAGGTCCACTCACCCGAGCTGCAGCCGCTCCTCTGCTCAGGCGTACCCGGTGCGCACGAGCCAGACCCTGCTCTGGGTGAGCTGGCAGTGGAGTTATGCCAACTTCAGCCTCAGCATCACAGCAAAGGGCTGGTTTTAGCAAGGCTGGGAAAGGAACGCCCGTCACTCTAGAAAAGGCAGGGCTGGATTCGATAGCCCCGGGGCAGGGCTGGATCTAGGGGACAGTCTTGGAACGCGTGATCCTCCTAGAACCTCCTAGATCCCTGGGTTCCCACCTTCCACCCTCGTGGCCTTGGATTGAGTTTCGGGGCATGGCAGAGGAGGGATTGAGGTGGGATGAGAACTGCCCTGGGCGGCTAAATGGACGTCAGTTTAGGGCTCGGGGAGGGACCTGCTGATGGGGGCAGCAGAGAGAGGTCTAGGGAGGGGGCAGAGATGCCTCCAGCCTTTTGCTTCTGTGCCTTCCCACAGTGTTGAGCGCAAGGGACCCCAGCGGAGTCGCCGGGGAGGGAGCGCGGCCGTGCGATCTAACTGCAGGAGGGGGCTCTGTGCAGCCGGTAGGCCAGGGTGACTGCAGCCGGGGAAGCCAGGCCAGTGGAGAAAGCCCTTCTAAGCTGCGACATCGTCGGCAGCTCTCATTCATACGGAGGCTTCCCCACTCCGCGTCAGCCCGGCACCACCCCAAGGTCACTTTTCAACCACCCAGCCCAGCCCTGGCTCCCAAGGGACATAGCTTCCTCCGGGGGTCCCATCTCCTCTTCTGTTAGAGGGGGCGGGAGAATCGGCATCTAAATTCACTGCTGGGCTTCTCTGCCCCGTTTCCAGGCCTGTCTGTGTGGCAGCAGTTCTCTGTAGCTCCACCATCTCGCTGCTGTGTGGCTGCTCCCCAGTGGGGCTGGAGCCCCATTTCCCCGCACAGGGCCTCAAATACCCAGGATCCTCCTTCTTCCCAAGCACCCACAAAGGTTGGTTGATTGCCCGGCGCCAGCTCCCGGAGCGTGCTGTGGCGTAGCCATGTCCGAGAGAGATTTGGTCTCTGGCAGGGCGTGGTGGGACAGGACTTGAAAAGTGCACCAGGCTTGAGGGTATTGGCCCCCTTGGGGCCGCCTCATTCGACAACTGCATGGCTGTGCGTCTGGGTCCAGGCGCTGGAGCGCTGTGCATGTCATTCGGGAAGGGCCGCCCCCGGCTCCCTTTCTCCCCCTGCAGTATGGGGCCACTGACCCAGGGTCGCTTCTTTGGCTTTAGGTTGAGGAGCGTGAAAATGGAGCAACGGAAACTGAATGACCAGGCGAACACGCTGGTGGATTTGGCAAAGGTGAGCCGCCAGGAGTTGTCGCCCCTCGGCAGAATGAGAGCTGGGGTGTAATGGTGGGAGCAGGGGCTCCAGGATGCCTGGCTTCTGTTCCCAGCTCCGGGAGGAGAACGAGATCTGGGTTCTACCCCGAGCGATGGGAGGGAAGTGGAGTCTGGTGACTGGAGCAGAGAACTGGGGACAGGACTCGTGGGTTCTATCCCCAGTTCTCCGCTGACTCTCACTGTGTAGCCTTGGCTGCGTTAATCGCTTTGGTACATCTCTGTCCCTGGGGCTGATCCGAACCGTTGGGGATGTGTATCAGAGGCCTAAACAACTACAGATGCCTTGGGAGCAGCTAGGCTGGGAGCCCTGCGGCTGACTGTTGAGACAGTGTTGGGTGTGAGCCCATTTGCTTGGCGTCTGGCCTCACCCCTTCTCTCCGACAGACCCAGAACATCATGTACGACATGATCTCCGAGCTCCAGGAGCGCAACGAGGACCTGGAGAAACGCATCAACACCCTGGAGAGCAAGATTGACTCGCTGGGCCTCAGCCTCCACGCTCTGCCGGGACTCATCAGCCAAGCCATAAGCCAGCAGCAGCGAGAGCTGGCCCAGAACTGCGCCCCCAGGTTCTGCCCCATCTCCAACAGCTCAGAGAGGTCCTCGTGGCGGAAGTCTCCTTCCACTGCGCCCCACAGCTCCTCGGACAGCGGGTGACACCGGGGGCCCGGGCCCGTTTATGTCTGGCCATTGTGTGGCTGATTCTGTTCGCTTTGTTCTGGAAAGCCCTGTATAGTTAAACTCCCGCAGTTCCTCGTGCTGGAGTGAAGCTAGAGTTACCGTAGGGTCCTCTACCATAGTGATGGCTGCCTTTATCTCGGGGAGGAGAGGCGGGGTGGGTAGAGCAGCACCCAGTACTCCAGCAAGGGAGCCCAGCCGCATGCAGAACTGGGCACAGACTACCTGGAGGCAGCGCACCGCGCTCGGCCATCGTGACGACGTGGTGTGCAGCAGCAGCAGCGTGGTGTAGTGGTTAGGGCACGGCAAGGAGGCAGGACTCCTGGGTTCTTTGGGAAGAGAGTGGGGAGGTTGAGTGGCGAGAGGTAGGGGCTCTGGGAACCAGAACACTTGGGCTCAGGGGGGATCCAGGAATCCTGCGATCCAGTTCTGGCTCTGGGAAAGGAGTGGTCAGATGGTTCGAGCGGGAGGGGCGGGAAGCCAGGACTCCCAGCTTCTACCTCCAGGTTTAGGAAGCGGGGTCGTCTCACAGTTAGAGCAGAGCTGGGACTAGGAGTCAGGACTCCAGGGTTCTATCCCTGGCTCTGTCACCACCTCAGCTTAGCCATGTCATCACTCTGTGCCTCAGTTTCCCCATCTGTAAAATGGGGGAATCACGATCCTGACCGTTGCAAAGCGCTGTGAGATTCTTGGCTGCGCTGTTGAGCCAATATGGACTGTGAACAGGACAGGCGCAGCTGATGCCACCCAACCCGAGGCACTTCTGCTGACGACGGCTCACGCCACCCGGCAGGTGTGACCCAGCAGGGGTCTGAATCCGGCCACGAAGCATGGAAGGAATTCTGCATCACGAATGCTGGATGGCAGGTGGGAGAAGAGCCATCCCCCTACATGCCAGGGAGCGGGGAAGCCGAGGGAGGGCAGGGGGTGTGATTTAATACACCTTAGAGCGCTGGCCTGGGTACAGAGGGTAGGTTCCTCCCCTTGTATCAATCGGCTGGGTAACCCACAGAGCTTTTCTGGGGTCACACAAGAGTGGCTGCAGAACAGTGGGGAACGGGAGTGGGGAAGGTGGGTGCTGGGCAAGGGTGAATGGGAGATGGGTTGGGGCCAGACAATGGGACATGGGAGGGGACGTATCTGTGAGACATCCCCCTGTTGAGGCATGGTCCCCACCATGGCAATGGCAGAGGTTCCCCGCCCTGGGGGGGAGGCTGCAGATGAATGGCTGCGTCTCAAGCGCTTCAGCGCCATCCACAAGGCCCAGGTGGCTGGCTCCCAGGCACCTCCCTGCTGGGATCTCCTAGTTCTGCAGCCTTCCTTGGCCTCTGGGGAGATGTGGTCTGGGGACCGAACCCCAGGTGGGGGAATCAACCTGGAAGCGGGGCCAGGCCCAAGCCATAAGGCTGGTCTCCAAGCAGCCCAGGCGGGGGTGTCTCAGAGCTGTAAGGGGGGGGGTCCATGTGGCCCATTATAGCGCATGGGGCCATTTGAAAATGTTGGCTCTTGATTCAGGTTTGGACCCTCTCCAAGGCCGAGGGGCTGGGGTGGGCTTGAGACCCAGGGTTCTGGTTCTGTACCAATGGACCATCCTCTGTGTCAAACGTCAAAGAGATCCCATGTACTGTATTGTTTTCATCCCAGTCCTGCTGTAGGAAGTCATTGGCACAAGCTAACACCATGGGATGGCCCTGGCGGCCCCTTTCCCACCCCCCTCCTGTTCATCCCCTCGCCGGGGTTCATGAACGTGTTCCACACAGCTCTCATTTCAGTCACCTAAGACACCAAGGGGAGGTTCAGCCAGCCAGAGGCCTCCTCCGGCTGAATGTTCTTGGAGGCAGGTGCCTGGCACAACAGACCGATCCATTGTGATTTACCAGGGCGGGGCCGGGGATGGCTGGTCCCCATTGTCGATGGAATTTTAAATGCTCTTGCAAGGAGAGATTTCCAACCCTGCAGGGGTCAGTGGGGAAATGTAACGGGTTGGGAGACAGCTGCCTCCGTGAGCCCGCGCTTACTCCCTCTAATGCAACAGAGAGAACCACGGGGCCACCTACAAACCTGGGCGCTGACTCTCCAGCGTCGTGAGCCTTGCACCATCATTTACGCCGGCGCAAAGTCAAACGCTCTCGGGTCAGAGTCACGGCGTTTGACACCCGCTCTGCACTGGTGCAGATGGCTGCAAAGCAGCATAGGGCATCAGGCCCCTGGCCTCCAGCTTCACTCCAGTAGTGGGTTCTGATGACAGAATCCAGGGAACTTTCCAATAAACCCTTTTTCTTTGAAGCCAAACTTCAGATCCTAGCAGGAGTGGCAGGTGGGGGGCGGTGAGGGGTCCGGCCCTATGTGACTTTTCCTTAGGAATCTCTCCTTTCTTTTCTTTTTTTTTAAAAGGGAAAAATAAATATATAAAGAGACCAGCCTCTGGCCAGCGTTTTGTATGCACTGCCACAGTCCGCCGTGTGGCGAGTGCTGTAATAATATTTACTAGGTGAACGGTTTACTTCTTTCTCCCGCTGCTCTTCAGCCTCGGCCTGAGGTATTTGTGTTCCCTCTGGGGCGTCCGCTCTTGGGGAAACCTTTCTCTGGGGAGCCTGGATTAGACGACAACCCCCTTGCTGCTGGCGCCCGCAGAGGGAGACGTCTACAGAACCGTGGGAAAGCCAAAGGGCTGGTTGTAGCTCACAGGTGAGTGTGGCTTGCAGGGAGAGCTGGGGGGCGGTTTTCCAGTTCCCGATCAATGCCAAAGAAAAAGAAACTGTTCCCCGTCGAACCAACCCTCCCCCCCTTTTTTTAAAAATTTTGCGCAAATCCCAAATTTCCCCTTTAAACAAGGTCCACCCCCGCTCCACTTCATTTGTGGCTGTTTTTTGTGGCCTTTGAAAAATCCTCCTGCCAAGCGCCTTGTGAGGCGTGAAATGAACTGCAGCTGCTAATTGAGGGCTGAAATGGCAGCTGTTCTGTAACGATCCCTCTCCCCACCGCACATACCCAGCCCGGCTCGTCCATCACACTGCGGCTTGGCTGGGAACGCATCAATAACCGCAGGCAGGAGCCTCTGTGCTTCCCCTTCCCACTTCCATGACTGACCCGGCCTCTGAGCTTCTCCCGCCTCATCCATCAACCTGCCACCTCGGGAAGGAATTGTCTCCGCTGCGCTGGACAGACCCCACTCTGTGCGTGCCAAGCTGGTGGTGATGGCAGGTCCTGGAGCCCAGCTGGAAACATCGCCAGCTTGATGAGATTAGCCAGGCCTCCAAATACAACGCACCGAGTGTGAACCGACTACAGAGACGGGAGGGAGTGGCTGCAAGTCCGGATCGAGGGGCACCAGCAGAGCTGTGTGTTTGGGCAGCCCAGGGCAGGAATAGTGCTGGGGGAGGGGGCATGGATCAGGATAGTGGGGGGCGCCAGCAGAGCCGTAAGGGGAGCGAAGTCCAAGACCGTGACGGGGAACAGCTGTGTACGATCTAAATGAGCCGAGCCCAGCACAGGGCTCCCAAAGTCAGATGGGTTGGGGCGGTGTCAGCTCAGGTGTTCGCAGCCGGGCCCTGCATTCAACACCAGAGCCTCCTCCCAGCTCAGGCTGTGGGGCCAGTGGGGCGGTGAGAGCCTGAAGAGCACCTGGGCCTGCTAACGGGCAGCTGGAGCTTGGCTGAGCGAGGGAGCCGCTGACTGCCCTTTGCTGGCAGCGGGCACCGGCTGAGGCTGGCCAGGGGAAAGCCTCTGGGTGCTGCAGTCTGCCGGACAAAGGAGCTCCTTTATGCTGCTTCGCCCATCACCTGTGCCCCAGGGCAAGAGCTGGGCACAGACTCTTGGGGCCCTCGGTCCTGCCTGGCCAGGTGAGAGCGCCTGGCTGCTTACAGCTGGTGCATGTGCAGGGCCTCAGGGGAGGGGGGGCTTTCAAAGGGAAGGGACCAAAGCTCCCTTCTCCCCTGGCAAGTCTCGGGCATCTCGAGAAGTAGGCAAAGGAGCCCTGGAGCAAAGGATGGGACGAGGGTGAACTGCAGTGGGAGGACGCCCTCTGCTGCCTGCCGCCGAAAAGGGAGGCCCTTTGCCTGGTGCAATCAGGGACTTCTTCAAATTCGATCTCCCCCCCCACCATTCCTCTTCCGCAGTCCTTTGCGTTGTCCTATTGGGGTGGGGGGAGGGCTAGTGGTTAGAACAGGGTGGTCCGGCAATCAGGACCCCTGGGCTCTGTTCTTAGCTCTGCCACTGCCTCCCGCTGGGGCCTCGATCAAGTCCTGGCCCTGGTCTGTGCCTCAGTTTCCCTACCTGTGGAACGAGGGAAATAGACCCTCCCTCGGCAAAGGGGCTTGGGGGGGATGGTTCGTGCCCACAAGCTGCCTGCAGCGTCTCAGATGAAAGCTGCTCTGTCTCTTTGGTTCACCCAGCCCTCCCCGCGGGATGGAGTGGCTTTGCTGTACTTTCTGGGCTGGGCGCTGAGAATCCTGTCGGCCCAGTTCAGCCGGAAGGGCCCGTGGTTCTCCTGCAGAGCCCTGCGCGCTGGCGGCGAGGCGCTGTTCCCAGTGGAAGGCCAGAGTAATAATAAAGGTGATGGAGCAGCCCAGCCGCATGCAACGTTCAGCTGTTTCCCACCCCGCTGCCACTCTCCAAGAGACGAGACATACACGGAGCTGCCAGCCAGCGATTTGCCCACCATGGTGCAGGAAATGGAAGTGACTGGTCCTCTCTCTTCGCATCCTCCCAGCAGATGCCCCACCAATAGCAGGTGACCAGAAGGTGGCGTGCAAGGTCCAGCAGCTAGCGTGCAGGTTCTAGGCTCGGCTCTGCCATTGACCTTGGGCAAGTCCCCTGCCTCAGTTTCCCCAACAGGTTAACAATGCCCAGCTGCCTGTTTAAAGTGCTTAGCGAGCGTGAGAGCCATGCAGTGATGCTGAACCACCCCAGCGGGCTGTGGGGACCTTTGGCGCCATGAGCGTCTAGTGCTTGAGTTAAAGGAGCAGCTCTTCTTGTTGGCAGCAGCAGTAGTGGGTTCTTAGCTTTGCATGTGGAGCAGCCAATAGAGGGCGACGAAGACCCCCCATCAGTGGTTGCCTCGGCTATGTGAAGTGCAGTGACTTAAGTAGCTGCCGGCACAGTGCTTCCCACAGGCTGTGACGTCACATTACCCCCCTCAACACACACATACACACAGCCTCTAACGAAACGGGGAGTGGGCCTGGCCTCCTGAAAACTGGCCAAGAGCCCCCAGGCGCAAGAGAGGTTTAGAGATGCAGTGATACTAACAGTGCAACCAAAGGGGCAGGGAATGGGGCAGGGGCAAAGCAGGGGTGAGCACGGCTGCTTCGTGCTGGGGGATAATGCTCCAGAAAAGCGCCGTGTGTAATGGTTAAAGCAAACAGCAAACGTTTTTCCTTTTCGTCCCAGCCCAAATCAGATTAACCGGGGGCCGGGAGGGGAGGAGGCTGGTCGTGCCGCAGCACCAGGAAGGTGAATGATCCTGACTCTCCTAATCAGCTTGCAATCGATTGGAGAAAAGCGTTAGCCGGGTTGCAGCAGGGCGCACTGGAACGGAGCTGGGCCCCAGGCCATTAAGCGCACGCGCCTGGCACCTTCTGGAGCAAAGCGAGGCAGGTTTGTCTAATGGCTGGAGCTCACTGGAGCCTGGTGCAGTGTTTGCTGCAGACGGGGGTGGGGGTGGGGGGGTGGACACGATAGACTGAAGCCCTGTCAGTATTAATTAGCTGCAGCTGCAGCGTGTGGGTGAGGGGAGGGTGACATGTCCAGACCCGGAGCCCTGAAATAAACCCACATACTGCCAGATTCTTCTTCTGTGCCCCCCCCAGGCGAATCCTTCCTGCAAAGCTTTGTAATAACCCCACGGGGTCCTCCTGGGGCTGGTGTGCCGAGCCTCCTGGCCCAGAGGCCCAGGCCTCAGCCTATTTGATGTAAAGGAAAATCTCTCCTACCTGCCCGCAGTATGGTGCCTATGGTAGACAGTTGAGTCCAGCCACAGAGGGCAGGGATCACCATCACGCTGGTCCTAACAGTACCATTAGCCCCCCCCAAGTCCTAGCCTACTACTGCAGCCCGTTCATGGAGTTACTCCTTTTCGCACCAGCGGGCGAGAGAGAGGTCCGTACCGGGCTGCTGAAGAGCAAGAGTTCGAATGCTGACGATGCCCCCACCATCAGGGGGGCAGAAGGAACCCGCCCGCTGTTGAGAGGCACGGAGCGCGCACAGATTTTATTTTTGCTGGCGGTGACGCTGTCCCCCAGCAGGAAGGGTTGGCTGATGGGCAGGAAAGCATGGGGCGGAGTGCCGCCTGCCTGGGGCGGGGGGTGCTCCATGAGAACTCCCCCCCCAGGGTGGAGCTTATTATCCAGCGACACAAGGGCCCCCGGCTCTGCACACGGGGCTGCCTTGTGGCCGGGCGCAGTTAATATTTAACTCCCTGTTTTACACTGGAGGCTAAGAACGCACCAAGGGAAGCAGCTGGGCTGGACTCCTGCACCGCACCCCGACTTTGCCGCGATGCCAGCAGGAGCGTGAGGATCAGCCATGACCCTAGGTGCCCCGGCCCCCGGCCCCCAAGGCAGGTAATGGCTCACACCGTGTTCTGTTTGAAATCACAGGGGCCCTCCCTTCCTGAACAGTTAGCGGCCCCGCTGGGAAGGCTGGCGTGGCTCAAGATACCCTGTCGTTGGTGCAGAGCCTATAGATCGTTCCTGCCTTTGCTGCCAACAGCCTCACCCAGTCCCATGCTGATTCCTGATGGAAGCAGACACAGGCCCTGGGCGTTGCTGCATGGCATCCATGTAACATGGGGCCTGCAGTGGTGTGGCTGGGGTAGGTCCCACCGGCTCGAGCCCTGCTCTCTGCTGGTGCAAGAATCCCCAGTGCAGACAAGCCCCAGGTCCGAGGGGCTGTGCGGCCCTGCATCCTCTCCGCTGGACTCTGCGTTACAGGGTAAGGCAGGGCAGCCCCTCAGCTGCGGCTGGCTCTGCCTAAAGGAGCAGCTGAGATCCCGGCTCTTGGAACAAAACCCAAGAATCCTTGTTTTCCCATCCGCCCTGGTGTGAACGCCCCCCGTCCCTCTAGACTTGGAAGACAGGAGCTCTCAACTTCTTCTGGGGTAAATCTGGCTGTGCCCTGTGGATGAACAGAGGCTCCCGGACCGATGGACCCCCAATGTCAATCACCCAACCCAGCCAAAGGCGTCGTTCCCTTCGGATTTCACACATGCACCAACTTCAATCCAACGTGGCATTTTGGCCTCATGTTCCCCTGGGGAGCCCATCGGTACCCCAGGACGTTAGCCCGGAGCTGCAAGTGGCGTTATTTAGCTGAGTGCCCCCCTAGCTCGTCCGTGAGCCATGTAGTGGTGCTTGCCGTGTTTTAGAAGGCAACCAGACCGACGGTGTGGATGTAATTAGTCCTTGCTTGTGGTGGGTCGTTAGTAAACATGCATAGATGGGCCCCACCTTGCTTGGGTGGCTTCTTGATGCTATTCTTGGTGTATGAAGGGAGAAGCTATATTCCCAGCCGGGGTAGTGCCTGAGCAGAACGCTGGGCCTATTTAAGCAGGTGCCCACTGCGGGGGAGAAGGAAAGAAGCGAGCACTCTGGAGCAGGGAAGGGGATTCTCTTTAGATGTGGCGGCCTTTCTTTTTTCGGCCGTCAATGTTATTTCTGAGCCGGAGGCGCTCGGCAGCGTCAGTTTAGCAGCAAAAGGGCTCCTGGAAGCTGCTTGTCGGCCTGGCGACGTGCATGGGAAGGAGGTGCCGGTGGATGCTTGCAGGGCCAGCCCGGAGCGGTTCCGGTTAATTGCTTTTCACGTCCAACAGAGGTTTTTGCGTCTCCTGCGGTTTGCGCGATGAGCTGAGAACAATCCCGAGCAGCCAAGAGACTCTCCCTGACTGGCCGCATCGTGACGGGCCAGCCGCGGGGGCATTAATGGGGGAGTGCCCAGGGGCCTGGAACGCACTCCAGTGTGAAGGGGCTCATCACCAGTGACAATTCCTGCGGAGGGGAAAATGTGGAGTGTAAGGGGGTGGGGGTGACGTTACCACTAGCCAATCGGATTGCTCTGTTGGTGCTGAATGTTCTCAAGCCATTCATAACTTACTCAGCAGGGAGGGGTGGCCGGGCGGGGGGCAGAGCTGCGGGCCCAAGGCACCGCTATGGGAGATGGATTCGTGGTTCTAATCCCAGCCCCGGGACACGTCCACTAGCTCCCCACCCGATGGAGGCGCTCACCCAGACCGCAGCCCCGCTGCGCTGTACGTGCCCAGCGTGAGACAGTCCTTGCCCTGAAGGGCCTAGTCTAGCCAGACAAGAGGAAGATGCTGAGGCACACAGATGGGCAGTGACTTACCCTAGGTTAACGGGTAGGGCTGGGACAAAATGCAGATCTCCTGGCCAGGCCTTTTAGCCACTGGACCACGCTGCCTGTCATAGGGCAAAGAGGCCAATGCATCCTACGTCAACGGGAGCAGCAGGGCTCAGGACAAAGATCCCGGGATGCAGAGGGGGAAGAGAGGAGAGGGCAGCGTTGCCACTCACAAAGGGAATCTCGTTTGACGATGTAATCACTAAACGAATGGGTTTGTAACGGCGCTCCGTTAACCTCCGCGCTGACCTGTCCATGTTTCTTCCCTCTGGCTCCCACAGGCACAGCCAGGCGGCAGAGTGGGACGCTTCCCCTGGCGCCAGCCGTGAGACGGAACGGTGCCTGGAGACTGAAATGCTGTGACCCCTTTCAGCAGCCCTTTGGACGCATGGCGAGTCCCACCTCCTCCAGGGAGAAGAGGAGGCCCATTGTGGAGTCAGATGGACTGGGAGACCCTCTAAACTCCCTTGGGCAAATGTGGCCATCACAGTCCTGGACAAGGGCATCTGACAGGTCCTACCCCCCCAAGAGTGATTTGTCCGACTCTTTCGATTCCTCTGCCCAGGAGCCTCCTCTGTACGCCCAGCCGGCTGGCGGGCCCGTCCCCTCTAGCTCGGAGAACCGAGAGGCCTCTCCCTTGAAGCCTGTCAGGCGTTTTATCCCGAGGTCATGGAAGACCTTTTTCCAAAGATGGAGGCGAGAGCCCGAGCCGTTCCTGCCGCTGACCTACGCGGCGCCCGGCGCCCGGCGCTCCCCACCCCTCAGTCCGTTGTTAGATCGCCGCGGGCCAGCCGGTGATGGCAGCTCTAGCAGCGGCTTCCAGGAACCGTCCTGGTCCAGCCCTTCTGAGACGAACCAGGAGACGGCGATGTCGCCCCCCAAGAGCCAGCAGGGCCAACCCGCCTTGCCGAGCTACGAGGAGAAGCTAGAGGCCTACAACCTCAAGTACTCCTACATGAAGTCATGGCCAGGCCTGCTCAGGTTGATGGCCGGGCTGGAGCTTCTCTTCGGCGGGATGGTCTTTGCCTGCGTCTGCGCCTACATCCAGAAGGACTACCAGTGGTACAACCTGTACGGCGGGAACTTGGTCTCGGACGGCCTCTTCGGGGGGGGCTACGGGTACAATTATTACGGCCCCATGACCCCCTTCGTGCTGGTGGTGGCCAGCTTGGTGTGGCTGGTGACGGTGATCCTCTTGGGGTTGGGTGTCACCATGTACTATCGGACCATCCTCCTCGACTCTCACTGGTGGCCCCTGACCGAGTTCGCCCTCAACCTCATTATGTTCCTCCTCTACATGGCGGCAGCCATCGTCTACGTCAATGACGTGAACCGCGGTGGCCTCTGCTACTCCCTCTTCGCCAACAACCCGCTCATCGCTGCCTTCTGCCGGGTAGAAGGGGGCCAGGTGGCGGCTATCGCCTTCCTCTTCATCACCACGCTGCTCTACCTGGCCGGGGCGCTGGTGGCCCTGAAGATGTGGAGGCATGAGATGGCGAGGAAACAGCGGGAAGCCTGTGACGCTCCCGTGAGTCTTTCAGCTGGATGGAGGCAGAGGCACAGCTCTTCTGCCCCCTTCTTGGCCCCCACAAGGCCCAGCGCCTTCTCTTGGCTCTGGGAAGGATTTGCCCCATGCAGGGGTGGAGGGGAGGCAAGTCACGGGCTACAGGGGCTGGTGTGGCCCCTAGTTGACGCTATGGGGGCCCTGTATAACAGGGTGCCCGGGCCATGGCTAACCTGGCCCTCCACCCCCAACCCCATGTGCTGTTGCATTGTATGGGGTGAGGCGTCCTAGAAATGTTGGAGCAAAGTCCTGACCCAGGCAAACCCCAAGCTGGAGACAGTGGTGGTTTTCGTGAGGGCTCCAGGATTAACCCCGGAGGGACACGACATGGTTCCCTGCGGTGGGATCCCAGTGGGGACCCATGCACCAGAGCCCCGCTCTGCCTTCCAGCGATGTATGAATCGTCGGTCCGGAACACCCCGGGCTCCCTCCTGCCCAGTCGCCTGTCTCCAGCGCCAGCTGCATCAGAGAGCGCCGTCACGCCTCGTGAGCGGCAGCCTCCCTCGCTCAGGGCATCGCTGCGTCGCAGTTGGGAAGTGTGGGACCCACAGACGTCCTCTGGTGCCGTTAGCTCAAAGCTAGCTCGGGTATGTACCCAGGGTCCTGGGCGTGCAGCCGCGGCTTCCCTGCTGGTGTGACCCAAGCTAGCATTGAGCTGCGGATCTACAGGAGCTGCCATCACACCCCCGCCTGCAGCGTAGACCCTCCCTGAGTCCCTCGCAGTGCCTCCCTCTGGTGGCTAGGGCACTCACAGAGCTTGGAGCCTGGCTCTAGGAGGTGGGCTCTGGAGCCTGGCTCTAAGCGCTGGGGCCCAGAAATCCTGGGTTCAATCCCCAGGTGGATTGCGGCTTTGCTGCCGAGCCTCACACCTCTCTGTCTCTTTAAGGCCAAGCCAGCCCTCCTGCAAGCCAGACCCAAGCGGATCGTCTTCCAGGACGAGGTGGAACCGTCCCGGCGCCTTCCAGGGAAGGTCACCAAGCAGCTTGGCTTCTCCGAGCAGGGCGAGGCGTCGGGGGCCTTGAGTTGCTCCATCCCAACGGGACACACCCCAAAGCCACACATCGTGCCTGACTATGTTGTGTAAGTAACAGCCTGCCCGCCCCATCCATGCCCCTGGCTGTCAGCACGGTCCATAGCGGAGGGGCGGGGGGGGTGGGGGTGGGAGGAGGAAAGGCGGGGCTGAAAAGGCACTGCTGGGTTTATGCTGCACTCTCTATCTGGTGGCTCAGGCACTGGACTGGGATCCAGGAGACCAGGCTCAATGCCTGCCTCTGTCACGGCCTCCCTGGGTGACCATCAGCAAGTCGCTATATCTCTCTGGACCTCAATTTCCCAGCAGGAGAAAGAGCCTCCTTGTGCCAGACCTGAGCTCGTTGGGACAGGGGGCTCTCCCTGTGTGTGTGTGCAGCACCTGACACAATGGGACCCTGGGCCTCTAGATACCCCTAGGCTACACAGAATATCTGAGCATCCACCCAGCTCTTCAGGCATTTTCCTTCCTAATAAGTCTCTGACTTCCTCCCACCCCCTGTGTTAACATTTCCTCACCATTCGCGGATCCATCCACTGGCCAGTTCCGCTTATCCCACTTATCCCACCCCCCTCGAATCTCCTGGGCCCGAGTAGGAAGTACCCGACGATCTGCTACCCAGAGGAGAGAGAGAAGTACAAGGCCGTCTTCAACGACCAGTACGCAGAGTACAAGGAGCTGCACGATGAGGTCCAGGCAGCCTTGCAGAAGTTCAAGGAGCTGGACGCCATGATGACCAGGCTGCCGCGTCACACGCCCAGCAAGGTCAGTCGCTAACCGGAGCGGGAAGGCCGGAGCTGGGGTTGGGATGGGGGCCGCTTCCAATCCTGCCTGGTTCAGAAGTGGGGAGAGTTGGGTGGAACGAGTGGATGGGTCTCAGCTGATTTCCTAGTGGGACAGGAACAATGCACAAAAAACCCGCTAGAGCTGATTGGTCCCTGGCTAGCAGTGTTGGCAAAGCGGAAGGGCCAGGGCTGGAGGGGCCGTGGAGACGGGTAGGATACCCACAGGGAGTAGAAGCAGTTAAAATAATTTGGCCATACTGGCATTGGAGTCAAGCTACAAGCATCAAAGGGTCGCCTGACCCACCAGAAACTACAAAGGAGCCGCTGCGGCTCTCGTTCCAGAGCTCTCAGGAAATGTTCCTTGGACCAGAGCTACTGAACTCTGTGCCTTGAGTTCCTCTTGCACGTCCTTGAGGAAGCCAGTTCACATCAAACCCTTCTGGCCCATAAAGCCGCATTGCTCCTGCTGGTTTATCAATGCGTGGAGCAGACGCCCAGGGCTGATAGAGGACAGGGGAAGCTGGTCGTCCGTTCTTTTTACTGTTCAAGGCTTTGCAATTCGGGTTATTTACCACATCGTCAGCTACAGGCGTGGCGCTGCTAATGAGTCCGATCTTCTGGGTGCTAAGCCGGTCAGAAATGGATTCTCGCACTTTCCTTTGGCATCACTAAACCAAACCTTGAGTTCTGTGTCTCCCCTCCCTGTTCACACACACGCTTCCCCCCAGCTCATTCCCTAGGAGCTACATTCCTAAGACAGAGGGAATTGTTTGGGGGTGAATTCTTGGCTTTCCAGGCTCTGAGATCTCAGCCAGCCTCAGCGGGCAGTTAGAGCAGCGGTGTTTCTCAGCCAGCCCCTTGTCAAAGTTATCCTGCCAGACACCCAGCGGAAGATAACAGACGGGAGGTAATTTCCTCCCTTCCATTCCCAGAGTGCTGCTGCAATCCCCTGCTGCCTGGCTGGTAGCTAATTATTGGAGCTGGCCGGCATGGCAGCATTCCAGGGGCACGGGCGCCTGTTGGAAAACGCTGATTCGACAGAATTGCAATGTTCCAATTCAGAACAGAAAAATGTTGCCAAATCTTCTGGGCAAAGAAATTTCCACTTTCCAACAGCTCAGCCGAGGACTCTGCGGGGGCTGCTCCCTGCAGCTGCCCGGCACGGCTCGACCAGCCCCCCTCACCCACTGCTTTGTGCTCCCTAGGAACAGAGCAGAGTCTCCAACGTCTGGAAGGAATATAAGAAGAAAAAGAGGGTGAGTTGAGGGCCTGGTCCTGGTTTCGCACCGTCCCCGGGGCAAGTGGGGGGGCTAGGAGGCAAATGCTGTAGAGCCGGGAACTCGCCCCATCACAGGGCGTGATTGCAGCTTCTGTAGACGTGCCCGCGCTAACTCAGGCCCCAGAGCAGTGACGTCGTGGCAGGGGACTGTTGGGGACGCAGCTCTCCGCAGGGTTTGGCGCGAGGTGGCCGGACAGTGAGCACAGGGCTGGAGGGCAGGTCCCATCCCAGTTCCTCCTGGAGACCCTGCTCCCCAGTCTGGGCTCTGGTCACAGTTTTGTGAGTGCCGGGGGGGGGGGCGGTGAGCAGGGCTTGAAGCCCAGATCCGTCGGTGATGCTGACAAAGGACCCACCCTGCCGTCCCTGCAGGATCCCGCCTTCCTGGAGAAGCAGGAGCGCTGCGACTACCTGAAGAAGAAGCTCGCCCACATCAAGGCGCGGATCCAAGAGTACGACCGGGCGGCCAAGGAGGACTCCATGTACTTCTGAGTTGGACACCTGCGGGTGGCACCGTGCTGTGCCCTGGGCCGGTCCCCAACACCCTGCCTGCCAGCCCTGAATTGCTCTGGGGGACCCCGGCCAGAAACAGAGCAGAGACAGGACCCCGCGTCACACGTGGGTCAGGTGCCATCCCTGCCCCATTGCTGCTCCCTCCCCAGCTGGGGCTGGGACCACAGTGCTGACGTGCACTCTCCAGTTAGGACTGGGGGTGGGAGGACTTGCGCCTCGGGCAGGGCATGGTGCATCACGCCTGCCCATGGGAACAGGTTTGTGCTCCCGCCAGCAGCCGTCACACCTGTGTGGGTCTCGGCCTGGTGCTGCCGGCACACAGCCCCTAGCACAGGCCAGCTCGGGTGAGTCTCTGGCGTCAGAAGGCCCCTCACTTCCCTAAGCCCCTACCCCACCCTGCATGGCACTTCCAGCCAGAACGGCCCTCCAGGACTCCAGGCAGACCCCGCGGAGATGCTGTGAATCAGGACAAAGCTTCAGGCTGCCAGTGACTGTTGTGACGGGGTGAAGCTCCAGCGGGCCTGGCTCTGTGCTCACGTCACACGGGTGTAAAGTCAGGAGCAGCGCTGCAGCCAATGGACTTGCACTGAGCTGAATGGGGTCGTTGGCTTGGATGGGGAGCGACAGCTTACCTTGTAAAGGACACACACCTGGCCGTGGGTGTGCGCGGCGTGGAAACCCCCTGGAGAAGGGCCGCTAAGGTTGGAGGGGAGGTGGGGGTGTGGGTGCTGCCATTGCACTTGATCTCCAGCAAAAAGTCTCGTGTGTCGGAGGGGCCTCGCGTGGGAGATCAGTGGAGCGCCCTGCTCACCACATGTTCTGAGACCCCCCCATCTCTGCCCCAGGGCATGTGAGTCTGCTCCAACTTCCCTCCCCTCCCGCCCCAGGGAATTTCGTTCGTTAGCTCAAGTTGTAGCATCTCGTGCTGTTACTGCGAAGGTCCCGGGTTTGATGCCTGAGGCCACCGCCAGCATGATTATTGGGTCTCCCCTTCTCCAAGCATCCTCTCGTCTGTTGCAGTGGTAGGAATAAAGCACCTGAATTCTAAGCGTGGACAACTGGTTTGGGGAAAGAAATCACAGCCCACTTGACTCGCCCCCCAAAGCCTTGCTGTTGTTATTCGTGTTACCGTAGTGCCTCGACATCCCGCTGCCCCTTGCCCTCGATGTTGTACAAACACAGCCAAAAGCCACTCCCTGTCCCAGCCAGCTTACCCTTTAAGTTCAAGACAACAGCCTTGACACGAATCCCTTTTTGGGGAGCTCACGAGAGACCAGCTGCCTACAGGAAGCAGTTAGACATGCGGTGTGTCTACACTGCACACTACGCCCCAGCGCTGCCTCCGCTTTGATCCCAACCCCCTTCCGGCTACACACAAATCAGCCAGGCTCAGGTCAGTAAACATTCAGGTCCAAGGACCCTGCTAGGGGGTGGGTTGGAGTCTGAGGCCCACTGGGACGGTTGGCTGAGCCCTGTCGCTTTGCAGTGCGGATGCAGCTCAAGCCGCAGCCCCAAGTCAGATAGTCCGTGCACTGCAGTGTGGACACGTTAGCCGAGCTGTGAGACCCGGGTCCAGTCGTTGTAAACCCAGGTTTACAATGCAGTGTGGATGCTCAAGCACGGGCTTGGAAACACCAAGTCAATAAGCCTGGGTCCCGCGCAGACCTCGGTTTACAGCGCAGCGTAGACACACCCCTGGTGAGCTACACTGGTGCATCCTCTGATTGTTGGCAAGATGGCCTGCACTGGAGCGAGCAGCAGAGGGAAAATTTCCGAGAGCCCTGCCTGAGAGGGGCCGGGAGGTGGTTGGGGCAGCCCTGCTGTTCACACCTTCACCACAATACACCCGGCTTCAGGTTCTTTTTCACTTGTAAAGCTGCTTTTTATTAAAAAGCACAAACAAACCAACTAAACTCCTCCAAGAAATAAAACCTGGGTAACGACGAGGCAGTTTTCGTTGGCAAGGCGCCCCCCTCCCAAAATGGCCCAGTTTAACTTCATGTCCCACGGGCCATCCAGCTGAGATACCCTCTGACTGCAAAGCCGAAGACCCCACAAACTCATGGCACCCACAAAGGGCAAAGTGGCATGAAGGGAGCGAGACTGAAAGAGGAGTAAAACCCAAGTGCTCGGCTGGGATCCATGTGGCTCAGCAGGGCGTTTCGGGCCTGACTGCGTCAGGCTGCGACGGACCAACCTCAAGTGGGGTCTGCGCCCTCTTTGGCTCCATGGGCATGACAAACTGAAAGGGTTAAAGCCGAAGCAGCCACGCAGCAGGATCAGAGCCTTGAACACACAGCCTCCACGGGGCGATTCATGGCTGCTGTGAAGCAGGGAGCTGAGATTTAAGATCTGGTTTCTGCTGTTGCCAAGTTTTTGATTCCAGCTGTGCCAGGTTCCTGCAGTTACAAGTTTTCTCTCCAGCCTGGCTGCAGCGCAGCGGGAGGAGGCGACGGGCTGGTTGTTTCTAATGACTGTGCACCTAGTAATGATTAATCCCCGGGGGCTGCCATTTTAAGATGAACAAAGAGAGGAAGAAAACAGAGGGGACCCAGATAGCTGCTCTTAAAGGGACCCCAGCCAAACACCTTCTCGGAGCAGTGATTTCAGGAATGGAGCCCTAAGTCAGGGGACCCAGCTACAGGGAACACAAGGCTGAGTAGCCGTGCGTTTACCCATAATAAAAGCTACAGCAACCCAAGGTAAGGCAGCATATTGATTGATTCATGGGGCAGAACCAGCACTGTCTGTTTTGCGTCAGTACCTTTCAGGCTCACCTGAAGCTCTTTAAAGGCCTGATCAATTTAAAGGGCCAGATTCCAGCTGGTGTTAATAACCCCGAAGCCAGCCATGGGTCTGTCCCATTGACTTCAAAGGAGCAATGGTAACTGACGCAAGCTGAGGGTCTCGCCCTGTGGCCTTCAACAGAGCTGAGGATCTGGCCTAGAAAAATTCCGCTGCGTTCACACAGATCTAATTCCCAGAGTTGGCTTTTCATGCAGAGCAACTTCAATATTTAATAGTCGCTTCCATCAAAAATTAAGTCTCTCTTTGTTGTTAAAGGGTTTTGATAGGGGCTGCTGGGTTTCCTTGTTTATTTCTAGCATAGCAAAGCTAGGCAGGAAGTGAAAAGGAGCTTAAATGGTTTTAGTGGCTAAAAGAGCGAGATTTTGGAACAAAAAATCTTGTGCAATTCAAAGAATCCTGTTCAGAAAAGAGGCAGGAAACTAAGGTGGCGTTGCAAAACCTTTGCCGAAAGGGGCAAGGTGTCAGAGTTACCTTCCTCGGCAGCTGGAAATTCTTTTGGGGGTCTGGGATCAGACTGGAACTACAGCTTTTAGAAGCACTGGGAGCTTTTGTTGTCTTTGAAACTTGAAGCCTGGCCAAAGAAAGGAGGCTTGGCAGAGAGAACACAGCACCAACCTTATCGCAGTTTCTCCTAGGAAAGAAAAACATTCGGGGTTTTTTTTAAAGGAATGACTAAAGCACATGCCTGCGTGTGAGGGGATCATACCGTTGGCTAGTGCCGGGACAGGCAGGTCCAGGCCCACGAGGGGAGTGTAGCAAGCAAACCCTGCCCTGCACTGAGCTGTTCTGTGCTCCTGAGGACGGTGAAGCCCTGGGAAAACCGAGATGCGTTTGATCAGGTGAAATAAGAGAGCTGGCGGCGCTGGCAGAAACCGTTGCAACCGGAGTGGAGGCTGCAGCTGAACTTTGCCATCCAGTGGTCCAGGAAGGCTGAATTCAGCGGGGATCCTTGACCCTGTGTGTTCCTAGAGATCCGAAAGTCCAAGGTGAGGCTTAGAAGGATTATTGAGAGGTTTGTTTTCAAGCCCCGTCCTGCCCATTGTTCTCTCCCCCTCCTGCCTTGGGGTGCTAGCAAAGAGCAATGGCTAGGATTCCTCGGATTTGAGCCTGTAGCACATTAAAAAGGCCCTTTTTAAAAAGTGGCCTGCGCTCGCCCCTTCATCCCGTTGCTGTGCTATGAAGGGAGCCCCCGGGCCTGGTAACACTTTGTGCATTGAGAACTGGAGCCTGCACCCACTTAGTGGGAGATTTTGGGCGCGTGCCTCAGGAATGCAGGGTCGGCAGTTGCTGGGGTAACTGGAGAAAGGAGCATTTAAAATGTGGCTTCTCCAAATTGTAGTGGATGAAATAAAGAAACCTGCGTCTTTCTTTGACATATCCCTTTAACTACGGTGCATCAGGTTCATCCCTGGTGTAGCTGTTCTTCTGTGTGTTAGTGATCCTCAGCTGTGGGGTCTCAGAATCCAGGAGCCTACACTGCAGTTTTATAGCCCCCCAGCCTGAGCCAGCTGCCCCAGGCCAGCTGCGGCCATGCCCTGCGTCTTTTGTCACAGTGCAGACGTACCGTACGACTCCCTTTGTGTAAGTGGCTCACTTTCTCTTGGCCACCTCTGTTCTCCATGGCAATGCTCAGAGAGGAGTTGTAAATATAAACGCGTTAAGTTTCCCCATTGCTATATAAATGTAACCTCTGCGTACACAAGACCTCTTCGCACGGGGTGAAAATGACTTGTGCAGAAGCTGCAAGATCGGGCCTTTTATCTCATTAATAAGGCTTCTGTTACAAAAGCATTTCTGTGTCTGAACCTGCATTACTTGCACAGTTATTAACCAACGCTTGGAAAGGGCTCTGAAGTGCTCAGCATTGTTGTTGAACAGAACAGGGAGCTGGGGCAGGGGTTACATGGGGACAAACCGATTGTCTGTCTGCCTTATATTTGCGTATTTCACCCAGTGTAGGACAACACTATAGAAAGGCATAGCTGGCTGCTGAGGCCCTTGTATGGCCCATCAGCATAGTGTAGGAGCATGCAGAAATAATCTTGCTTTTAAACATATAATCTGGTTTTGCATTTTGTCACCAAAGTGGCTGAACAAAATTACTTTAGTTCATTTGTCGGTGGCTTTTTAAGTCGTTTGCATTAGCCTGTTGCAGCAATTTGAGTAAATTCAGGTGAGTAAATGTTGTGGGCTTTTTCAATAAAAAAGCCATTGGATGGATGGATTGATTGATAGGCTCTTGCTCCAGCCAGAACTTATTTCCCAGGATTTGCACCAGTGTAACATGCCTGCATTTGGCAGAGTTATTCCAGAGTTACACGGGTGTAACTGAGCCCAGAGCCAGCTGCTAAATGAGCTAGTCCAAAGGGGGCAAAAATCACCAGCGTGCCTAAGGTTCTGTCTTCATTGCTGTGTTTGCCCAGGTAACCTTAACCCGGCTCCTGTCCACACAAACAACCCCCAGAGCTCGAGTTTAGTGGTGCTTTTATCCTGGGCTAGCCGGTGAGTGTTTACACATGGGCTGGTAACCCTCCCAGTGGCAGTGAAGTCGCCATCTTACTAGTTTTCCAGGGCCTTCCCACAATTATCCCCCTGTGCCTAAAGGGACAGACAAGGTCTCCCACAATCTACTGGGAAAAAATACCCTGTGGTTCAGCTTATTGCAGGGCAAAGACCTAAGGATGGGTCCCTGGCCAGCCTCGCTGCACACCTGGTTGAGCTCAGCACCAGGGAGGCAGCATGAACTGGGCTAAGCTAACCCAGGGGCTGCTCCTCGCCCCAGTTAACTCAGACCCCATGTGATTTAGGAGCCCCAGCCTCATGGAAAATCGAGGCCGTCTCAATTCACAGCACCAAGGGGATGTAGGCTCCCAAGTCATTTATATGCTTTTAAAGGAGCATGTTACTGTGGGTCCCTAAGGTTCAACGAGGAGGAGCCCCTGCGTGGCTGAGGGCCCCAGTCAGTGGGAATGGCCCCCCTAAGGCCAGGACCGAGTACAGGCAGGGCATGGGGCTGTGTGACCCAGGAGCCTTTGCTAGTTGTGTGGAAACGAGCCCATTGGAGTTAATGGGGTTTCCGTTCTCTGCGGGGGAGGAAGGTCCCCCCGTGGCAGGGGGCAGGTGGGGCTGAGGGTGCAGGAAGGAGGCTGGCTGGGACTGGAAGGAGGATCCGATCAGGGTGATGATTCTGGGATATCAGACCAGAAAGTCCCGTGGGCTTCAGTGGGGGGTGGCTCCTCTACAGGGAGGACAGGACGTGAGGGCTCCGGGATGTGAGAGGGTTCATTGTTTATGGTGCCACTGGGGGGCAAAGTCCCTGAGACAGATGCATGGCCTGAGAGAGATGTGGACACGTCGGGAACACAGGAAATAGACCCCATGTTCGCAGTAGGTTCCAGTGTGTTATGGCTGCGTGAGGACAAAGGGCTTCACGGAAGTGACAAGTTCCAAGCCCGTGGTGGTAGCTGAGGTCCCTGAAAGGCAGATGGGTCAGTGTGTTTCCTTCTCCGCAGGGCTCAGTTCTAGCAATTTTCAACCTCTTCCCACGTCCCTGCCAGGTGTTTTAATTATACAGGCCACATCTGTCTGGCATGGCAGGCCCCGGCTTTCAGTCACCTAGAAACCCTGAATGCTGCCAGGAAAGAGATGGTGCCGGCTGTAAAAGATAGAGACTTAAACCTAGTAGTACCAAAAAGACAGGGTCCAACTGCTTCCATCTGGACCACACAAAGGCCCAGAAACTGCTCCACGTCTCCCTGAAGGGACAATGTGCAGATCACGCCCCAAAGTCTGGGTAGCGCGGTGCCACGCTGGCCTGCCTTGACTTTTGAAGAACACCGTCCCCGGTGTTGATGCCAGGATTTTTTTGGGGTGTGTGTGGTGGGTTAGTTAGGGAGGGGATCAGCACAATGGAAAGAAAAGGGAGCAGAGGAGGTGTGGAGTTGACACTGAGTGCTGGAACCAACAGCCCACGGCAAAGAAAGTCCAGGCAGAACCAGGGAACGGTCGCTGAATATTCACAGCTCCCTGCTTTGGCTGCTTCTGCCCCAGTGGCTGGGTCCTCTGCATTTGTCTCCCAAGGCTGGATGGCAGCAGAGGGAAATGTGTCCCCCTAATGCCCTTTGCCCAGAGTGTTTGTAAGTGACCAGCTCAAGGCCACACAGTGACTCAGTGGCAGAGCCATCATTCGAACCCATGCCCCTGTGCTTGCCCCACCTCCCGGCTCCACGGCTTGACTGGCTTGTTTATCTTCCTAGGCTGGTCTACCCATCACTGTGTTCTCCAAGCGCCTGCCCCGGGCCGGCTCCTTCCTTCGCCATGTACAAGAAGCCCTACGACAGCCCGCCCACTGGCTACGGCCCCCCCCGGCGATGGCTACGGCTACGACATCCACTCGCCCCACCCGGGCTCCTTCTACGTTGAGGATGTGCCGCAGTATTTCTACAAGTGGACCTCTCCGCCCGGCGTGGTGAGGCTCCTGGCGGCCATGGTTGTCCTGCTGTGCATCACCATCTTTGCCTGCGTCGCCTCCACCCTGGCCTGGGAATATGGCTACGGCTACGGGGGGCTGTACGGGAGCGGGCTTGGGAGCTACTATGGGTCTGGCATGTATGGAGGAGGGATGGGCTACGGGGGCTATGGAGGCTACGGGGGCTATGGAGGCTACGGGGGCTATGGAGGCTACGGCGGCTACTATGGCGGGATGACCAACCCGCGGGCGGCCAGCGGCTTCATGATTGCCATGTCGGTGCTCTGCTTCATCGCCCTGCTGGCCTTCTTCGTGGCCAGCCTCACCAAGTCCAGCGGCTCCCGCTCCCGGCGGTTTTACCTGGCGGTGATCGTGGTGTGCGCCATCCTGGCCTTCGTCATGCTCATCGCCTCCATCGTCTACATCATGGGCGTCAACCCACGGGCACAGATGACTGGCAGCTACGCCTACAACCCCATGCTGACCATGTGCAACCAGATGTACTCCTCTGGAGGGGCCTACCTGAACCAGTATCTCTACCACTACTGCAATGTGGACCCGCAAGAGGTAAGAAGGGGCACTGCTTGCTTTCTTCCCTCGGCTTTCCCTCCATCTTTTCTCTCTCCTTCCTTCCACTTCCTTTCTGCCTTTTTCCTCTCTTTCTCCTCTATTCCTTTGATTTTTCTCTGTGTCTTTTCTCTCTCCTTCCATTCGGTCTGTAAGTTTTTTCCATTAAGACTCTCTTTCTCGCCAGAGCATCAGCAGTAACTGCAGCAGTGCGGAGCTGGAATTTCATTTGCTTTACCTTTTCCACTAGCTATTGGTGCCCTTCTCCAGCTTGCCTCAGCTAAGAGCGATTCCTAGTGACTCGTGTCCCAATAACCTATTCCAGGCAGAGTCTGTAAGCAGCTGCTCTTAAATGTGCACAGGGCATAACCAGGGCTAGTCGGATGGAGCTGAGGACAAGGAAATCCAAGGCTGACTAGCTGGAGGTGCTTCCTGGTGGACGAAGCCGTGAAACAATCTCCTAGGGGAATGGCAGAGACCCAAAGAGTTGGGACTCCTAAATCCAGGTTGAACAAAGAAAAATCCGACGTTAGCAGATGGATGGGATAGCTGGAGGTTTGCAAACCAGCCTGTGGCCTGGGGGGGCAGCTGAGAGAGAGCCAGTGCTGATGGGAGAGGGAGCTGGAATGAAGAGCGTCTGGTTATTTTCCCATTCAAGCCATTGCTTTAGTTGACAAGGGGATGTTATAGGGTCATGAAAGGGAGGGAGAATGGGGGGGGGTGAGGCATGGGACAGAGAAATAGGAGGGGAAGATGGTGCACAATATCTCGCTATTAAGCTGTGGTGGAAAGGTTTGGGAAACCCTGGACTAGACAAGCTAATGGCTTTTTTCCAGCTCTCACCATTTTCTGGGATTCTCTGAACCCTCAGTTCTGACCCACTCAGAGCTCTGCACCCCTCTCGTCTCCCTGAGCTGTACTGGGGCTTCTGCAGTTGCCAAGACAGATGCGCGCACCGCCTGCTCACCTTAGACCAGTGGTATCCCACTAGCACCTAGGCGCCCCAGCTGAGCTCAGGGACCCCTTGTGCCAGGCGCTGCACAGATGCACAGTGAGAGACAGGCCCTGCCTCAAAGAGTCTGAATAACAAAGGAAGGCTCCATAGCCCCATTTTACAAATGGGGAAACTGAGGCCCAGACAGATGCAAGGAGGGAGTCTGTAGCCCAGCTATTTATTATATATGGCCTGCATTACTGCAGTCTCTGAGCACCTCCCAACCTTTGATGGATTTATCCTCACACACACCTGGGAGGCAAGGCCTAGCTGTCATCACCTTGGTACAGAGGGGAAACTGAGGCACAGAGCAGCTAAATGACTTGGCCAAGGTCACACAGGGACACTGTGGCAGAGCTGGGAACTGAATCTAGGTCTTCCAAGTGCCAGGTTAGCGCCCTAATCACTGGGCCATCCTTCTTCTAAGCTAAGAAGCGCCTCTTCCGCCTCAGAAATAAACCAGGGTCTCTGGAGCCCCAGCCCAGTGCTTTAATCACGAGCCCACCCCTCCTGCCTGCTTCGCCCAGATCTAACCCCCAGGATGTAACACTGCTTTTTAAAACCCTCCTTCATGTGATGCTCCGTTACGCTGCTTGGCTCGGTCGGTTTCCTTATTGATACTGGGCAGCAAACAAGGCTCTCTGCTCGCCGGGCCCCAGCTACGGAGCCAAGAGTGCGGGGCTTATGTTGGACGGGCGGCAGCAAAACATTAACATGAAAGGCCGCTGTGAAGCCAGCTTCAGCCTGGACTGAAACAATTGCAGTGATTTAAGCAGCGGGCTGGGTGGGGCTGCCGCCACCACCCCCGTCTCCAGGATAAGATTAACCCAGCTTGCTGCATTCTGGCCACCTGAAATCCCGAGTCACCGAGAGCTGTGCACTCCCTCCTTAAAACAAGCAAGGAGCTGTGTTGCGCCTGCCTGATTCACGGACCAGAGGTGACCTAATCCCCCCCCTCGTCCCCCCATCTCTAATTTCTGTCGTCTTCAACTATGGGAAGATCTGGGGAATCGCCCTCTTGCACAAACACCAAAAATACAAGGATTTGAACCCCTTCTTGAGCAAAAATCTCAGAGTATAAACTGTCTCTAGTTCTGCTGCTCTCAGCTGTGTAGCCTTAGGAGAGGACAGTTGGTTGTTTCAGCATGGAGAGGGGAGTCCGCACTCCTGGGCTTTTTTCCTAGCTCTGCGGGGCCTTGAGAAAGTCATTGCCTCTCTGTGCCTCAGTTTCCCAATCTGCAAAATATGAGGGCGCTGGATCCATTTAGCTTGCAAAGTGATTTGGGGTCACCTCATTTATTTTTGGTTCTTGAGCTGGGCCCAATCCTGGAGAATCAAACCCCAGAACGCTTTGCAGGCTCAATTTTTTTGCTCAGCTCTGCACAGAATAAGGTGAGAACAAAGAAGCAGCTGCAGCCCCTCCAATGCGATTCTGCCTTGTGCCCCAGACAGCTGGTGATGCTAGTTCTATTTGGTGCCAGTGTAGGTTACACACAGACAATATCCTACGGTCCCCCTTTGAATGCTGCCGGGTTTGTCCTCTGTCGATTGAAAGAGCCATTCCCAAAAGCCCTTGCAAACCCGAGAAGCTCTTCCTCTTCTGCTTTTCCTCCCCCTAAATCCCAATTCCAAGAAATTCCTCATCCATCTCACTTTCTCCTCCTCAGGGGGATTTTTTTGTTTGATGTAACAATTATTTTCTCTCTCATTTGATTTCCCCTCCCCCCCTTTGGCAGCTTCATGTAGACCAGAACAATTTCTCCAGCTGAGCTGGCAGGGTGTGTGTGTGTGTGTGTGTGTCTCCTCTCTCTCTAGCAGCTAATCCACATAGAGGACAACAACCTACTGTTGCTACCAGCTAATGGAATTCTTCCTTTCGCTTGAGTGGTCGCAATCAGGGCTGCAGTGGAGATGGTCCTGGGTTTGAACCAAGCTGATGGCTGTGATGAGGCAGGGGGTTAATTATCCTGACTCCCTGGCTAACGTGTTTTTTTTTTTCCTCCCTTCTAGGCCATCGCCATTGTCTGCGGGTTCCTCATTGTCATTCTCCTCTGCGTCATTTGCTTCTTTGCTCACAAAACGCGCCACAAGATCTGGAAGTTTGGGATGTCCAATATCTACTGGGACAAGCCCCTTGACTTCCAGGAGGGCCCCAATGTGGAAGAGTGGGTGAGTCTAGCACGGTGCAGGCCGCATGTGGCGCCAATAAGGGACGGGGACGTTGAGGCTCCAACCTGCTCTGGCTAAATTGGGACTTTACTCACCAGCCCATCACTGTGGTGTCTAGGTGCCAGAGATATCGCAGGAGCCAGAGTCTTCCTTTCAGTGGCAGAGAAATGGGGGATCAGAAAGCAAGTGTGAAAAAATGGGACACTTTTGAAGGGGGAGGGGAGAGGTTTGGTTACGTATATAAGAGAGACCCCTAATATCGGGGCGGTCCCGCTGATGTTGGGACGTCTGGTTGCCCTCAGGAAAGGTCTAACGTGAGCCAGTGGCTGGACACTGAAGCTGGACAAATTGAGATCGGAAAGGAGGCGTAACATTTAAATGGTGAGAGTAATTAGCTGTTGGAACTCTTAACCAAAGGTGGTGGTGGCTTCTCCATCCATGACCATTTTAAAATCAAGACGGGCAGTTCTCTGGCTTGTATTGTTCACGATGGTCAGGCTAGACAATCACAACAGCCTCTTCTGGCCCCCGGTTGTACGAATCTATAAATGGTTAATGACTTTGCCATGTGGGTCACCAGCCGTAGGCTTCAGAGGGAACACGTCATTGTGGTCCATGGCTCTGTCAGATGGGGCTGGATTCGTCTGCTTCACCTTCTAAGATGACCGAGGCACCCAAAAAAGTCAGGGACAAGTGAGGTTCTGGAGCAAAAGATGGACTAAAGAAAGTGCAGTTGCTCCAGCGTTTTGCAGTGGCCTGGCAGAGAATGTGGCAGAGTGCTGTGAGCTCCCTGCTGCATGTTAAGAAAAGTGCTATATAAGAGCCAGAGATTATGATTTTTGTTCAGTGTTTGCACCGCACCTAGCGCAACAGGATCCTGGGCCGTGGCTGGGGCTCTGGCCTACTACCACAATATAAATAAATAATATCATGTAGCAATGAATTCCATGGGTTAATCGTATATTAGTGGAGGGGGGATCTGTTTTAAATGCCTTGTTTTTTTCCATTTGCTATTGTGTCGCCTTGTTGCTCAGACATGAGTAACAGTGTGTTGAGAGCAGGGCTGGTCCAAGCTATGTAGCGAAAGATAAATAAAATGGGATCGGATCAGATAGGCCACAGGCCTGGAGCCAGCAGCACGAAGGGTTTCTGTTCTCTTCCCCTTTGTCCGCCTAGTGCTCTAAAAATGTTTGCTTATGATATGATTTGGTTTCAGCCTGGTCAATGATTAACTGGGCAGCTCTTTCCACGCAGGTTTTTGCCTGGCACGTCTCAAACAGACACCGTGTTCTGGTCCGTCGCTCAGTGCCAGGTTACATCGGACTGGCAGTGGGGCCGGGCCGGTGGGGTCACAGACGCTCGGGGATGGGCTGGGGGCTCGCAGGGTGGCTTGTTCGGGGGAAATGTCATGCTAGTGTAAGCGCTGGGCCCCACGTAAGCCTTGGAAAGTCAGCTCTGGGCAGGGCGCTGGCGTGGCAGCGCGTACGTCCCACTGACGCCCATGCCAAGGAAGCAAAGCGTTCTGGGATTCCCAGCCACAGGGGGGGTAGCGATGCCTCGTTATTGTGCTGGGCCTCTGCCCAGCTGAAACCACCCGAGGGCCATAATTGCAATCATCTCTCTTCACGCTGCCGCCCCGTGCATCCCTGCCTCTCAGGGTGAGCGTCTGATGCCTAAAAGCCTCACACAGACTGACAAGCCCCCCAGGGCACTGCTGGGGCAGGGCACAGGCATTCCCTCCGCCATATGGCATGATGCAGAAAACCAGCCGTCTCTGCATCAGACCAGGCCGTGGGGAAATTCCCACAGGGCACCCGGCCCGGTGTACGGTCATGGACAAGGCATATCCTCAGCAGGACATGTCCCTCCTTTGTTCTGTTCGGGTCTTGTCCTGCCCTCGCCACCACGGAGTCTGCGCGCCTTCCAGTCATGTGCTAAGTGACGTGTCTCGCATCTGGCACCTGTGCTTTGTTCCCCGTTCCCTCCCCGGGGCAGCACTTGAGGGGGGGGGTTGGTTTGGGACAGCCCCTTGTTCCTGGGGGAGCCTGTCCCACAATTTGGGATTGGCCCTTGAGGAAGCTCTGTTCCCGGCCCAGACGATCTTTACCCTAGTGGCAGAGAGTTCCACCGGGCCCAAGGAGCGGAACTGACCACTGCCCCCATCCCGGAGCTTTAGAGTCTTACAGATACTATGGGCCCCGGCCGTGGAGCATCTTGGGGAGAAGGGCTAACCCCTTGAACTTGACTCACTAGCCAATGTAGAGAGCAAATGGCCAGCTGATCCCCGGCTCCTGGCCAGAGCCTTGGCGAATCAGACCATAAGGAAGGGAGTACTGATGTGGAATGGCTTGAGGTAGTCTATAGAGAGCACAAGCTAGCAGGGCTGGGAAGGGAAACAGCTGTATCGAAGCCTTTATGATCCATGCAGGGCGGGACTCAGGCAATTTAAGGCCCTGCGCAACTGGGCTGTAAATTCATAATAACAACCGAGAGGACAGACACGGAGGCCCCGTCTGGATCACGTGCAAAGGCTGCTGCTGGGGGCAACCTCCCCCACTGGGCGTGTACCCTCTCTCTGCCCCATGGCAAGGCAAGGAGACGCTGTCTCAGCATCCCAGCACTTGAGTCCCGTGCAGTCAGACGGAGGAAAATGTCGTCAGGACGTTTTGTGCCGTGTTTATGGGCTGGGGTGTGATAACCGGGCGACCTTCAAAAGGAGAGTGAACAGCCACATCCACGCCTCTCGCAAGGACAAGGAGAGAGCACAGTTCAGGGAGATGACTGGCCTAGTCTTGGCAGTGTGGTTTAGGGGTTAGTGCTGGATGAGGGCGGAGAGCCAGGACATCAGCTGGCAGGGAGTATCGTCTAACCATGCAAACCAGGCTGGCAGCGGTGACAGACTGGGCTGTACAGGTGAAAGATGAGATGCCACCCTCCCCCAGGATCATCTCCCAGCCCCCCTGGGGATTACCCCACCCCCCCAGGTGTGGGAAGGAAGGTGGGAACTCCCTCAGGGCCCAGACAAGCAACTATTTCTTTCCCCGCCAGGCAGGAGGCTCCATCTAACAAGCCACAAAGGGCCAGGAAGGAAGGAAGGGTGAAGAGGGAAAACATCTGATCTTTTAGGATTCAGTTTAAACAAATACCTCCTCCCCCTTCCCCGCCCCATTTCCTGAACCTCCAGGAGCAGCCGTGGCCCTCTTTGCCCACACGCTCTGGTGTCGCAAACCCAGCACCTTTCGGGCCCAGGGGCCCAGCGCGAGGAAATGCCTTTGGCCTGAGGTCAGGGAGTAGGATGTGCCGTGCTTCCCGCTGGAAGGAAAGGTGCGGGGAATGTTCAGGGGCCGGGGTGCTGCGGCTGCAAGGTTATAGCGCCAGAGGCAGAGGACATTCACGCTCCGGCGGGCAGGGGAGGGAGTAAGTCTGCATTATGCGGCATGGAGCAAAGACAGCTCCCGCAGGTGGCTGGGGGGCTGAGAGGAGAGGAATGGGGTTAACGAGTGCATCCAATATCCAGTAAGGGAATTAATCGCAAGCATTTAGAAAAGATCGAAGTGGAGGAGGGGGGCAGCTAGCCAAGGCTGGGGGAAACTCGGTCATGACATTTATGAAACCTGGTGCATTTGATCAATCGATCTCCATGTGCCCATCCCACAGGCTGAACAATCTGTCCCACTTCATAGTTAGCTGTGACACCCCCGTTACCGTTTCCCAACCTGAAGACGAGCTTGCTGAAGCTCGAAAGCTTGTCCCATAAAAGATATTGTCCTCCCCACCTTGTCTCTCTCAGATCTATCTCTCGGCTGAGCACCAGCCTTGGGAGTTCAACCATCAGTCTCTGGCCCCCCAAGAAAATCAAAAGATATGAGATTTTTTTTTAAAAAAAAATCTCATAATTTTAAAATTTTGGCTGCTTCTGATTTGCGTGATTTTAGTGAGATGTTGGAAGGCACATGGGGGCGGGTTCAAGCTTTTCTCTAAACGCATGAGGGCTAGAAAATGACTTTTTCTTAAAAGCCAGAATTTTCCCCTGATTCCAGGAGCTGCAGCTTTAAGAGACACATGAGATGTTATGAGAGTTGGCCACACTGTCTATTGATGTCTGTGGCACGGTGGCTATTGTATCCAGCATGAGGAAGACTATGTGAATACCATGGAAGGATTGCCTAATGGTTAGGGCACTTGCCTGGGACAGGGAAGACTAGGGTTCAAGTTTCTTCTCTGTCACTGACTTCCTGTGTGACCTTGGGTGAGTCACTTAGTATCTCTGGGCCTCAGGTTCCTATCTGGAGAGGAGGCAGCATTGCCTATTGGGTACAGTGCTGGACTGGGACTCAGCGGAGCTGGGTTCTGTTATGGACCCTGACACCGGATTGCTGAGTAACCTGGGGCATGTCACTTCCCTTCTCTGTGCCTCAGTTTCACCATCTGCAAAACGGGGAAAGCAATCCCCACCTGCTCTGTAAAGCACGTGGAGCTCAGCCAATGAAAAGTGCTATGTAAGAGGGGCTTGGTATCTGTAAAACTGGAGGAATTGCATTTCCCTAACTCACAGAGGGTGGGGGTGAGAATAAAGAAATGCGTTAGCAATTGTGCGGTGCTTAGATCCTATAGCACTGTGGGTCCTCGCCGTACATGAGAGAGAGGAACAAATCTGGCCCTGCAGCCCACCGTCAGCAAAAGAGCAAAGCCTGAAAGAAACGAACTGCCCTCGAGGTGACCAGTTTCCCACCCCAGGGCGTTTCCACGTTCCTCCTGGCTCCGTTTATTTACTGTGCGGGTCGCTCCTGGGCAGTGTTTCCTGAGTTCTGGTGGAAGTGTCTCCTGCACCGGCTCTGCAGGAACCCAGCTCAGGGCGGAGCTGCCCAGACCAACACATCCTCCCTTTGTCGACCTTAGAGATGTCTGGGGAAGGGGCAGTCGCTCGCCACGGGGCCGAATCCCTGTCATTTATTGCAAGGGAGCGAGCGAGGCGCGCAATCGCCCCAGGAAAGAGCTGGTCCCTTGGGGCGCTGGTACAGGAGAGTCCGGGAGGGGACATTCCAGCCGTCTCCCGCACGCACGAAGTGCCTGTTCCCTGTAACTGAGCATTCGCCATTTCCCTTCCCAGGGAGCCTTGTATCGCCTTAGCTCAGCTCCTGCTGCTCCCAGCCCTTGGCAGGGGTCACCTGCCAGCAGCCCCTCTGCTTTGTTTTCAAGGGTAGGTTGTGGGGGCTGGCTCCTGCAGGTGGGGGCAGAGCAATCCAGATCAGCTGGCCCAGGAACGGGGGGAAGGCCACCCAGTTAACCCCACTGCTTGGTGCCAGGGACTTATCAGCCACGCATGCTCCCCCATCCCCCTGAGCTGGCAGGTTGGGAGAAGATGGGGCCGGGTGGTGCCAGCCGGCTCTCACCCAGCCATCAGGGAGGTGGCTGTTTAAATGGCGGGGGCGTTGTTTGCCAGGTGCTGATTTAGCTTAGCGAGACCCATCCCACGGCGAGACGGAGTCTGGGGGGCTGTGCACGTGGGAGGGCGGGAGCTGGGCCGTGGGCGGTGGGGCCGTGTGCTTGCAATCCCAGCTCCGTGGGGCCCTGCAGACGGAAGGGGGCTTGGGCATCATTGCCCACCCCTGCTTTGTTGTGCTCTGCTGTTAGGCCTTTATGTGAAGGTGACCAGGAACGAATGGAGCTGGCTAGAGCCCCTCACCCTGCTATCCCAGCCCCCACAGCTCAGCCAGCGTCCCTGACCCCTGGCCCCTGCTCTCCCTCTGCCCTGGCAGAGACTGACGTCTGGGCCCCACTCTGGGCATCCTTTGCCATGGGGATTGGGGCCCGAGGTCAGGAGTGACCCTGGCTCTCGTGACCCTGGCGGCAGGTCAGCGCGTGACCCCAGCGTCGTGCCTGGCCCTGCTGGGCCGGCCCCGGGTGCAAAGAGCCAAGTGCCTCTGGCTGCTTTTCAGGTGAAGAACGTCGCCGAGGACGCCAGTGTCCCCGACGAGACGGCCACCCTGGCCTACTCTGAGAAGCCGACCAGCCCCGTCAACGCCCCAGCCGGTGCCTACAGCTTCCCACGCAAGGAGAACGACTACTACGCCTCCCAGGCCTACAACCCCAGCAGGTGACTCTGTCCCACGCGCTGGGAGCCCGGGGTCCCTTCGCATCCCGCTCTCGCAGCCAGGCCTCTGGCGAGCGCCTCTCCCCTGTTCCCTGTTTCACTCCGACCTGCTGCCTTGCAGGAGCTGGGGTGCTCTAGCCCAGGGGTTCCCCATTTGGAGGGCGTGACAACCTCCTAGATGTGAGCATGGGCTCCCAGCCGGTTTGGGGAGGTCTCAGGCTGATCCACGTGTCCCCACCCCCACCCCCAGTTCTCCTGCCCGTGTGGCCAGCGATCAGCCCCCCAGGACCTTCAGCACCAGTACCCTGGAGGAGAAGGGGAGGGAGGGCACCAGCAAGCCCGCTGCCCGGCGGGGGAGGAGAAGGAAGCGCAACCCCGAGCTGGACGAGTCCCAGTACGAGACGGATTACACCACGGCCATGGAGTCCAGCGACGAGCGAGACAAGGACGAGTGGGGCAGGTGAGGGGCTCGCTCGAAGGGGCTCCCCTGACAGCCCCTGGCTGTCCCCCAGCGGGGTGTCTAGCACCAGCTGTGGAGCCCGCCATGTGGGGCTAGCTGCTCTGACCCTCACGGGCCACGATGGCTGGGCCACAAGAGGGGAGGGGCTGGCCCGTGGGGGAGCGTGCCCAGGCCATGCAGCTGGACTGCGGCGGGAGGTCAAGGCAACCCCATTTGGCCTGTGGGGAGGGGCTGCTCCATGGGGCAGCGGAGGGGAGTTGGTCATACCAGCGTCGCTGCCATTCTGACGCGACGTGCTGGCCTCCCGACGTGATGTCATTGCGCTGACAGTGACCTCGTGCAGCGACCTCACCGTGCAGGAAGCTGGGAGTGGACGGCAGGGGAGGGATCACGTGACAATTGACACTTTCACTCCCTCTGAAGCACCTGGAATTGGCCCCTGCCCAAAGGCAGGCCCCTGGGCTAGATGGACCACTGGGCTGGCCCCGTCTGGCCGTTCCTATGTTCTGATGTGCCACGGCTGCAGCGTCCGTGGGACGCCTGCTTTCCTCCCCGTCAGGTGGGGGTGGCACGGCCCTCCTGTAATTCCCGTAGCCACCCGCAGGAGGCTGCACCGGCTCCCTGGACACTCGTGCAAGGACAATGCTGCAGGGAAAGAAATGGCAGCGATTGGGGTGGGGGGTTCAAATCTGGGGGCACTCTGGTTTCGAGAGACTCAGCTCCTCTGCAAACCAGGGCCAAACTCCCCCCACCCCCGTTTGAGTCTTTCTCCCTCTCCGCCTGCCGGGCAGCTTGTACCCGCCGATTACCTCGGCCGGCGTGCGCCAGGAGTACAAACAGGAGTTCGACACCGACCTCAAGCGCTACAAGCTGCTGTGCGCCGAGATGGACGACATCAACGACCAGCTGAACGAGCTTAGCAAGCAGCTGGACGGCTTGTCGGAGGACAGCCCGCAGTACCAGGTCAGAGCTGGGCCAGGCCCGGGCTGGCGTTTCCCGAGGGGTTAGACCGACCTGGAGACGGGTTTGCAGGAGCTGCCTCATGCTAGCACTTGAGGGCCCAGCAGAGTTCAGCCCGGCTGGGCCTGGCGCTGCGCAGAGACGGACCCTGCCCCGTGGAGCTTGCAAGCTAAACAGACGAAGGAGGGGTTGTGGCCCCATTTTGCAGCCAGGGAACTGAGGACCAGAGAGATTCAGTGGCAGAGGCAGGAATTGAGCTGTGGGTTTCCTGATTCCCAGCCCAGTGCCTTATCTACATAGCATCCTTCCTGCCACTTCACCCCTCTGCAGAGGGCCCAGCGTGAGGCCAGAGCCCCGCTCAAGCGGGACGCAGGTCCCATTTGATGATAGATGCTCATGCAGTTTGTTCAGGGTCTCACCTTGCTCCTGTTAACTCTTATGGAGAATTTCGCCCCATCAGTGGAAGCTGGAAGACGTCTCTTCTTCTCATTCCTTTAGCCTATGCCCCAGCCCAGCCAGAGTCCACCAGCATGCGGGGACGGGCTATCTTGGGAGGATTTGTTTTCGGCACCGTAGCTGGCTTTCCAAGCCCTAGCCTGAAGGGTTTTTTTGGTCAGCTTCTGCCTGGTGTGATCACCTGTGCCCCGGAGTGATTATCTGCCATGCGTATAACATGGCCCTCTCCTCCCGGTTTTTCTCTTTCAGGGAGTCGCCGAGGAATACAACCGGCTGAAGGATTTAAAACGGGTGAGTCTCCAATATCCAGCTTGTCTTTAGCCATTTGCACCTGTGTATTTTCTGGCAAGCTGTCTGTCTGATCTCCCCTAGGGATTCAAATGGCATCCCATAGTCAGTGTCCTCAGACAAGGGCTTAGCAATTCATCATTCTCCACTTCGGCGGCCTTAGAACTTGTCTACACATAGATGCTGCAATAGCTTAACTTAAATCGATTTCAAACCCAAATGTGTTTAAACCACTGCAAGCCCCTGTGTGCAGGTATGCATCTCGATTTGAATCTGGTCCTGTCGGTTTAGCTTAATGCCTATCAATTTACCTACCCGAACGAAACCGTAGGAGCGAGGCTTAAACTGATTTCAGGGTGTCCACACACAAAGTCGCACCAGTTTTAACTGAATCAGTTTAAGATCTCATCCTGAGGCAGAGCAGGGCAGTTCTGTGTGTGTATAGACCCAGCCTTGGGGTGTTTGAAGGGTGCTGGACTGAGACCCCAAAGCTGGAGTCCCAGGGCGGGGGAACACGGCTGCAATGTGCGTGTAGCCAGCAGTGGGACTGACCCTCGAGCTGGGGGGCCCAGCTAGGGCCAGGAGATTAGATCCGTCTATGTGCCTGATCCTGCGCCTCGCTGTGCACACTCAGTTCTCACGACGCACCCCATTTCCTAGCCTGGGCTGGGAGGAAAAGTCTAAATGCAGCGTGTGCTTCTGTGACAGCCCCCCTCTTGGCTGACATATGGGAGACCTCCAGAGCTAAACAGGGGATCAGCTAAAGCTCCCTGGGTGGAAGGAGGTCACAGGCAGGCATCGTAACAACTCCCATCCTCTAGGGACTGACCCCACGGGAACCTGTAAACCACACGCAGCAGGGGGCTGTGCTCTGTAACATGAAGACCTGGCACCCAGGACAGGCACACGCTTGACGTGGCCACAGAGACATCTAAAGGCTGCCGGTCACTCTGTACCTGGGTCACGTTCAAACTCATGACCTGGCGTACTGTGCCCTGCCGCCCCGTGCAGTGCCCCTGAGCCGGCCGGCTTGGTGTTGGATTACGCTCTGCGCCGCAGCTTGAAACACAGCATGCTTCAGCGAGCTGGGCAGGGGGAAAACGTCCTGCTGTCACAAACAATTGGACAGCACTTTCACGTGCCAGCCTGGCCTTCTTACGGCCTACAGCAGTGCAGGGGCCTTCTTAACTCGGCCAATCTACTCCCTACCGTGTGGGTCGGTCAGACCCGCTGCCCTCACTGGCCCCCCCCAAAAAGGGTGACCTGCTTCTTGTTATTCTCCGGAGCCCTGCAGGGTCAGCCCCGGGATGCCAGGCGGAGCTGGGTTCCACTGTGGCTCCTACATCACGAATGGAATTTTAGTTCCAGTTGCAAAATCTTTATTACTTGGGAGTGTGCATGAGGCAAGAAGAAACCCGGCCTCCCCAGGTTACATTTGCAGCACTGGCAGCGAGGGATAAAAACCTCTCCGTTCTTGTGCAAACTGAGGGGCTGGGCTCACACTCAACATGTGGGGCCTGAACTCAGAACCTCGAGCATTAAGTACCAGATTTTCAAAAGGGCTCAGCCCTTATTTAAGCAGCAAAATGAGCAGTCCACTGGGTGCTGAGCATTTTGTTAAATCTGGCTTCCGTTGTGGGCACTGAGCCCCTGAAAATCTGGTCCTCCAAAACCACCAGCTTCTATCACTTGAGCTAAAAATGTAACTCCATTAGCTGGTAGCAATGGGAGGCTTTTATCTTATGTGTACCAGCCACTAGATGGCGATGCATAACACACGCTGGACCAGTTCCCACAATATTCAGGGCTTCCAGAGCACAGATGCATTAAGGAGCTAGCCAGAGAGAACATGTTGCCTGTGACATTATTAATGCCTCCTCCCTCCTTTCTTGCTGCCACTTTAGACTCCTGATTATCAGACAAAGAAAATGGAGAGCAAAGCTCTGAGGAACAAGCTGTTCCACATCAAACGCATGGTGAGCGAGTACGACAAGATGAGGGGGTAGCCCACCAAGCAGAAAGCCAAAACCTTCGGCGGGGGGAAGACATGCTGCGTGTGGCCAGCTGACTTCCCAATCCCTCCGCGAAGCACTGCAGGAATGCCAAAGACCTGAACTGAAAGCAGATATTTTTTGTTTTGTCCATTTGCTTACGAAGCAGAATCTCTCTCTCTTTGTGCCATTTCCAAACCAAAACTCCAACGATCTCGGCGAGCGAGGCAGGAGAGTGATTTTTTAGAAAAGAAATGAAATTCCAACTGCAAAGACGTTTGCACACTGGTTTGATTCCGGGGGGGCGCTGCATCCTGCAATGACCTAAGGAGAAATCCTAGCCCCACTGAATCATTGGCAAAACTCCCTTTGACTTCCATGGGGCTAGGAGTTCCCCCTCGGGGCTTACGTTTGTGCGAGTCATTCATTCGATAGAACGGAGTGTAAAGCACATGCCTACAGTTGCAGCAGGATCGGCCCCCTCAGGTTGTACATGTGCGAAGATGTAAATTTGTAAATATGTGGGTGTGGTTATAAACTAGCCTCCTGGTTTATAGGCTCAAATGGTATATTGGCTCGGTGAGCCTCGCTGTAGCACGCTCACAGGCTGGTTGCCATCCTGTATGCCCTAACTCGGTGAAATTCAGCCCTGTGTTTACGGCCTTGTGCCAGGCCTGTGCACCAATGACATCCCACTCAGCAGGGTCAGTGGAAAGCGGGCCCCATTGACCTCAGCGAGGATGGTGCCCTTGACTTCAATAGAGCCTGGATTTTGCCCTGTTCTGGGGACTTTGTGCTGTGTAAACCGAGTGCTGGCTCCCCACCCAGGAAAGGTTTGCAGGATTGGGCCCATACTCACTTGGAAAGGCAGTTAGCCGGACTCTTGCTCTGTCTTACGTTACTGTGGTCATCCCTGCCCCATCCTCCTGAGTGCCAATGTGATTCAAAGCCAGGAAGATTCCCGTCTGCTAGAAGTCTGGCCCATGTCCGTGAAAGCTAAATGGAACTCAGCTAGTTGTCTCGGGTGATTTTTCTTTTTCTTTCTCTGGAGACTCACAAAATCACCCGCTTTCTCTTTGTAGGTTAATTCTCATCCCATATGGATCATAGACTATGCCCTCTGTGCGTGTGGCCGACACACCTAGGACGATTATTTGTGTTAATAGTACCACCTCGAGGTCCCGGCTCAGCTCAGGGGCCCGTCGTGCTAGGTGCTGCACATGCCTCTAGAAAGAGGCAGCCCCCGCCCCCAAAGAACTTCAGCACAGAGGGTGTCTACCTCTCACTGAAATTGATTTCATACCTCAGTTACCTTCAAGGAGCAGGGCCTTAGAGTCCAAACAGACAAGGCAACTCGCCTGAGGTCACAGCTGGGAAGAGGCCCCAGGTCTCCTGGGCCCCAGGAACGTGTGCCACTGAGCCACTCTGCCATGTGATGTGCCTCCATAGGTGACATGCTTCCTTCCACTAAATGTGATAAGCTGGCTGTGTCCGAACAGGCCTGGGAGACAGCTCCGCTCAAGCAGTCCTTGCCCAGGCAAAGCGCCCACTTGAATCCGGGGGTGTAAAAAGGGCAGCGTCCTCGGTGTGCAAAGGAGGCACTTAGCCCCATCTTCCCTGCTGTGGCCTTGCGGGAGTCACATCGTGGCCGTGCCACAGCGTGCCCCCGGCAGCAGGATCGGCGTCCCCTGCTCTGCCTGCCCGGCCAGGCAGCCCACGGTGCCTGGGAACAAGCCCCATCCTGAGACTCCAAATTTTGGGGAGAGGGGGTCACGAAACCAGCACTGGGGCCGGCTGAACGCCAGCATGATGTGACCCAGCACCGCAGTGCCTAGAGGGCATGTCCCCAGGGACAGCCTCGACATAAACAAGTTCCCGGAGCTTGCAAATGGCTTCAGCACGTGGTAGCACCCCAAGGAGCATAGCCGCACTGGTCAGGCCCGGGGTCCGCCATGCCCCGTAGCCTCTCTCTGACTGTGGCCGGTTCCAAAGCTTCCGCCACATTGAAGGAGCAGCGTTGGCCGCAGAATTGCGGCTGACGTGCAAACACCTCGCAGGACGGGGGCTCGAGGCCACGGCCAGGCTACTAAAAAAAGGGGCTAGTGCAATGGAGCTGGCGGCGGCAGATTGAAAGCCTCCCGGGCGCAGCTGAACCCCGCCAGCCTGATTTTAGCAGCTTGTGCTCCCGCAGTTAGGGCAGCTGGAGAGCTGAGCCCACGGCCTGTCACGCTGACCAATATTCGCCCATTGTTTCCTTGTCCACGCCGGTCTGTTTTCACCTGTTGTCTCTGGGCTGAGACTGCAGATCGTCAGCTCGCTGTGGGGCAGGGACCATAGCTTTTCTCTGTGTTTGTGCAGCGCCTTGCACAACTGGGTCCCCGACTAAGCACCTAGTCGCTGTGGTACCCCAAATAATAAAATACAGGTTTAACCTATGCAGCTGTCAGGAAACGCGAGCTGCTAAAATTGAGCTAAAGCCGTTTAACTCCGTCTACACTGGTGCTAAAAAGGGGATTTCATTCCAACTAACTCAGTCAGCTCCAACTGAACATGCTCAGAGGGAAAAAAAAACCCTTTTCCCTAGCCTAGCAAGGGCCTAAAAGGCTAGCGTGGTGTGCAGCCCCGTATCAACTCTCTCGTGCCCCCTTGGTGCTTGGGATCTTACTGGCTGGAGTCTGGCGCTCAGCTTTGGTTTACAAGCCACACCAGACGTTAAGCTTGCAGTAACTAGCCTGTTGCACCCAGGAGAGGATGACGGCCTGTCTCCCACGCCAGCAGCTGAGATCTGTGCAGTCGAGCTGAGTTTAAACACGGGCCAAAGCTCCGGAGGTTATTCCGTCCCTCCTGCGGAAGTGTCTCTCTGAGCTGACAGCTGGGTTTAGCTGTGGCTGCGTTTCACAGGGATGAATAATGCATAGGTAACTCCTGAGTCAGCCAGCCGAGAAGGCTGGCTCCTGTCAAGCCAGGAGTTGTCTGCCCCATCCAGAGACAATGCAAGGCATCCTGGTGCCAGTCTTAGAATAGCCACCACAGCTGCTACGGGTCTATAGAGCCAGCATGGTAAGAACATCATTTTTTTTAATGCTGCCAGCACTTCATAGTAAATATTTCCTAGACTGCTGTGATATTTTGTAGGGAACTGGTTATGTCTATATTTTTTTTAATAAACTGTATCTATTGATTTTAAATGCCAGTCTCTCACTGAAAATGAAGTGCTTCTCTGTCCATTTAATTCCTAAATCGGTTTGTGGTTTGTTTTCTTTGGAGCAAAAATCCCTGTGTGTTTAATTGGATGCACCCAGCCTCGAGTGTTTTGTCACTGGGTCGAAGCACCATTTGGAGGTAGAAATTGGGGCGGGGAAGAGATTGTTACAGCAGCTGCGTTTGATACATTCATCACTAGCCCTCTCCTGCCATTCAGCCCATCGGCCCAGGGGGTGTCGGAGCACCTGATAACCGTTCACGAATTTATGCTCCCAACAGCCATGTGTGGGGTGTGAGAATTACAGAGGGGATCCCAGGCCCTGAAAGATGCAGTGGCATGAACAAGGCCACACAAGGAGTCTGGGACAGAGCTGAAAATTGAACCCCCAGCTACTGCTTTAGCTACAAGGCCAACCATGCTCTTCTGTCAGCAGGCTGGAAACATGGAAACGCTCCACACCTGCTCCCGGCTCATTCACCCCAGCTCAGCCAGGGTTGCATTCTTATAGCGGCATCTGTTCCCAGCATGCCTTGTGGGGGGCAGGCTCTATAAATTTGGCAGAGAGAAGCTGCTGGAGCCCTAAAGTGGCCACGTGCCTGCTGCCGGCTGCCACTTGCTCCCTGTGGGTGAGTACTCAGAGCCTCTCGGGTGCTTCCCCTCTCATGCTCTGAACAGGCGCGGACCTATTCCTAGAGCCCCTGGAGTTCGGTGGGCCAAGCGAGCCAGGACAGATGCTCCTGGGGGAAGGGGAGGCTCCGCTATCTTGCTAATGAGGGACACAGGTGGGGAGAGAATGGTTTGTGGGCACCTTGCCTCCCACTTGGTGTTGGCTGCTGGATTCAGTCCCCCCTGCCCTGCCTGTCCCTCTGTGCAGGGTTTTAATGTGCAGTTAGTGTCTGGCCAGGTCAGAGAGCAGCTGGGACTGGGGCGGCGCGACCCGCCCTTGTGTTGCTCAGCGATTCCACAGGCAGGGCTCCCGCACTGGGGACCTGCTGCTCGCCTGTGCGTGGGCCTCGAGTTCTGCCCAATGGGCTCGTTGAACGGAGGGGGGCTGCTGTATCGGGGCGACGGTGGGCAGTGCACATGAACTGGGCCCCAGCTCGGCACTGCAATCCCCGGGACGTGGCTGGCCCTCAGTTGAAGTTGCTGGGGCTCGGTATGGACATAAGGGTTCTTGGTGCAAGGTGAGCCCCTGGATTGAATCTCTCCCTCTCCCAAGATGAAAACCTGGGGGTTGCAATAAGTGCTCTGCTTTGCTGTACTAAGGGTAAAACCAAGGGCCTTCCCCCTGTGTGGCTATTAAACATCCCCCTAGCAAATCTCACAGGAACAGGGCTCTTGGGGTCACCAGCCACATCTGTCCTCAAGCTGCTGCACTTCCATCTCCCTGCCCTCTTCATCTCTGCTCCTCACCTCCTAAAGCCAGCTGTTTTATGCTGTGTTTGGTGAAACTACTGTTGTGTTCCACCCCAGACATGGCTGCCGGAGCAGTGGGGGCATGAAGTGTTTTGAGTTCCTTTCCAGATGAACTGTTTTCTCTTGAAACCCCAGCAACCGTCTTACCCAGACGGCTTTGGAAAAATAGCTTTATTCCTCATCCTGTTGAAGGAATTGGATCATGAACCCTGCTGGGGTTTTAATCCTCAGTCTCTGCCCTATTTTACTGTTCAACAAAAAAAAATTCCCAGGGCCTTAGGTCCATGTTTTGGTTTATTCACATGCACAATTCCACTGCCGAATTAAGAAAAGAACAAGAAAGCAGCCTCTTGTCACCTTCCCCCAGACACACGCACACTTAACACGGCATTAGACACTTGCGTATAATGGTTGAAATGGACTTGAATTTTCTTTTCCATGGTTCTGCATCTTGTGTGCTCACTTACACAAGGGCAAAGAAGGTTGGGTTTTACACCCGGTGAAAACAGTTGCCTTTTGCACCTCCATCCCATGCAAGGTCCAAATAGTGGAGAATTAGGCCCAAATCCCTTTACAAACAGGGTGGGCTACACAGAGAGGCTAACCTGGGGCACTGATTGATGGAATTACTGTAGATTGAGCATCAAGTTAAAACCCAGACACAGCACAGACAAACAGCCAGAGATGGCTGGATGGGGGTGTATGGGTTTTGAGGTCCTGTAATACAGAACGCTGTTGTAACAACATCCCTGGCCACTCGCGGTAGACAGCTGCACTCTTAGCACAAGTTACAGGCTCCTCCTGGCTGGGGAAGCTCAAAGTTCACAACAGCACAAATCCTCTCCGTGGGAAAGGTCAGATTTTTATTGGTACGTGTCAGGCAACGTCACTTTCACCTTACACACACAACCTGACAAACCGTATTCCCTCAGTAACAATCAAAACTCACAGGTTGGCAAAACAAGAAAAGGGCTGGTTGAGACCGTGAGCTTTTGATTTAAGGATCTTTACAGTGTGGAGTTTGACATGTGATGTTGAGCATTGGTGATGTAAGTTCTAAAACTTTAAACTTTTTTTGAAGCTCCCCCTCTACTGTCATTAACTGATTGTCAGGCGCCTCCCCTGGCCCAAATGTTGTGAATATTTAAAAGGATAAAAAAATCTTTTTAAAAGCTTAAAAATAGAAGTTACTAAAAAAAAAAAGCCTGCCAAGCTTGTGTCCAGGCCACAACTTGTACGCTGGGATGTCGGGATGTTGTATTTGGGGGTTGAGAAGGAATTGAACCTCAGGGCACAATGGCAGAGACCTTGGGGATTTTTCGCCTTCCTCTGCAGTGTGGGGCACGGGTCACTTGCTGGTAGATTCTCTGTACCTTGGAGTCTTTAAGCCATGATTTGAGGACTTCAATGACTCAGTCAGGGGTCTCTTACAGGAGTGGGTGGGTGAGGGTCTGTGGCCTGCCTTGGGCAGGGGGTCAGACTAGATGATCTTAAGGGTCCCTTCTGACCTTAAAGTCTATGAGTCCATGTCACTTGCAGGGCCTGAGCCCCGGACCACTGGGTCTGCTTGTCTAAAGGTTCAGTGCCCTATGCCAGCTACTTAGGAATGGCTCCACTCAACGCTGCCCCGTCTTCCCCCAGTGGCCTGGTACATGCTGGGATTCTCAGCCCGGCGCTCCATGGCTGGGCCCCCCGTAGAATGCATGGCGACTGTTCTGTGCCTGAGGACAGGGATCCTCAGGAGCCAGTGGGGCTCTGCTGGGAGCTGCCTCGGTTAGCTGGGAGTGAAATCCCAAAGAGAGGGCACAGGTGCCTAAGCAGCTGACAGGCCAGAGACAGGCACCCCCCACGGTCGGGACGACTGCCTGCATCTGGCCTGCCAGCGTCACGGGGACCCTCCGCCACGAACCCGCGGCTAGAGTTGAGCACCGGCGGCTCAGAGTGGCTTATTCGCAGCATTTTGGCAGCTCTGAAAATGCCAACTGGTGGTGGGGTTTGGGGGCAGCTGAGCAGCCCCTTGGGAATTGCCAGTGGCCGCTAAATAGCTGATTTGGGCACCTAACGAGGCAGATAAAGCACCTTGAAGGATCGGGTTGGCTCAGCAACAGTAACAAAGGTCTACGCACAGGCCAGCCCCTACAGGGGGACAATGAGTCACACGGCAAGTACGGGTTGCGCTCTTGCGTTCAGGAAAGTTTATTCCAGAATAAGAAGGCACCAAACAGAAGCATAAAACACGCTTTCTTTATTAAGCTATTCTTTGGCTGAGCCCTTTTACAAGGAGGCCCTTTGCAGGCAGGCTTTCACAGCGCTTAGTCCTAAGAGACATTCAATCCAACAGCAGCAGTAACACGTTGACGGCATTGCAGCGCTCAGCTTTTGGGAAGGGGAAAAGTTCATTTCCCAGCCCCTTGGGGACCAAGACCTTCGGCGTTGTCTCCCCGTAGCAGGATTCAGCAGCCGGTCGGGTTCTTTTTTCTGAACAGGAAAATTGAATTAATGGCACCAAACCTGACTTGAAAATTTCAAGCATCGGCGCTCTGAGCGGTTTCTGCCACTCGTGAGAATATCCCACAATGCCCCAGGGTCACCCAAAAGCCCTGTGCTCGGGGATTAAGTGCAATCGGGTTTAGTGTTAAGGATCTTTGCATAGAAAAGCAGAATCCAGGGCCTTATATTTTCATGTGTGACTAGAGATTTTGGGGACCACCTTTTCTGGATGCCCAGCGCAAGCCACCATAAAGGGGGTTGTGCTTTCAGAGCTTGTCCAGCACCTGCTTTCTGAAAGTCAGGACCCTTTAAGGTTCTCACGCTGGACCTGCCAAAATCTCGAGTCGCTCTTGGAAAATGCAAGTTCAGGGTCCTATTTGCCTCCGTAGTAAGAGACCACTTTGGAGCAGCAAAGTGAATGTGTAGTAACAGTTAGCACTTCACATCCCCCAGACACCTTGCAAACATGGATTAACGCCAATCACACTGACTCTGAAAGGTGGCTGCAAAGCTGCTGTTTCTCCTGTCTTTAAAAACAGTGCATGCCCATTCGTTTAATGTAGAGCCTTCGTCACGAGCATCCAAGAGGGTAATGAGATCTCTCTCTTTTTAAAAGGAGTTTTAAGGGGAGTTTGGGTCAAAGATTTGCATGACTGCTGTGCTGAAAACAGTCTCCTTCAAGATGTACTGAAGAGGGGGAAGCAGGCATTCAAAATCCAGGTAGCTTGTTCCGAAACACGTGGGGTCGAAGGCCAGCACCTTCCCCAATATAAGCCCACCAGAGCACCCCTGTGGAAGGATCCTCTTTATTGACTTCAGTTAATCTGTTTGGGATCAGTGAACAAGGATTCTATTTGCAGCAAATCAATCAAAACGACAAATCCCTCACTAATCCAGCCTCCTTTTGTGTGCACACTACACCCTGCAGGAGCAGAGAGCAGACTTCCGTGTCGAGTCTGTCTATGGCAAAGAGATTCAGGCTTGCGTAACTGCGGGGCAGAGGACACGGTTCCAGGAACGGCGTCTGCTCCAGATCTGCCTCGCTTTGCACTGACCCTCCCAGCTCAGTTCTCTTCTGCAAGAGCAATATCCACATATACCAGCAACTGCAAGAAGGGGATCTTTCTTTGTAGGAGGAATAAATCATGCCAGTTGAGCGCATAGTCCTGAATCTCGATCAGCCCTGCCCTTGCAAAGAGTGATTTTTACCCACTGCCTGGATTTAAAAATGGCAGACTGCTTTTTATTTTGCCAGGCAGCGATTCTGCCTCTTGGTCCTCTCCCTTCCACTTCAGGTGTGTGCAGCCTAGCTCAGGGCCTGTCCTCAAAGGCTCAGCGGAGAGGGAAACAGCTGGGTATTTAAAAAAGGTGGGGTGATGCACAGGGGAAGTGACAATGTTTTCTACATATAAGGGTCTGCGGTGTAAAGCAGCTACCTGTTAAACTTTCCCAGACAAGATCACAGGTGGAGAAGGACTGTCTTGAGCTGAGACAAGATGGGAGAAGTAAAATCTGTAGAGTGGTGAAATGAATGGGGGGAGGGAGAGAAGCCATCTACAAGTCTAGGAAACTCCACACCCCGTCACCACCCTGGGCCAGGAACCATAGAGCTAGAGTCGAGATGAATTTGGGCTAGACAGCAGGGAAGTGTCGTTGGCTGTGGGAGTCGAGGGAAGGGAAGCCCATCGAGTTCTTTGAGCACAGGCAGGGCAAAGCGCTGAAGCATCCAGCCCAGGGAAGCTCCAGCCGAGGAAGGCCAGACTGGATCTGAGCAGTGGCCCGGCTCAGCCCATGGCCAGTCATGGGGTTAGATACAGGTGTGGCTGGGTGGCTTGTAAAGAAGTGCAAGAACCCACGCGAAGGCCTAAGCTGACACCTTCCTCTCCCCCTCCCCAGAAACTGGCTTTATTTCCCTTAAACTCAGTTATTTTAACCCGTCGAAGGCTGGAGAGTTGTTATTCCCTGGGACGGTCTGCAATGGGCTAAGAGACGGGGCACCTTGCTTTCTCCCCCCCTTTCTAGTTCCTAGGGTCCAGTCTGCACCTTTCCCTTATCTCCCAGTTCTAACTGTTTCTGTGAGACCTCCAGAGACAGCTGGTGACTATTTTTCCTGACATTTATAATTTAGATCGTGCACAAAAGGCAGACGGGGCCAGCACCCCCGGCCTCCTCAGACTAGCTCTGAGGCAATGGGCAGAGCAACAGAATAGCCCATGGGCTGGCTTCTTTCCACCTGCGATGTCCTTTCCCCAGCGGCAGGAGCTAGTGCCCCACTTGCATTCAGAGAGATTTGTAAAAAGAGAGAAGAGGTCAAATCCAGAAAGCACAAACCGGCTCCTCTTTGCCATCATTTTGTACATAGCCGTCTCCCTCGTTGCTCTGAAAAGTCATGGCAGAAAAATCAACGGCTCGATCCTTTTGCTGACCCGCCTCCCTGGGTGGGGAGGGGGTTTGGTGCGCTGAGGGATTGTGGCGGGGGACGACACATGGGCAAGTTGCTAACTAATTTGGACCAGTGGATGTGGGGGGGCACGACATCTATACTCCTGAGGGTAGAAGCTTGTGATTCTGGCCTTGAAAATAACTGCACAAGTCTGAGCTCTGGCCTGGCAGGAAATGCTCAATGAAGGGCCGCTCCAGGAGGGACCGAGCGGCGGTTTCTGGGTGAACGGGCTGGGCTCCAAAGCAGCGGCTGGGCTGGCGAGGGGACGAGGGGAGAATTCCTGCCGACTCCTACTGCCCCGTCCCGTAAGACCAGTTGAACGTGCTCCCAGACAGCAGCATGTCCCTAATTAGTGTTTCAATGGGCGTCTTCCCCACCAGTCTCATAAAGAAGAGCTGAGAGATGAGAGAGGCCGGCACCGCCCGGAGCGCCGGCAGTCGCAGCAGAAGTCTGCCGAAGCGCTGGGGCTGAGACGGGTACTGGGCCCGGACGTACTCAGTCAGGGCCACCTGAGCTTTCTCTTGCAAGCTCTCCACGTGGGCAGGGTCCGAGAGGCCGCAGGCATCTGCAGAAGGCACGAGGGAGAATTGTTAGCGGAGAAGAGAGGGGCCGGAGCTCCCGGAGGGCCCAGCGCCCTGCGCTAAGGGCTGCGGGTCCTGCTGCACGTCACAGGTTTGAAGGCCAGGCACCAGAAACAGTGCCATGCCTCCTTTCCCCCTTCCCAACATTTTTGCCAGGGTTGGCTGGCCCCGCCCGGTCCCCTCCTTGCACAGCAGCTGCTGGAGCCGGGAGCTGCAGCCACTGGGAGAGGCAGGAGCAAACACCTGGGAACTGTAGGGAGGAGCTGCAGAGAGGGGGGGGCGTGCCTGAGGGTGGGGTGTGACAAGCTCTTGGGTGGAGGGGGGCGAGCCTTTAAATTGTGCCCCCCCCCAATCAGCAGACACCAGTTGTCTGCCAGGCGGGGCATCCTGTGTGTGACACAGGTCGTTCCACAGCTCACAGGTCCCCGGTACTGACCCCAGCGACACCGCTGCTGTTCCTGGGAGATTGGTGCCGAGCGGGGGGGGGGGGCTAGCGCCTGTCCGTGGGCTTCCCCCACCAAGTTCCTTGCCGAGCCCTGCCATTGGCGCGCTCCCGCCTCCCTGGCCCAGAAGGACCTGTGGTGGCCAGTCAATGGCCCTGCGCCTTCTGCAGCCACCGGAGCAAAGTGGGGACCAAACCCTCCTGCTCCGTACAGGTGGCCACAGCCAGGTGCAGGGGAGGTGACCTGGGCCCGTGATGGGCCACGTCTGCAACCCGCCCAGGCCAGGGGCCACCGGCGCGGGACGGGGAACACGAGCATGGCAGAGGCACCTACCTACCTTATGGCTTCCATCATTCTCACATCTAAGCACCTCCTGGGTGAATTGGCTTAACACAGCAAGGTCCCTTCACGGGATCTTCTGCTCCCATCCCCTGCCTGGGCTACGGAAAGGCCAGAGTCTGTGCCTCGGTTGACGGTGTTGCCTAGTGGATAGGGCACTGACTTGGGTGCAAGGGACCTGGGTTTCATTTCCTGGCTCAGCCATTGGACCTGCTCAGTGACCTTGGGCAAGTCATGCCCTCTTCCCGGGCCTCAGTTTCCCCATCTATACAATGGCTACTGATGCTGCACTCCAATAGAAAATGCTATATAGAGCAAGGAATTATCACTTTAATCTGCACACGGGGACAAAGCTCCCTCAAATGAACACAAGAGGCTGACTCCCCCCAGCTCTTACAGCACAATATCGCCCCCGAGAGCAGCATGGTTGCAAGAATCCTGCCCCCCCACTCCGAGAAGCCTGGGGGTGAGCATGTAGATTGGTTTCAGTTTAAGCCAAGTGCTGCTCTCCCAGCAGGCTGCACTGGCATTGGAGCCCTGGCCCGCCACAACCACACTGGCATAGCCGGGCGGGGACCACCAATCTTCCATCAGCAGCTTTCGTGTGAGTTCCCTGCAGCCAGTCTCCAAGCCTTAGGAACTCAGCCTGCCAGCTGATGTGGAAACACAGCGGGCTTCTATTTTATTAACCACCCAGCGGCTTGTGGCCAGAGCATCTGTCCTCCCCAGATCTTTTTAAGAACACGGCAGCACTCCCATGTTATAGGGAGGCGGAAAGACATCAAAACCCAGCCTGCTGGTGCCCGTGTGTCACATGCTCATGGCTGTCAAGTCAGGACAAGTCATCCAAGCATGGGCTGTGATTCTGATAGATGGCTGCAAAGAATAAAGTAGCCAAAACTCAGTAGGTGAAATCCTGGCGCTGCTGAAATCAACACGAGCTTTGTCGTGAACTCGGGCTGAGCTAGGGTTGCTCCCAGAGCACGTTGGAACAGTCACACCAGATCAGACCCCATCTAGCCCAATAGCCTAGTGGCCGTCCCAGCCACTTCACGGGCAGTTAGGAGACAATTTTCCCATAAACTCCTGTAATCCCCCCTAAGCAGAGGTTGGTTGAACCAAACTCAGATTCGCCCCCAAAGCAAATTCGGATTTAGTTTTCCCCAAAGCAACCGTGAGCTGAAGTGCATCAGTCGCCAATAAACAGACGGGCTGGGGCTGTTTAACGCAAACTCTCAGTACGTGGGAGGGGGAAATTGTGATTTCAGGACCATTCTTGTGCCGTATTGCCGATGATTTTAAAGAAAGTGTCACGCCCAGAAGTTCTGGTGTTCCGGCCGGCTGTGTGAGCTCTGCGCATTCGCGTTTTAGGTCTGGGGGTCCTTAAAGAGGAATAAGAAATAGAAGAGAGAAATGTCGGCCAGTATTTTCAGAAGCACTGAGTGGGCTGCAGGTGCTCAACTTGAGACCTCTGAGACTGTCTCTCACAGCAGGGTTAACCTGGCCTCCCACTCCAGTGTTGCCCCAATTCCCATCCACACACAAAACTCTCACCCAAGTCTGGAGCTGCTCTCAACCCCAGTGTGTCTGGCCCAGCCGGCGGGGTGGGTTAGAGGCCGGGTTCCAATTCCACTTGGGCTGGTAACCCGCCCTCTTTGCCGTGAGGACGCAGGCTAAACCACCTGAGGGCGGGTTCTCCTCCAGCGCCTTCCCACAATGCCCCCAGGTGCCCAGGACAGACAAGTTCTCCCACAATTCATGAGCGGCTCAGCTTGCTACTGCACCGTGAGCCGTGGGAGACGCCCCCCATGTCGTAGCACCCATACGGGATAGCACCCCACCAGTGCGGACACAGGAACTGGGGCAGGGCTCTGGCGTGTGGGTGCTCACGGCTGCGCCAGGCTAACCCAGGTGCCAATTACCTGAGTTAACTGCAGTGAGAGACACCCTCAGAGGGAGTCTAATTTTAAAGGTGAGTGGCTCCATGGCAACCATTAGCGTCAGCGAAACCGAGGGGGGGCTCAGCACCTCTGGAAAAATCCGGCCTTTCTTGGTGTCACGGGGTGCAGCCTCTAAAATCAGAGACTCGGGCCTGAGGCCTGTGTTTGTGATGCCCCGCATGCTCACGGTGCGCACCAGAGGTAAGGGGGGAGCCGGGGCGCTGCGTCTCAGAAGCAGGCCCTGAAATCAGTCTGGCTCTCTCGAGGCTGGGGATCGAGGCGCTGGGAAGCAAAGAATGTGTCCATGGCCCAGGCAGCTCTCGTTTGACTGAATGGCCCTGAAGGTGCACAGCTGCTGCTGCGTGAACGGAGAGGAGCCTTTTCGCTCTGCTTAAAGTTAAGCCAGGGTCTTAAACTTTGGCCCCAGCTCAGCAAAGCACTTAGGACCCAATCCTGTAATATAACCACCATACAACCCCCCGTGACAATGGCTCTTAGCACCTCATGCAGCCGGGCAGGAGAGAGACCATTGCCTTGTATTGTATTTCTGTCTCAATGGTCCCAGAACGTCGCTTCCTTTCCCATCCTACATCTCTGGCTACCTTGACTTTCCTGTCACTTTCCCCAGCCAAATCAAATCACCGGCTGTCTATGGCTATCGACAATGCTGCCATTAGAGGCCTGGTGCGCACGTCCCGCTATTTCAAGCCAAGCATTTTGCTGCCTGCGTTTAATCCAGCCACGAGGGGGTAGTGCTAATGGGGTTCTTAATAGAAATGCTCCAAGCCAGAAAACCCAACCTGCAGTATTTGATTTGTGAGAGGATGGAATGTGCCTTCATCACATTCGCTGGCATTGGGAAGGAGAGAGAGCGGATTGGCTGATGAGCTACAATTGGTAATTAAATTATAACCCCAAATTGTCCAACTGCTCTGGCTAGCGCATCGTTTAAAGGGCCCATCAGATCTTTTTTCTCCCGTCTTTAGAAAGGGGTTAGAGATGTAGGCTGGGCAGCGTTGGATAGCCGGTTTTCTCTGCGAGTGACAGGCATCTACCCTCCCTCAGGAGACTAGGGACCCAGGGGACGTGTTCTTGTTCCTGTAGCATGGCTGGAGGTTTGCATGGCTCTGAAAGGGACAGAGCTGTTGGACTATGCTGCAGTGTTAACAGATGAGTCTTTCCGTTATCAGGGCAAGGGCGCTTTAATTTCTTTTTTAAAATTCACTGGTTCTGATTGATGTATCTGGAGCTTTAACGTGAGGTGCATCCCGTGACATATCTCCCCCTGCTGGAAAGTCACCACCTCAGGCTGGGGTTTCCAAAGGAGCTAGGCACCCAAATCCCACTGAAACGCCACACGACTTAGGTTCCTAAGTCACTTACTATAGTAGCTTTTTGGAAAATGTTACCCTTGGGGCATAAACCCCTTAGGTTATTTTGAAAACTCCCAGGCTTCCGCTCAGTTCTTTTGGTACCAGGAGATCGTGTCAGTGGGAAAAGCAGCACTGCCAAGTGCACGTCTTATTACATGCTTGGACGCTGACAAGCATTCACTGCACACGTGCACGCACGCACGCACGCACACAGAGTCCCCAAAGGGTTGGGCTGGGATTTCTCTAAAGGCGTCGGTCACCAGCTCACTCCCATTTACCGCACAGCCAGAGGCAAGAAACATGCCCTGCAGCATGTCCTGAAGGTCAATAAACTCAGGTCACTTTGCACCAAGATGTGGGGAGAGTTGCAAAGCCCAATGGGGCTCCCAGAACCCGCCCGCCCGCTTGTCTCCTCCACGTGCTAATTTGGATCTATTGAGGGTATTTTTATCATGGACACGCCCTGCCGCATCTGAGCACGTCGCAATCTTTAATATCTTTTTCCTCACAACCCCCCTGGGAGCTAGGCCAATGCTATCGTGCCCTTCATATAGAACCAAGGGACAAAGCCCGTCTGGCCCTAAGTGACTTGCCCATGGTCACGCGGACGGTCAGTGGCAGAGGAGGGAACTGAAGCCAGGTCTCCAGTGTCCCAGTCTAGCACCCAAAACCCTGGATCCTCCTTGTTCTCTAGATCTACATTAATTAAAACTCTAAGGTCCTACCGTGCAGAGGCTTCCTGACTCTCTTCGGGGGGCACTGTGTAGATTCACAGATACCACAGCGAGAGAGAACAGTTTTCAGAGCAGCCTGTCGCTCTTCCAGCATCGCCACTCAACGAGCAGAGGCACAGGCCCCTCAGGAATGCATCCCACCGGGAAGTCCCGTCTCCCCAAGGCAATGCAGGGCACTCCTCCTTACAGGAGCGATCCCTGCAGCGTGGAGAGGAGGGTTCCGTCTCCACAGCTGGCTGAGCCAGCCTTAAACTCATCACATAATTACAGCACTAACTTCAACTTCCAACGGCGGCCCCGGTCCTTTTGGCGTCTTGCAGTAGCTGCCTCCTTTCTGATCGTTAAATGGGAAGCATCTCTTAAACATAAGGATAATTGATTTGGTGAAATTAGCGGCGACAGTGGGAGCAGCTTTGTTATTACTGGCGTTCTCTGCCTCTTGCGGCACAAGCGGGTGCTGGAGAACACAGCAGACGGATCCCCAGGTTCAAGGCCCAGCTCTGCCACTGATTCCCTTGGGGAGGGGGCGCACTGGGCATGTCACTTAGGGCCAGATTTTTAAAGGTACCGATGTCCAGAGGAGTTAGGCCCCTCGCTGCTTTTGAAAATCTCACTGCCAGCCACCTGCATTAATACCTTTAACAATCTGGTTCTTGGTCTCTCTCGGCCCCCGTTTCCCACCTATAAAATGGGGATGATCCTTCGCCCTGTCTATCGTGGTAGCCTTTCTGAGGGGCGGGGGCAGGCTCTACCTCTGTGCAGCAGCCAACGCTGAGACCAGCTGGGGCCTCCAGCTGTGCCAATGCAATGACGATTAGCAGCCACTAACCTGGCGTGAAGAGGGCTATCGCCTTGAGGCAGCTGTACTCCGCAGAATCCACTTGCAGCCTATTGAGTTTTTCCACCTGATCCTGAAATATCCGGATCTGGTCCATGAAGGACACCACGCGGTCTGCGGACATGGGGGAGGCGTGGAAGCCAGCCGCTGCCAGCAAGGGGGCCATGTGCAGCGGGAGGGCCGACTGCGCGGCGTTGAGGACGAAGAGCTCGCTCCAGCTCAGACGCAGCAAGGCCACCTGGTCTGAGATGGGCAGTTCGGGGAAGAAAGGGATGTTCCTGGCCCACTCCACCGTGCTGAAGAGCAGCCGGGCCGCCAGCTCGCAGATGTTGTCGATGCCCATCACGCTGCCCTGCTGGGTGTACTGTGAGCCGTAGCGGGCAGTCGGGTAGGGCTCCGCCCGGAGCAGCTGGGAGATGAGTTCTGAGACTGGCTGCCCGTTGAAATACTCCCCGCTAAGCATGGCGCTGGGGCTGGTGCTGGAGTGGGTGGGCGGGATCCGGCCTCTCTGGACAGCTGGAAAGAAAGAGGAGAGAGGTGAGCGCCCACCCTGCAGAGAGGATGCAAATGCCATGTGCTATTGCAACCATCGCCGCCTAGACTCCTATGGTTCGGCCGGCTGGAGCCCAGCCCCATCACAGAGGCTGCAAGTTGCTACACAATGAGGCGGTCGCTATTATTAGTGGCACAGGAGCTTCTGGAGGCCCCAGCAGAGATCAGGACCCAGCGGGCTTGGAGCTGTACGTTCTTACATCCAATCCAGGATGGGTTCTGCCTCAAAGAGTTCACAGTTGTCACAGACGAAGGGGAGGGGAAGATGAGGCACAGAGCAGGGCAGTGACTTGCCCAAGGTCACCCAGCAGCTCTGTGACAGAGCTGGGGACAGAACCAGGCACCCTGACTCCCAGACCAGCGCTCAATCCACTGGGCCTCACTAGAATCCGTTTGGACAGACCTGTGACGCCTCACATAAAGACGCTGTTTCCCAGCAGGGTGCACGCCTGAAACCTTCAGCACCACCGCATGGGTCCCTCTCACGAGAGCTACAAGGGTTACTCCATTAGCTGGTATCAGTAGCAGGCTGTTAACCAGCCCCTGGAGAGGTACATGACACACACCTGGCCAGTTACGCATACTGAAACTAAAACCTCCTCAGCACCCCGACCCCTAATTATCTGTGAACGTATGCTGAGCGCTAAAGACAAGCCGTGGAGCTAGGCCCTATAGTAAAGGGCACTGAAGGACTCCAGCTGACCGACGCAGGCCCACAGGTCTTGTCTAGATCCCTGGAAGCTTTGATGACAGGTCTGATTTTAGCACAAGACCTAGACCAAAAACGTGGAGGATTTTCTGCGGCTCAGGGCGAGGCGTCCCCAGAGACGAACCAGGGTTTCAGCACGATGCAGTGGCTTGCAAGAGGTTTAAGGAAACCCAGGATCAATCGGCAGATAATCTTGGCACACTGCCCACCTCTGGGCCAGTTGATTTCATCTCCATTAGCAGGCGGGATTCCAAATGGCATTGAGTCCAGGTTTCTAATCTCCAAGCAGCCGCATGAAGTTTTTTGGTTTTTTTTTTTTTCGCTTGCTCTATAGCGAGATGATTGCTCACCAAGGTCATTCCCTGGCAGCAATCATTTCTTTGCAATGAAAATGTACATCTTCAGTAAACTTGTTAACCCTGGAGGTGCCTTTCTTTCTAATTGCATTCTAAGAAAGCGATTTTTCAGCCCCCGTTAGCACCCAGTTTACTCGACCCCCAGTAATGAATTTATGAGCTGTTCTTGCAGCACTTAAATTAGAGCTATAAATCATATTAAGTGACAATAATGCTGTCTCGACTCCTCGGGAAGGAAGAAATTATGTCCTGCCCCTAATATCTCTTCCCTCTGCTACGCACGTTTCCACCACCACCTGCTGAGAAGCAAATGTGCTATGGCAAGTGGAAACACAAAGAGACCCCACAGCCATCGCTCTTTTCCCACAACAAGGGTAGAATCTGCCCAGAACGATGGTTGTGATTTTCAAGCCTGGGTACTTAAAGTTGGGCATTTAAATCTATATTTAGGCAGCTTAATTAATCCTCCCTAGTGCTTTTCATCAGTAGAGCTCAAAGCGCTTCACAGGGGGAAACTGAGGCACTAAAAAGGGAAAGGACTTGTTCCAGGTCACCCAGAAGACCAGTGCCAGAGCCAGGAAAAGAGAACCTAGATTTCCAGTCCAGTGTCCTAACCACTAGGCCATGCCGCCTTTCAGAAGCACTGAGCAAATCCCATTGGGGTCAGTACAGCTGTGCTGCAAACCTGGTTGCTTAGCTAAGCGTCCAACTTTACATACCTAAGTGGAAAGTGCTGGCCTCTTTCTACAGAAGTGACCTGGGGAGTCTGAGCATAAAAAATGCACTTCAGTCCCACAAATGTAGCTGAAAAACCCACTCTCTTTCTCTCTCGCTCTCTCTCCCTCCGCCCAGTTGTTGGGTCAGATCCCCAAAGGGGCTTCACCCATTTATTTACACTGGCAGCGGATTTGTCTTGTCCTGTCCTGTCCCGAAGCCCCGAGTCATTTAACCAGTGTGAATGACTTAAGCACGTACTGAAGCGCTGTGCTGACTCAGAGCCCGAATCTGTTACTTTGATCGCAGCCTGAAATCCGCTCCGCTCCACTCCACACAATGTCGCTGCGTGCTGGGGCCAGGCACACAGCTGCTGTCGCAGGGCTCATTAACAGATGTCATGCACATGACTTTAGTGGCACGCAAGAGGCCTTAAGCCATGACAGACAACACGCTCCTGGTCTCCAAACCTTTAGCCTGAACTGACCAGCCCCTGACACAGGAGGAGGGAAGGGAAGCAATGGAAAAGCACTGGCCAGAGTTGCTAATTTCATGGAGGCCACGAGGGTCCAGCACAGATGCAAAGGGCTCCACCGCTTTTCGCTGAGTTCCTCTGATTTATGCCAGCTGAGGATCTGGCCCAGCACAGGCCCCCCCAGCTTACTGAATGCTACTGGAAACATGGCTGCGTGTGCTGAAGATCTGCAGAGCCTGGAGGAGAGGAGCTAAGAATTTCTTGTTCTAGTCCCTGCTTTGGCCTGTGTCGGGGCTGACCTTGGGGAAGCGACCATTAAGTACTGGCAGACACCAGGCCAAAAGGGAGCAGCGAATTTAAAACTCAGGAGGCATCCACAGGAATTTAAAAATCAAGGCTCATTTGTCTGCGAAACTCTGTTCATTCTCTTACTCGCCCCTCCCCTCATCTCTCATCACATCCTCTCTGAAACCTTGTGCCACAGTCCTGCGCCTTGTGGTTTGGCACCAAGGCAAAGCGGGCATGAAACGCCACCGAGTATCATCCACAATGTTTTACGTTCGCTTGGCACTGGTGCCAGGGTGGGTGGGAAATCTGGAGCAGGGACTGCAGTCTTCGTTGGTTTGTACATGCTAGTGTAACCAGCTATTTCTGTAGTGTCCTGTTTTTCCCCTTGTGCAAATCACTCTGCGGGCTCCACCTGTCTCAAACCCATTGTCATCTCTTCCCAGCAGGCGTCTGTTTATTGTCACTCCCTTCCCAAGTCAGGAACCTATCAGGGTATCCCCAAGCAAGCGACACCTCTGCTTTCAGCTGGCCATTCTGACCGGCCAGTCCTACACTCAGATCTAATGGAGTAACAGAGGGAGCAGCAGCCTCTCTGAAAAATCAGGCAGATGGAGTCTCAAGTCAAGCACCCTGAAGGAGTGGCCACTTCTGAAGACTTTAGCCTAAACTCTTTTGTTCAAATGAAGACTGCAAGTTAGGAATTGCCAGACTGGATCAGACCCGTGGTCTGTTTAATCCAGCAGCCTTCGAGAGTGGCCAAACAAGCTGCTTCAAAGGAAGGCACAAGAAACCCACAGTTATGAGATAATCTGGAAAAATTCCTTCCTGATCTTCATTGGTGTATGCCCTGAAACATGAGGATTAATAGCCACTCCAAAGTTCTTTGTTATTTTTAATGCTGCCTATAACAACGTCGGATATTCTCATTCTCCACAGAAATATTCTGCCTCAGTTAAAAACATCTCTGTTCAGTTCTCAGCACCAGTGCTCTCTTATGGCAATGGGTTCCACCGGCCAATTGTGCGCTGTGGGAAAGGATTTGCTGTGCTTGCCAGCTCTCAGTTCCACTGAGTGGCTCCCTGACTGTGCAGTAGGAGGCTCAGAGGAGTCCCTGATTGAAGTGGGGCCCCTGCGTTAAGGAGAGGAGAGCGGCTGCGGAGTGACAAGGATCCCTCTGCTTTTCCAACGCTGGAAACTTGGGAAACTGACTCAAGAAATGCTTTAGAAGGTTCTAGTCAGTGCAACACGATGCCAAAGATAAGAACAGTCGCCAACACCATCTGCTGCGCCATACGCCTCCCCTTCCGTGCCCTCCCCCCCCATGGCTATATTGCCACAGAAATTTGCATAACTGAGTCAATATTGGAACTGCAAAGGATTATTCTAAGCTAGTCTAGGTTTCCATCTGTGACCTTTACAGCTGCTAGGTCATGTGGTCTTGTACAAGGCTCCAGGTGAGTCACCTAATCTCACCAAGGCTTCGGCTTTCAAACAAACACCACCTGTTTTACTGGTATGGCAGCCACCCAAGGGCAGTTTTAAATGGGAGAAATGGTTTTGCATTCTGCCCTGAGACTGGGATCTCGCTGTGACAATAATGGCTCCTCCCGGATACTGCAATCAGCTAGGGTATTTCCTGGCCATCCGGGAGAACGTCCCAGGGCAGCAAGCGTGCTGCATGAGACTCTGTAGCAGGGGCCAGATCCTCTACTTTGTTTCACGGGCACAATTCTGCTGACTTCAAAGAAGTTTTGCTGGCATCAAACCAGCAGAAGGGTATTAAATCAATCGCTCTAACTGCCGTACCTGACACGTGATCAACCCCTGTACTATGCATGGTGCGCAAGATAAATGGGGGGTAAAATCCTCACCTGGTGTAAACTGTAGGGGGTAGAATGTAACTTACTAAAAGAAGCAAGTAGGAATTCCTGAAACCCCACCCCACCCCTAGGGCTGGTTTTAATGCTGATTAAAAATCTAAACCTATTTCCCAGCGGCCCCAATTCTCCTCCCGCTGGCACAAAGCAGGAGGAAATCCACTGCACCCGTGCAAATCTGGTGCAAGAGAGGCGATCAGGCCTGGTGTGTGTGACCCTCCCCACCACATGTCCAGTCACATCTTGGTGAAGCGCGTGTCTTGGGGTTTACAGGCTGCTTGGCTGGGCCTCGGCTTCGGGCTGTGATCCAGCAACACCCTCCCTGGCTGCAGTCTTTACACACCTGGTTTTAGAGGCGACGGGAGAGCAGCCTTTACTAGCTATAAAAGCCCAACAAAGGGAAAAGCTGCAGCTCCTCTGTTGGAGGGAGGGAGTGCGGCATTTCAGGGGGATTTTACCCTCTTCCTTCTCCAGACACACTGGTTCGGATTCTGAACACTTCAGCGCTCTGGGGGTACAGATCATGGGGGAGCTGGGGGAAGGAAGGGGGCTTTGCACCTCCCAGGTTATGGGATGCTGGATCCGTTCGACCACTCGCATGAACTAGAGCAGCTCTGGGCACTGCTTGCCCTGGCTCCAGTGGTCCCAGCTGGGGACTGCTGGGGGTTGCAGGATAAGGCCAGGAGGGGCGTGCCCCCTTCACAGCAAGGGTATCCTCGGTGGGGGAGGTAGGGCTAAATCTTAGCCCCTTCCTGACACCGGCAGGGTTAGTTTAGCTGCAGGCAACAGACGGTTTAAAAATACTGGGGGAGATTTTCAAAAGCAGAGACCAGCATTGGGCACCCAAATCCCATGGACTTCCCACTGGGGGTTAGGTACCTCCCTGCCCTCTGTGCTTTGAAAACAACCCCCGCCCGAGGAATGTCACCGATCACAGACAGCGCCGATCCGTGCAGACGACGGCTGGCATTTTCGAAGGACCCGATGGGAATTGGCTGTTCGATTCCTCATTGAATTTCAAGTGGTGTTTGGAAGCCTAAATCCTTGATAAAATTCCAGCCGACGTTTCCGGCAGTGTCACATCTCAGCACTGGTTTAACCATCAGCCCGCCTCATGGTTTCCCAGCAACAGCCATTCAAGAGCTGCCGGTGGAGCCCAGCCGCGCTCTCACTCACACCTTAGGGGCTGACTTTCCAGAAAGCGCCGTTTCCAGGAGGCACCCAACAAAGTGGCCGGGTTTTCGGGAACACTCCCTGGCTGCTCAGGGCTCTCGGAAACCTGGCCGCCAATGTCACAGTGGGAGCTGCCGGGGGCTAAAACTCTGGGCCTTATTAAGACCCCAAAATGGGAGCGGAGCTCTTTGGAAAACCTGGCCCCAAGAGCCCAAACGGGTGTGGATCCGGTAGTATCAATGCACGCTGGGGATGACGGACCTGGATACGCTCCGCATACCTCCCTGAATCTCACAGCGCATGTGCACTGGCCACAGCTTAGCCCTGTCAGATAGAGCAACCCCTGGGCTGCTCTAAATTACGTCACCTTGCTCTGGTCTCTAGGGGCACGTCCATACTGCAGCTGGGAGCCAGGGAGACAGGCTAGCTGCCCGTGCTGCAACGGCCACGCTGCTGTTTTTAGCACGCTAGCACCTGTCTGCCTACTCCGTGGGGACACACGCCCACTGGGAATCAGCACAGCCATGTCCCAGTCCCAGCCCGCGTCCCCTCCGGCAGTGTTTGTGGGGTTGACATAGGAGCCAGTTACCCCCCTTCACCCCAGCTGGGATCTCCTCTGTGCCAGGGGAATGCTCAGCTGCCGCGCGAGTGCCAGCTCCCACCGCTTGGGGCCAGCCAGGTGTTGTTCTACCTCACCCCTTCGCCACAGCCAGTCGGCACAAGAGTCGGCCGCGTTACCTTCTTTCCTCATTCCCACGCAGAAACACTTCTTCAGGCGGCAGTACTGGCACTGATTACGGTGGTGCTGGTCAATCTGACAGTCTCGGTTAGACCTGTGTGTAAATCAGACAATAATACACCATTGCAAGAGGGCAGAAAGTGCTGACCAATCGGGTGGTGAGGACAGGATCTTTTAGGACAAAAAAAAAAGTCACCAGCCATTAGAAGTGTTGTTGTGTCAGTTAAGAAGAGGGAGGAAAGAGGAGAGGTAGGGCGCGAGGCTGGGGTTCAAGTCCCGGCTATGCCACTGCCTCCCTTGTGGGACCCTGGGCAGGTCACGTCATCTCTCTGCCTCAGTTTCCCTGTCCAATGGGGATAACAGTGCCCTACCACACCGGAGTGTTGGGAGGATAAAAACATTAGAGATTTTGAAAGGTTCAGATACTCCAGTAAGAGGAGCCACTGAAGTATTTTAGCTAACCAGACAGGGCAGAGTGTTGTATTACAGCATGGCCCCCATCGCGCCAGGTGCTGCACATACGTAGAGCAAGGCAGTCCCTGCCCCAAAGAGCTTACGATCTAAACAGACAAGACGGACACCGGGCAGGAGAAGGGAAGGATCCTGATCCCCATTGAACGGGTGAGAAGCTGAAGGCCAGAGCGATGAAGGCCAGGGTTTACAGAATGGCTCCACACCCAGCAGGTGCCATTGATAGAGAAGGAAACAGGGCTGGCTTCATTGGGAACTAGCGAGCAGCCTTGCTCCTTGTCATCCATGCAGCTGGTGAAGCGAAAGGGGGGCATCTGGCCTCTAATCCTGCAGTGTGGGTGAGTGCCCTCGTGCCCCTGGGGGACAAATCCCTTCCCCACACCAGGGAAAGGGGCCTGCAGTTCCCAGCAGAGCCAAAGGGAAAGGACAGTTGCTCAGGACAGAAACTCCGCTTCACTGAACAGCTCTCCTGGTGAACAAGACTGCCCCCAGCTGCCAAATGCTGCGACCCCGGGATGAAATTCACCCCTGGTGCAGAGGCCTAGCACTCGGCTGTAAGCAAAATGTTTTTATTCAGGATGGTGTTTAAGAACATACTGAAAGTTGAGCACAGGCTGTGCTGCTCTGCTCTGGGATATGCCCCCACGCTTGAGGGCTTGTCCAGAATCAGGGCCTAACTGAAACCTCGTCCATGGGCTGGCCCATCAGGGGAATTTCGCCTGCCAAGCCATCGCTCGGGAAGGGGTCCAGCCCCCACCCTAGGAGAGCTGTTTGGTGCAACGTCCCAGCACTGCTCTGCCTCCCCAACATGGCAAGCCCCCCCAGCAAGCTTTAAGGAGGGTCAGCGGAGTGAAACTGAAAACAGCTGAGCCAGCGACCCTTTTGTTCCCAGCCCCTTTCACCAGAAACCTGAAGAATTCCAGCTATTTCCTATGAGAACATCGTGGCCCTTCCAGGCAGGGGAAGTGAAGGGGTCACTTCTCTTCCCCGTACACACAACTCATTTACCTCCAGTGCTAAGTAAACAGTAACAGGGCAAGAACAATCCCCGCCCCCTTAAAGTCTGTTGATTGCTTTCCCAGGTACTAAGTCCCTACGGATTTTTTTCCATGGGTGTACCATTCAGCTGTCAAACGAAGGCCTTGTCGACATGGGCAATTTGCCCTGATTTCAACCATTAGCCTGGCTGCCCCCGGGCAAACGCAGGTAGGCAGGTTTAACTCACTCACTGCGCCTGGGCAAGTGACTCGCCTTTGGAGCAGGCACATGATGGGCCCCTCTGAAGTCACCGGCAAAAGTCCTCAGAACAGATCCTGAACAGTCGGAGCACAATGGAAATCAGTGCAGTGATGGCACCAGTTCACGATCTGACCCCCACCAGGTTCAGTGGGGCTGGGATCTCCCCCCCCCCATTGCAAACATGGCTTCACCTGCCTTCTTTAGGGGTCTGCATGAGCGCAGCTAGATTGAAAACTGGGCCTGTCCTCTGTAGACAAGGCCTGGGTGACAAAAACTGGGAGTCAGCCGTTCACCTGCTGCTTCCTCCCACCCCCAATCTACCCTGCTTTCTCAATAGGCCTCCTGCAGAATCTTGATCACTCGGGAACGACCAGGGCTTTGAAATGGATCACGTGCGGGATCAGAGAATGCACTGCACCTCTGTTAGCGTCACTGGCAATGTGGTAGCCCCCCTGTATTTGGTAGGCTCTGCAAACGCCTAAAGACGTGGTCCGTGCCTCCAACCCGGCCCACAGCACAAGGCTTCCAAAAGCAACCGAGATGCTTTTCCTGCATGAGATCAATTGTACAGGCTGAATGGAGAGGGAAGTGACTTAGCAGGGTCACTCTGGGAGCGGAGGGAGGTTGATTCAGAACAGAGATGGAGAAGCAAGCGATCAGCCCAGGTCTCGTCCTCACGGGCCCGTCTCCTGGCTCAGCGCGTGTGTAAGAGAAAAGGCACCCCTCTCCTTGTCACTTTAGGCCTTACCTTTCAGCCCAACACCAGGCAAGATGTGAATAGGAAAGACAACGGGAGAAGTAAACACGTAGGACCCATACCTAACGGCCCCTGCTGCTCTGACCAAGAGTCTTTATAAAGACTGGTAAATACTAATAATTCAGGGGTCTGTGAAAGCCTGCGGACCCGGTTTTGGAAAGCGCTTAAGCATGCTATTAAATTCCACTGACTTCAAGGAGACTTGCACACAAAGTGTTTTGATGACTAGGAATCAGCTGATTCTCATGCTTAAAAGTTAAGCAGGGGCTTAAATGTTTTGCTGAATCAGAGCCAGGAGGCGGCATTCCTGTTTCTCTCCAGCCTTTTCATGTGCGATCAGACCCCGTTTGCCATCACATTCAGGGTATGAGAAGCATGTTTCCATAGTCAGAGATGGGAAGTAGCCGAGGGTAGGTAGGGGTGGGAAACCAGGGTTTTGTTCTCCCACGTGGGCAGGCTATCCGGCAGGCTCTCCGGGGTCCAAACCTGGCACAGCACGCAGCAATGACCTGGAATAGGAGATGCACTGCCCTGGTGACTGGGATCCTAGGCCGCCTTCAACCACAGCTGTTTACTGCCCAACTTACTACTGAACAGAGTTTATTTAAAAGAAGTAAATGGTGGGGTGCAAAGGAAGCTTTAAAACGCTCCCAAAATCTGACCATTTGCATTCAGGGTGAGTTTTTGCCCCGTGTCCCCAATAGTTTTGCAGATGGTTCTGTTCAGCTTTGTTCCTGCAGAAGTAGGACACGGCAGTAGCCCTAGGGGGCCTGATTTCTCCGAAGGGTTCAGCTCCCATTTTGGCAGTAGAATACGCAACCAGATTTTCTAAGACGTTCAGCACATGGGATGCTGAGGTCTTTTGAACGAAAATGGCTGGAAGTGTCACAAGGGGAGCAACCTGGGGGCCGGGCACTTTGGAAAATCTACCCCCGACTGCGGGCACCAAGTGTTTGAAAATTTGGCCCTTAGTTTGTCAAGAGAGACGAGGCATGGACACGAGGAAGGTGTAAAATCGGAGGATTGGTCCTGGCTTTATAGTTTCAAGGGGATCCACTGGCAAAATAATGCATGATTCAGTGAAAGGCAGGGGGGGAAACATGTAAACCATAAATGGGAGCCAGTCAACCTGCAAAGAAACACTAGCTGTTGCCGGCGTGAGTGAAAGCATTTGCTTATACCTTGGAATCCTGACATGAATATCCTAATTTTTACATGACTCCAGAGAAGAACCACACGGATTCACCAACAGTTCAAACTGGAATTAATTTACTTTGAACCTCACCACTGAGTTTAACGCATTTCAAATGTGTTGCTGATAAAAAGTTATTTTAGTGGAGAAGCGATAAATCTAAACCTCAGATTACATCTTCATCCCAAAGCTGAGTTACGGTGGTTTGGGCTGGAGCTGGAGAAATTGTTTGGATCACAGATCCCTCTGAAAAGAGGGAGGGCTTAGAGTGCAGCAGAAGAAATTCACTGCAGACAAACCGGGGTATGAATAGTGCTGTTGGTCAAATTCCATTCAGACTCTGCAGGCCAAAACCTGAGCTTTCGTGGAGCTAAACTGATCTTTACCAGATGAGAATCCAGGCCTCTCGTTATAGGGAGAGAGAAAAATATATATATATATATTTTTTTTAAATATATTTAAAGGAAAAAAGATTTGTATGTTATTTTCAAACTTAAATAGCTGTATTTAAAGCCAAGAGTTCTTCGCAAGTTCCCCCAGACACACTATCGCTATATAGGAAGATGTGAGAACACAGGAGGCATATATTGTGCTAATTATGCAATTAGGACAGCTCATTATTTAGTACAAGAACTAAACTGAATCCAACTCCCTTTTTAAAATTCAAATTAGAGCAATTTTGGCTTGATGTTGCTTTAAGGAAGCGCACTACAGCCTGCCTGGGGAAACCCTTGCAAATAGCCTCGCTTTGGAACTGTGTACCAAGAAACTAATATTTTTCTTTCATCCTGTGTTACTCTCAGCACACAGGGAACACACTAACCCCTGAATAGGTGCACTGGCACCATGGTGACAGGCACAGGGTAAAATCCTAGATATGTTTAAAGAATGCTCTGTTGTTTGGCCAGGCCAAGAGAACAAATATATTTACAGGCTTGAAGGTCTAGCTGGAAAGACGTAGGACTCTTCCTGATACATTTGTACCTAACTACTAAACAGCGAAATGCGTCTTATCTTCTTTCTTTGGAAAAATAAATGTTCCTTGCATTTGTTCCCCCTGTAGTTCAGAATGCTGGCACTTCCGCTAGGATATACATCTCTCCAGTCTTCCACTATTAACAATACCTAGCTCTCATGTAGTGCTTTTCATCAGTAGATCTCAAAGCACTTTATACAGTAGGTAAGTATCATTCTCCGGATTTAACAGGTCTGGGGAAACAGGGGCATAGGAAGACGACATAGCAAAGGTTCATTGAATGTGTCGTGTCCACGTGCCCAGAATTCACAGTGGTGGCAACATACAATAGGTTTTTAGGATACTGCAACCTTCCAAAACCCAAAGTGGGGGGACACAAACTTTGTGCCATTTTTTTTAACAGCTGCAGGATTAATTTCACGCGCACCACCTTCGTAAGGTCAGTTTCACAAGACAGCATTCCTGGTGTTAAGATCCCTCTATAGAAAGAGGAAAGCAACCTCACTGCCAGACAAGAGCAGGCACTGAACGGGTAGGTAGGGGAGTCTGTTAATATAGGCACAATAGTGAGAAAAATCCCGTGTGGAGCCATTCCGACGGAATCTCTAGCGTCTCTGGTTTAGCAAGTACCGTTATGCAAAATTTGATTTGCAAGAACACCTAATGCTTGTTACAGAACCCTATGTGCATGTGAGCCTAGATTTGCCTTTGTGTACATTTACTGCTCTGCCTTGAAAAATATTTTTCTTGTCAGAAGCACCAAGGCCACTGACCAGCCACTGTAGCCCTATTGACTTGAAGAGTTACTCCTGGTTTACACCACGAGAGGAGAATTAAGCTCCATCATAAATTGGGATTTGTGCTTTTGGTGAAAATTAGCCACCCCATCAAGTTTTTAAAAACATTGCTCTCCGCTGCGGCCCCTGTGAACCTAATGACTCAAACAGTAACCCTTCCAGGTTTGCAGAGGACTGTACAGCCATCAGTTAACTAGCTGCCCCGCTGCGCTGAGATGGGAAATCTAAGCACAAGGAAGAGCCTGCCCTGCACCCCGTGTCCTCACCTGCGCTGGTGCAAGCGATCACACAAGAGGCCAGGGACGAGGCCTGTTTTGCACTGCTGTAAATGGCCACCCAAGGGATTCTGGCCCGCTGCTGTGCTGGGGCAAGGGAAGCTGTGGCTCCTCCATCCCTGGAGGATTTTAAGAGCAGGTTAAACAGCTGTCAGGGGTGATCTAGCTGCCTCCAGTGCAGGGGATGGGACCAGGAGACCTCTCCGGGTCTCTTCCAGGCTGGGACCCGAGCCGGCCCCTACCTGCAGGTGTAACTCAGGTTCCTCCGGATGCTCCGCTTGAAGAAGCTCTTGCAGCCCTCGCAGGTGAAGACGCCGTAGTGTTTCCCGCTGGACTTGTCCCCGCACACCGTGCAGTCCACCTGGATGCCCGGCTTGTCCTCCTCGCCCTGCTCCGGGTCGCTGGCCGCCCCGCCTTGGGGCGACACCAAGTCCTCGTCGGTGGGGCGCGGGTAGCCCTTGTCCACCCCGTTGGCCTCTCCGTTGGGGTCTCCCCAGCCTCCAGCCACCATGGCCATATCTCCCCGGGGGGGCCGAGGGAGACGCCGCCGCCTTGCCAGGGCGAGGCAAATCGGCGGGGGGACCAGAGCCAGCGGCCCCCGGCCAGCGGAGCGGGGGGCCAGGCGGGGAGCGCCGGCCTGGGCTGCGCCCCGCAACCCCCGCGCCCCGGCTGCGGGCTGCGACCCCCCGGGGGGGGTTAAAGATCCCGGGGGATCAGGCTGCGCCCCAGCCGCCGGTGGGTGGCCCCCTGGGGGGCAGCCCCGGGAGAGGTCCCGCCCCCGGCCCCCCCGGGATCCCAGCCCCCGCCGGGCTGCGGCCGCCGCCGGAAAAACGAGTCCAGCAAGTTCGCGGCGCCGGGGGCGGGCGCGGGGCGCGGCG
>ML675700.1:11388030-11420123 GCA_007922155.1 Mesoclemmys tuberculata
CCCACCTGCCACCCTCCATCCTCCTCCCCCAGCACCCACCTGCCTCCCTCTATCCTCCTCCCCCAGCGCCCACCCACCTGCCTCCCCCCCTCCCGTCCCGGCGAGGGTTTAGGGCTCTAGGAGGGCCAGCACCTGCAAGGAGGAGGGTCAGGTCTGGGAGGAGACGCTGCCGTGTGGGTCTGTGCCAGGCCCTGGGAGGAAGCGGGGGATTGCCCCCCCCCAGGGATCCCCGGCTGCCAGGCTCATTCCCTGCCCCGCTGCCAGGCAGGCGCCCCTGCCCAGATGGAAGAGCTGCCCCTGGAGTGTGTGAAGACGGACCCCAGCCCCGTGACCCGCTGACCTTCGTCCGCTTGGCCCAGGATAGTCACCTGCCAGCTTCCCCGCCAGGAGCCCTTCCATCAGCCACGCGGGCTCACCCCCACCCACCGCCACGGCACTCCCCACCCTTGGGCCACTGCTCCCCATACCGGGCTCCCCGCCGGACGCCCTGGCCTGCCCTGCACCACGCTCCCATCCTCCCCCGCCCCCGTGTGTGCTATGAGAGGGCTCCTGGCTACGGCTGCGTGGCCACTCTCCAGCGCTCGCTGTGCAAGTGAAAATGCGTTTCAATTTCCCACGCAATCAGCAGCCCTCTGCTTTCCCCCCTCCCGGCTTCCCCCGGCGGCCAGCAGCCCTGTTTGCTTTCGCCCACGGTCCCCACCAGATAACAGGAGCCATTTACAGTTTCTCCAGTCTGGTTCCCGTCGGACCTTCCAGAGCCTTAAACGCACTGTACATTCCTGAAAGGCCTGCAGATAAGGAGGGTGACGACTGGCGAGGCCATTACAGGTTCAGGGTGCAGTACTTCCTGCTTTGGCTGTTTGTCCGGTGTTACAAAATGTCCAGGTCCAGCAAAATCTCCCCTTCCCCGGCTCCTACCCATGCAGCCCTCGATTGTCATCCTGGGGGCATAGGAGTTGGAAACACCCATCCTGCAGCCTGTGCCCACTATGCCACATTTACTTTAGGAGAAATAATAATATTGCACCAGATCCCCGGACCTGGCTTTATGGTTACCTCTTTGCTGCACAGCAGCAGTGGGGCTAAAACTCAGGTTCTCGTTGTGCTAGGCGCTGTACGTGCATACGCACCAGTAGGAAACACTCTCTGCTCCTACCAGTGTACAACACAGCCACAGGGCATGAGAAAGGGAGGGTTATTCTTCCCATTTTACAGATAGAGAAACTGAGGCACAGAATGATTAAGTGACTTGCCCAGGGTCACAAAGGGCATCTGGCAGAGCCAGGGGGTGATCCTAAATCTCCCAAGTCCCTCTGCTGTGCCTTATCCCCAAGGCCAGCCTTTCTCTCTATTATAGTTTAATTTGATTGTTATTGAATAGAGCAATTCTTTTCCCAAAACCCTTCGCGCGCTATAATGTTCACTCGCCTGTTGCCCTAGGACCATGCAACGTGAGCCTCGCAAGTTCAGGGTGGGCTGCTGTTTACAGGGTGGGACAGGGACCCCAAATTGAAATGTGATGTTTATATCCTGGGCCACTAAGAGGTCATCAGCTTACACAGAGGATATGAACTTCACTTGTCGGATTGTCACATGGAAGAGAAGGCGTTCCAGTTTGGAGGAATTAGTTCCTGGACAACAGCCAAAGGTGAACTGGATGAGGCTATTTCTGATCGTCGCTTCTGCCCCAATGGCTGAATTGCTCCCAGCTAGAAGACTGAGAGGAAGACATGGATCATTTCACTCAACCCTGGAATGCAGCCACCTCTGGAGTAGAACATGACAGCTGTTCTACAGCACACAGCAGGGACGTAGTTTAGGACCAAAGGAAAGTGCTGAATCCAGCTGTACTGCAGTGGTGGGGATTTAGCGAGATAGAAAGTAATTTGGCACGTGGCCAGAAGAGTGTTAGCAACCCCTCTTCTTACAAACGTCCCATGGGATATTCATGATCAGAAATAGCACCAGGTCTTAGCTTTAAGTCGCGTCTGAAACACAGCCCCTGCACCTGCACAATCCACCATAGGGGAACGGACTTTGTGCGAGCACTCACCCGTGGGGACACCCTAAAGCCGCCTGGGTTTTCTTTGTGGGTCTCCCAGCCCCAGAGTAAGCAGGACTGACCGTGACCTCCCATGGGGGGCACAGCAAGACAATGGGAAAGAAGTGTGGCTGGCATGTGTGCGCATGCTCATTAGCACACGAGCTCCGGAGTTATGAATGTGATAAAGTCAGGCCGGAGGGCTTTATAAGGGTGTGCTGGGGCTGGTATGAGGGACCTAAAGGGTTAAAACCCTCTGCTTTGCAGGCAGAAAATAAAGCACAGCAGGGCAATTAAAGGCACCTGGACCCAACGAAGGGTGGGGTCAGGGGGTATTTAACCCCTGCCTTTCCTAAAGGAACAAGTGCAGGGGAAGCTGTAGTACAGAAGAGTCCCTCCCCAGCCAGGAAACAGAGGTCCTCTAAAGTCAGCGGTGATGAGGTAGCTGGGGGCGCCCTAGCCCACAAGCAGAGGTAAAGCGTGACGCCTACCAGTGGGAAGTGGGCAGTTTGCCACATTAAGCAAAACCTTATTAACAAATCAGTAACAGGGAGAGAGTCTGCATGGGGCTCGGGCACCTTAAAGGGTGGTAATGCATTCCGCCACCAGTGTAATGCTGACCTATTAATAATTAACCACGACACTGCAACCAAGGCAAGTGAACTGGGACTAGATCCCTTGCTACCCTATGGCCTGTAGCCTTTCACCTGGGGGCCAAATACTGCACTTGGGTATGCTGCAAGGGCCTGGCTTTCTACCAGAATTTGCAGCCTGGCTTTGGTTAGCAAAGCCCAGAGCAAAGGGCCCAGCTCTGGGGCTCGGGTGACCTGCCTGCTGTTCCCAGCTCTGCCCCATACCTATTGTGTAACCCTGGGCAAGTCACATCAACTGCCTGTCTTGACCCACTTGATTTATACTGCCAGCTCTTTGGAGCAGGGACTGTCTCTTAGCGTGTGCGTACAGCGCCTGACACAACAGTGCCCTGCTCTTGGCTGGAATAGAAACCGCACTGAGCATGCCATGCGTGCTGCACTGCAGCGACTAGAGCAGGGAGGCGGGTTTGAAGGACACGAGAGCTGCAATGGGGAACTTGTACAGCACTTTGTGTGTTTCTCCTTCACTTTCACACCCTGTGCTGCATCCCAAGCATCACAAAACACATGAATATGCCCCAAGGAAGCTGTTACCCAAACAAATACGAGTCCTTGAGGCAAGCCAGGGCTGAGGCCGCAGACAGAGTGTGGCTAAAGAACGTCTACTCCTGCTCAGGACAGAAATAAAACCTCCATTTCTCTCATCTGATGCTGGTGGAATGGGGAAGTAAGCTGTACTGTCAGCTGCTTGCTTTTTCAGTTTCACTCAGCCTCCAGGGTCTTTAAATGTCGTTTCTGGAGTGGCTGCTGGGTGGGTTGGTTCTAGCCAGCAAAAAGCGGAGTGACTCGAGCGTTCCTTATTTAAGGTGTGAGTACAGACAGAGAGGTTATGTGGAAGTGATGCTCCAGGGGCTCTCTCAGCAGCTCCCAGATCCAACACGTGGGTGTTTTATGAGAACTCCCCCACCCACACACACTAATGAGCTAAGAATCTTGCCAAGCCCATTGTGCGTCCTGGGGCATCATGGCGGGGGGGAGGTGGGGGAGCAGAGATTTCTGTAGATGATGTGGGAGACATTACAGACATTCTTTGCCCTTGGTCAGCTGCATCAGCTCCCACAGGGCCTGATAGGAGGGAGAACTTGTGGCAGGACAGCCCAACACTTAAAAACATCAAAACCCAGGAGGAATTTTTGTTTAGCTTGTAAGAGGCAAACAGTCCTCAGCTTTCTCTGCCCTACGACCTCTTATCTCAGGAGTCGGGCAGGGAGGAGAGAATGCAGTGAGCGCCATATGCTCCCTGGTGTAAATCCAAGGTCTTAGGCCATGTTGCACCCCGGATGAATTTGACACAGGCTCTTCAATCTGAGAAGCTTGACAGCAGTCCCCCCACCTCCCCATCAGAGCATCTGGCTTGCTTCCCCTGTGCTCTTCTGTCAGCAGTTGATTTACTGCCTTTTCCCCTACTCCTGCCCCCCCCATGCCTACCGCCCCCCAAAAATAATAATCCAGGAACAAAGGAGGAAACTGGATCTTCTTCTCCCAATCTCTGCCATTCCCCCTCCCCCAAGGGAGGATGTGTTTGTTTTGACATCAGTGTCCAGTTGGCGAGGGGGTTGGATGGCTGAAGGAATTCCTCTCCCCCCTCCGGGCCTGGCGCTGCTTCGCTGACTCAGCAACACAAAAGGGCCTCTCACAATTTTAGGCAGCGAGGAGGCTTTTTTTTTTTGGTCATTGTTGTTTTGTTTGGGCCCTCAAAAGGGCGGCACCCTGGCTGCCCCCAGAGGCTGCTGTGCACAGGAGAGCAGGCTGAAAGCCGTGGGCAAGGAAGGATTCCAGCACGCCCCTAGCACTATCCTGCCAGAAAGTGACATGAATGTTTCAACTATGCAAAATTTCCTGCAGGCATCTCTCCCCCGTTTTCTACAGCTCCAGACCCAGAAACGTCATTTCCCCCATAAAATGGGCCGTGTTCGTAGCAGAATTCGGAGTCACAAATTTTTAAAGCCGTTCTCATCATCCAGGGCCTGTCTTACAGAAGTCTTTAGGCAGACAGGAATCTAGTGGAGCCCCTAAGGGAGTTAGACAAAGTCTAACTAAAGTCTCTCCTCTGACCTGCATAACACAGGCCACAGGATTCTCCCAGCCCAGCAGCTTGTGACCGCACTGCAGCAGATCTTTTAGGTCTTGTAGTCAAGTGTGTTTTCTGTGCAGCTTGATTTTCATCAAACAAGTTGGTGTAGCCCAAACCATCACAGGTCCCTCTCAAGCTCATTTCCCATGGCCGCCTCAGTCTGCTTTCACTCCCAAATGTATTCTTATTTACAACTCAAAAAGGAGCGGGGTTTTGAACTGCCTCACAGAGGGACTGGGCGGAAGAAGGGGGGCAAGGAAATTTCAACCTCTCGCCTGCTTGCTACCTGCCAGAGTTCCTCAGTTTAAAAAAAACCACCTGCCTCACATGCAGATGGAGGCAGTTTACTGTAAAATGCAGCAAACAAATTCCCCCAGCCCCACAATCAATCTCCGGGAGTTATTTGTGAATTTCCCAGTGGTTTCAAAGCTGCGGGGCTGGTTAGATGATAACATCTCAAGCTGGGTCTGACCCTGAATCTATTGCAATAATTGCTTCTCTATTTAGCAAGTGACATAGAAAGCCACAAAATAAATTGTATGGAACAGAGGTTGCAGGAAGTGGGGGGAGGGGAATATTCCCTGGATGGGTTAGCGTGGGGGTTCTTAAACTTTTTTTTCTGGGACTCCCCCTTTGAAAATATTTCAGGATGTGATGACCCCCCCCAAAAAAAGTTATGACCCCCTCATGCCATTCCACCCCCACCCATGACATGCCACCTGTGGTGCTCCTGAGGCCAGCTCTGCCTCCAGAGATCCAGCCAGCAGCTGCTGCTCTCTGGCCGCCCAGCTTGGAAGGGCTCTGGCTGTCAGCCATGCACGGGGCAGAAAGCCACCGCCATGGCATGTGCGGGGGGCTGGCCACTCATGACCCTCCCCCCCATGATAACCTGATGACTCCTTGAGGGGTCCTGCCCCTAGTTTGAGAACCCCTGGGTTAGAGCCAGGGAACAATTGGATTCAACTCAATATGTCAGTGGTGTGGCAAATGTTGCCACGGTGCACAAGCGAGAGGGCCAGATTTTCATCTCCGGACCTGGTGCCAAGCGGGTCCATCGTGTGATACCACCCGAGGCCTTGCCGTTGCTATTGATTTTATGTGGCAGGCTCTGGGATACGAAGATGACAGGTGGCAGGATGAAATGCTCAGTGAAATAGCCAGATGCCCTCTCTACAGTCTCTTCTCCTGTCGCCTAAAAAATCAGGCCCATTTTTTCCCTCAATGCTTTTTAATAAAAAGACTCTCCCTGGCCATTTGAGACAGCCCCATCTCACCCCCTGGTAGTTCAGATGCTGGAGCAGAAAGTGTCTCTCTCTGTCTCAAGCTCTCCTCTGATCACCCCAGGTGAATTGTCAGTCTGCTAGGCTCAGGCGACGCTTGCTGCCATCGGTGGGTCACCAAGTCTGGATTTGCCCATTCAGCTGCAGCGAGGAATCTACTCGCAACAGGGCATGTGTGGCGAGCTAGCTTGTTGTTTGCGCTTTGTTCTCCACCCCACCCGCCCGTGACGTGCTCGTGCGGTGCTTGTCTAGTGTGTCCTGATCTTTGCTTGCTCCGTTGGGTGGAGGTTGGAGTTGTCAGGAGCCTAGGAAAGGACGATATGCAGGAGTGGGCTCATGCGTTCATTTAGATCTGATGTTGGAAGCTCCAGTTCTTGGTGCTGGTGGAAAGCGAGTGGCTGGCTGCTTTGGCTGAGATGGCACGAAACTTTTTTCCATTGTCCTGCACCTTAGGCCACCATTGAGACCGGGGCAAAAAGATGCAAAGGGGGAAGAGAGAGGGAGACGACAATCCACCGCAATAATAGGCGGGGTGAGGTTTGTGTCCGTTTTGCCCTGGGGTAAATAACTACACTTCCTGAGTGGTCTTTTCTGGGGAAATTGACAGAGCTCTTGTTTTCAGTCGTTGTTGTTGGACTTCATGGATTCCAAGGCCAGAAGGCACCACTGTGATCATTTAGTTTTTCTCCTCCTCTCTCTCTCACGCACGCACACACGTGCATGCACGCGCACTGTATAGCACAGGACAGTTCCAGTGGTTCACAGGAACCAGGGCTGTTTGGTTGAACTACAAATGGAGGGTTTATTGAGCGGTTTTTATTCTGATAGGTATAATCGGCTGGTAAAGTTGGTCCCCAGATTTCCCTCCCGTCGAATGCGGTGCCATGTCAAATAGTTTTATCGGTAGTTGTACGGGAAGTTGGGGGGGTGGGAGGCATTTAGGACATTCCCCTATCTGCCCCACCCCAAATAAATCTGTGCCTAGCTTGTCCCACTTTAACTGCACCTTTATTTCACTGAAAGGAAAAGTTTGGCCGGGTCACCGTGCTCTTTTTGGAATCCATTTTCTTTCGGTTGCGTTGGGCTGGGGGCGGTTGACCTGTCACACAGAGAGATGTTTTATGGTGGCCCAGAGAGAATTTGCAGCTGCTCCCTAAGAGGCTCCAGTCTGGGAGGGGCCCAGCTCCTGGCAGATGTGGGTCGGGGGGATGAAATTGTCCCTGTTAGCAGCACTGTGGATCCCCCATTCTTCTGCCACGAGCCAGGGACTTTTCTCTCCCATGCTCCACTGTCCTGTGTCTCTGTAATCACTCCCAAATGAAGATGCATGTGGGAAACTCCAGCAGCTTTGCGTCTCAGTGGCTGATGTGGTATAATTATTGTCCCCACCTTCCAGTTCTGATCTAAAACCCCCTAAATCAGACCAACCGTCACTGAGAACTGGGTCCTGACTCCCTAGTTCCATTCATGTGTCTTAACCACCCCCAACTGAGTAATTATCCCTGAAACTGCAAATGTCTTGCTCAGCCTTAACTCCAAACTCCTCCCAGGGCGAGTTAATGCATATCTAGGCGTCTGACTTTAAACCAGCAAAAGCAGGGAAATTTGGAGCAAAGAGAGGATAGAGCCAGATCTGAACAGGCCTCACCGCTTATCCACATCTGTGCTAGTTAGGCAAGTGTTTTCCCCTCTCAGGCTCTTAGGGGTGTAGCTGAACTCCCCTGCTCTGGGAGGATGTAGGGACAGATTTTCTTCCAGGATAAGTATGCAATTGTGCATATCATTGCACTCCAGCTACTGTGCTTGCGGGTGGAAATTGGGTAACTGTGAATGTGGCTTATAAGGCATTTCTGTGTAGCAATGACCCCATTTGTGCATGCAATTGTGGCTATTGCGTGTGCATTTGAGCACCAGGGCTGTTTGCAAAGCCAGCATTTGCCTCTTCCCTTTAATGTCATGTAGCAGCTGTGGCTGGCTGGGTATTTTTGCTTTTACAGTGCAGTGAACTGTCTGACAACACCATCTTTCCTGTCCACAGACCTCCTTCTGCCTCTAAGAGTCACAGCTGCTAACCATCAACATTAGGGACAATCATCTTTTCTTTCTCCCTTCTTTTCCCAATCTTGTGTATTTAGGCTGTGAACTGTTCTTTGCAGGGACTGTCGATCAGTTTGTACAGCACCTAGCGCAATGGGATCCTGGTCTCAGCTGGGGCCTCAAGACACATCTTATAATAACAATGATGATAAACACATCCCCACTGCTGTAATTTCCACACACGCCACTCCAGCCATGAAAGCACAAGCTGGAGTCGATTCTGTTTCTCGCACCGTCACAAGGATGGTGAGCCGAGCTCTTTCTCACCCAGGTCACAGGCAGAGAAAGCCCAGCTGAATTTTCACATCCTGGGGCATGGGGTGGAGTTTGGGCCTCCCAACAGTTAGAAAAATCTTCTGCCATATGAATCTGCCCCTCCTGCAGCTACTATTCCGTCACGGTGCCTTCAGCCAGTCCTGATCACGATAGGGTTTATAAGCAGCTCATTTTTCCCTGCAAGGTTTTGTCCTGTCCATGGTAATTTTATTTGGGAGCAAGAAGGCCTTTTAACCCCAGCAGAACTGGCACAGCTCAGCTCACGTTTCGGGGCGCCAGGGTCAGGGGATCGATCTGTGCTGCCAATTTTCACGATTTCATCACTAGTGTCATGAACTGTGAAGGTTTCCTAAAGCCCGAGCTCCTGGATTCACGTTATGACAGGAGACACTTGTCTGGCTTTTTTCATTTAATGTGTCTTAACATAAGGTTCTGGGCCTTCTGGATGTGGCGAAAAGCTTGGAAAACATGACTTGAGTGTGGTCTAAAGGCTCAAAGTAGAAGGCGAAGAGACCGAACCCAGCATATATTATTATTTAAGATCTCATGATTTTTAAGCCAATCTCATGATTTTTGTGGGATTTGCCACCTGATTCTTGCTCATTCAGGGATGGCGGCGGGGGGAGCAAACCCTTCAGGTGTTTCCTATGGGCTGATTCCCAGAGCGTCTGAGCTAGAACAACCTCCGCTAAAATCACGAGGAAGCTGCATGTGCTGCTGACTATAGGGCCGTCAGTATTGAAAAGAGACTGCACTGGTGGCTGCTTATCAGTTACATTCCTGGGTCCTGATTCTCCAGGAGCCAAGGAGCAGCCAGCCAATCGCACACGTGTGTGTCCCGGTGTGTGCGTGCACACGCACAAGGGTGGGTATGTCCATGCACATGGAGGAGGGGGCGTGTGTACGTTCCTGTCTGGGTGGGCGGGTGAGTGGGTGCGTACACACCCATGCGGGAGGCTGGGTGTGTTCATGCGTGTGCGCGGGTCTGTGTCTGTGGGTGGACGGGAGTGTGCGCGTGTGTGTATGTGCACGTATCGCTCAGAGTGTGTGTGTGTCTCTGAGTGTGTGTGGCTGCAAGTCTGGGTCTGTGTTGAATGCCCCAGCGAAGGTGCAGGGGAGGGAATGTGCCTCCCGGCCTGGGCTGGGTGCTCCCTGGCTAGGGCCTCCTGGCCTAACCATTAACCCCGCTGGCCTGCCCGCCTCCTCCCATTGCGAGCTGCGACCTTTGCCCCTCGTTCCCGGGAGGCTGGCTATGGTTAACATTTGACCTTGCCGCAGCCCAGCCCCAGACGCAGGCGGGGGAAGCCGCCCCAACAAAGGGAGCGCGGCCCCGTGGCCGTGAGACATCTGCCAGGGGCGGCTTGGGCTGCCAGGAGCCAGAGCCAACAGGAATCGCTTCCCTTGGCAGCGGGCAGGGCCGGTGACCTCTCCTCCGCTCGGCACAGCGGGGCCACGTCCCCGCCCTAGCCGTCAGCGCGCACGCGCACACAGCATACACACACAGAACATATCCATACACTCAGCACATATACACCCACAAGCAGAATTCATATACACTCACACACACACACAGTGCATATACACAACGTACATATGCAACCACTCACAGCGCACACGCACAGATACAATCTCACGCACAGAGAGCACAGATACACAATCTCTCTCACACACACTCACAGTCGCACAGCACAGGTGAGTCTCTCACGTGCACACACCCGTACAGACATTGTGTTACACACACACACGTTCCCAGGGCACACACAGACACCGCCCCTCTCTCTCACACACAGAGGCAGAGACAAACACAGACCCTGGGTCTCACACACCATCCCTTTCCCCCTCCGCTCACAGGCCCCAGAACCAAACGTCTCGTCTGACCCCGCTCAGAGCATTGTCACAGTCACAGGGAAGTCCTGGGTTGAGCTGGCCCGCTAGCCCTTGGCTAGTAACAGAAAGAGCCTCCCTCTGATTCCCTTGTTCTGCCCCGTGCTCCCCTGGCTGGTACACTAACCCAGTGACTGCCGCTCCCCTGTGACGTTCGATTGCCACATCCTGTCTCTCACAGCCTGTGGCTAGTTGATCTGGTTATTTCTTGTGGTAGCACCAGGGACACCAGAGCCTCACCGTGCAGGGCACGTAGGGACCGACAGCCCTTACCTCAGTCACTTATCGTTCACACAGCCAGAGAAACCTCAGCCTCACTCCCCTAGGCCAGGAGACAGACAGACAGACAGGTATCCAGGGGCGGATCTAGCCGCGCAGCTTTCATTGTATAGATGGATGCCCAAGGGCATCGTGGGGGGGGGAGTGCTATGGATATAGAGCTCTCCCTGCCCCCGCTAGTCACGTCCTCACCTGCCCAGGTGCTGCACACCTGCGGCTCCGCTGGCAAGGCTGCGGGGTTAATCTTGTAGCCGTCCAGCCCCTTTGGAACAAAGGAACCTGTCTGGATGACGCAAGAAGCCCAGAAGGGGGAAGAAAGCGACTAAATCCCCCTTTCGCTGGTCTTCAGCCGACCCATCACCCTCCCCCCTGCTACGGCAGCCAGCTCCGGGGCTGGGCTCTGCGGGGTGGCTGGATTTCCCGCAGAGGTCACCGTTACACAGGGAGGGGTGATGGGGGGACCAAGGGGGCGCCCTGCCCTGGCTCCGGCAGCATGTGGCAACAGAGGGGGGATGTTGTGTTAGGGGTTGGTTGAGACACGGCGAGCGGGGTGGGGGGGGCTCTCTTTCACTGCTGAGCTCCGTGTGCTGTGATTTTTCCACAGGCAGCCAGGCCCTGGGCCTTGGTCCCGGAGGGGCTAGCAGCAGGTTCGTGGGATGAACCCAGCACCCCCCAGCCCTGTGTGGGCCCAGCTGTCCCCCCAGTTCCTGTCCGTGGTGACTTTCCTGCACCTGCCTGTGGGGCAGCTGGTGCCGGACAAGACAGGATGAGCCGGGCCTCGGTTCCTACAGCTCCCGACGCTGCTCATCGAGCCCAGCCACAAGGGGACCGTGTACCTGGATGGGGGAACACCTGGGGCCAGAGTGACGCCTGGGAACGCCCCCAGCGCAGAAGGCCCGGAGCCAGGAGCACTTCGTGGCCAGGAGGGCTTGTGACCAAAGCTGCTCCCCAGCGGGTGGCCAGCACACACAGGTTAGACTAGCCCTAACCCCCACCAGGCATCCACCTGGCCCTCAGCCACCCCAGGCTTGGTGCAGGGTTTGTCCAACAAACTGGGGCTTGGGTTCTGTGGGAACCAGCTTTTGTGGTCCTGACCCAGCACCACGCCGCTCCACCCCATTAAACGGCTGCTGCGTCCCACCCAGAGGTGGCTGCATTTCAGTGGCCAGGGAACAGAGTTTGCTCTAAGGATAATAAACTGCCCTGGCCTCGTTCACATGGGAGAAGAGAGGCCTGCCAGGCGCAGGGACGGGTGAAGTGTGGTTCTGGGTGACCTATTCTCTCCTGTGCTCGCCTGGAAAACAGAGCAGAACAGAGAGGAGACTTGAAAGCGACTTCAGCAGCCCCGGCCTTTCTTTTCGCTCTCGCTGAAGCTTGACCCCGGCTCACAAAGCAGCTGAGGACCACATTTGAATCTGAAAAGGGCCTGAGCCCAAAGCACTGACCTTCAACCTGCGGGTCAGCTCTGTAAGGGCCAGCCCCTGGGAAACCTCCGCCTGGGGAGGGAGTGGATTGCAAACCAAGCCAGGCAAAGGGGGAGAGAAAAGAAAAGAGAAGGGGGCGGCGGGGGCGTGACATTGGTGGCTCCCACACACTGGCCGCAGCAGGAACCAGTGATCAGGCCGTGGGGTGGGGGCTACAGGCCTGCTCCGTATTTCCATAGTTCCCTGCGTCACCTTCCTGAGAGCAGGGAAATTCCCTCCTGCGGGGTCACTGGGAACCCGCTCGGCACAGACAGCTGCAGCTGGTTTTAGTGCTCTGGTTTTCATGTGATGTGACATCCATCACTCTGGCATCTGGGCACCTGGCAATTCCTAAGGTAGCTACTTCCCAACACCCTGGGGAGGTAGGGAGGAGTTAGGATTATTTACTTCCATTGGAAGCTCTTTGGGACGGGGACCAGCTCTTTGCTCTGTGTGCATACAGCGCCTAACACAGAGAGGACCTGGTCCATGACCAGGGCTCTGAAATACCGTAGCACACCAAATAAGAATTACATTATCCCCCTTTGACAGATGGGGAACTGAGACATTCAGTGACTCAACCAAGGTGTCTGTGGCAGGAGAGGGAATTGAACTTGGGTCTCTGCATCGTATCGGCTGCGCCATCCTGTAATCACATGTCCCTCAGGAGCGACTACAGCACTCTGCCCGCCCTGGCGCAGTCAGCGCAGGCCTTGCTCCTCCCTTGAGCTCAAATCCCGCTGGCTTGGCTCAGGAAAACTCACCCTGTGCAGCTGCCTCCTCTGGCTTCAGATCCCAGCTGTCTTTGCTTGGCCCCGGGGGAACCGAATGCACACGGGCCAGGCCTGCAGAGAACCAGTTTGCAGGGAGCAGGGCTACACAGGTCCCTTGCCTGCTCTGTGAGGCTGAATGGGTTTTTCCCGGGCTGCTTGCAGCCGGGCAGTTTGCTAGTTACTTACAATACCGAATGCCTTCAACCGAGGCAAAAAAAAGGTGGCTCAGTGGAGATTTCCGGCAGAGGGTGGCAGTTGCCCTGGCGGGGGGAGGTAGATTAGAACATATCCCCCACAGGCAGCAGCCAAAGGATCCCATAGACATTCATCTTTCATGAAACATACGTGGCTGTCATGTTCTTTGCATGGGATTAGGCTGTTGGGACCCAGCCGGCTCCTGCGAGGGGCTACTTGGACCCAGCGTTGTGATCTCTCATGATCTCATCATGGGTCTCGAGAGAATTGGCACTTTTTTGTAAAGCCCCAGCTCCTGGAGTCCTGTGATAGACACGAGCGTCCCGGCTTTCTTTTCAGCGAATGCCCCCCGCCTCCCAAGTTTCAAATCCCTTGTGGCTTCCAGGGAATAGCTTGTGAATGTGACCCGCTGGGCTCAGGAGAAGAGCTGGCCAGACCGTTTTCAGCACGCTGTGCTTTCATCAGAAAATGCCCTCGCACCAGAATCAACATGTTTTGCAGAGCCAGACCGGTTGTCGGCAGTGCTTCTGACAGCAAGGTTCCTGAGACCCTTGTGGATTTCCCCGCTCGGTTCCAGAGCGAGATCCAGTCTGAAAACCTGGCCTTCCACTTTGAAAAGGGACCTTTCAGCAAAATCCCACTCACGAAAACTCTTGCATTTTTTTGTTCCAGTGTGAAATGACAAGAGCTTTCAAAGCCTCTGAAACCCTTTGCCAAGCAGAGTTACTGCTCTGCGGCTGGCGCTGCTCTAAGGCCTAAAAGCCACTGAATGCAAGCCAACAGTTTTTAAAAGCTCATGATTTTTGGACCCTGACCCTTGACTTTTGAACTTTTAGGGCCAGAGATTCTGCAGCCATGGATACCTCCTGTTGTCCAACCTCTGCTCGTTCCCCTTAACCCTTTTGTTGCCAGCCACCATGCAGCACGGCTTCTTGCCATAGGACTGGGGTGTTCCCGAGAGAGACCCAGAGGTGAATTTAGGCTGCCTTCTCCCTGCCCGGCTTGCATTTCTAGAGCTGGCTCCTACTGCGCTGCAGGGCAGGGACATGCTAATTTCCATGAAGCTATTTCTGTGCCCGTTGCGGCTGTGTCATGTGTACTGGGTAATTAGCTCCGTGGACTTGACAGGATCCAGCTACGGGGGAAGGGATAATTTAGCAATTAATTCACAAACTGAAATTGTCCTTGAAATCCACGTGACTCGAGCACTCCTCTTTTAATTGCAGCATTTCCCTGCTCGGTCCACCCCCTTGGGGGCATTTCCAGAGAAGCCTTTCTTAGATGCAATTCCTGCCCTGACTCTTCGCCTGCCCTGGGAAGGACCACACAGGCATCAAGCCACATACCCTGCTCCTCCAAGGGAAACTGGCATTGCCAAGAGCGCGCTTAGCTGGCCTCAAGGTAACATATGGCTCTGCTGGCCAAGCAGAAGGGAGGATCCTACCCCACTGCCACACTGCCAGCTCTCATGTGTGTATCTTAAGTCTTGCAACGGTTGGTGCTTTTTGGGATCCTGGAATTCTGGGATTCCATGAGAATCGCAGCTTTCCTTTCGAATGTAAAAACGAAGTTGCTATCCCGTGTGGTTGCAGGGGGAAAGCTTATGAATCTACCTCTCGGGCGCTAAAAAGTCAAGCTCATTGTCAATGAGCTATATGGATTTCGGTGACAGTTTGGACAGAAAGGTTCCTGGCTGCCAAAGTGGATGCTCCCGGGAAGCTAGAGATGGGGGCCCTGGCTGGAAACAGAAGCTGGATAACTACAGACAGGAAATCAGGTGCACGTTTTTAACAGGACGGGGAAGTATCCATTTACCTGGCGATCGCGTGATCGTCCATCACTTGGCATCTTTAAATTAGGATTGAATGGCTCTCTCTAGAAGACACGCTCTTGCTCAGCAAGCAGACGTGGGCCTGATGCAAGCCCCCCTGGGTGAAATTCCATCTGTCAGATGGGGGGTAGACCAGCTGATCACACTTTGAGCTGCCTGAGAACCTTTTTTTCCATTTCCCAGGAAATTCTGCCATTTTGAATTTTTGGAATAAGCCCCGCTGACCCATCATTATGCCTCTGCCCTGCCTCAGGCGCGCATGCTGGCGCCTCTCCCACATGGGCCCCCCTGTTTTCACATCAAAGACCCACAGCCAGGATCAGCTGCCCCGCCCCCGACTCTTGCACTTTGACACTTGGCCTCCTCAGGGAGGGTCCGACTGGCTGGCAATTGCTGGTGCGGGGTGGATTGATAGCGCCGAGACGATCTGCTCCCCCAGGAGACGCAGCTGATCAGCCCCTTAGCACAGACCCAGGGAACAGCTGGGCTGGAAGAACCTTGAGCCAGTCCAGCCCCACGCCAAGGCAGGGCCAAGGGACCCTGGCAGGCATCTCTGTCTAACCTGGTTTTACAGCCCTCCAATGATGGGGCCAGGAAAGCCAGGGCCACTTGGGAGTCCATATTCCATGCAAGGGCTGGAGCTGGCTCCGTGACTGGCCCCATGTTGCTGGCAGGTTGGGGGCCTCACTCGTGATTCGGGACCTGGGTCATGTGCCAGCTGGGTCCCAAGTGCAAGGAGAGACCAGTGTGCATGAACCCAGCTGGGTCCTGGGAAATAAACACCTCTGAGCAGCCCTAAGAGGCCATGGTTCAGTGCTGGCCCGAATCGGGGCCGAGGCGCTACAGTGGGGGGCAGATTCTGCTCCCGGTCACTGCTGGGTGACCCCGGCAATGGTTTGTCCTCTGGGACCATCCCTGCTCCGTCTGCACGGGCAGGGACGCCCCCCACCCCAAGAGGGGTCACTGCCTTGCTCCGCCCATGGAGATGTGCCGTGGCCTCATGCCCCTGTCACCTCTGAGCTCACTGTCAGGGTTAAAAATTGTCTACATCTGCCCCCAGGGGGTTGGGGTCTTTGTTCTCAGCAAGGGGGAGTTGACCTGCTCCGTGGCAGCTCCCACCCCAGCTGCCTGTGACCCGCGAGAGATTCAGGGCAGAGAGAGATGGAAGGTGGGCGGGGGGATGGCGCTACAGAACCTGCAGCCTCGGGGGTGACCCTCCCCATCCAGCCCAGATTGGGGGGCCCAGGGGGTGCATCTCAGTCCAATGGCTAGTGGGTCGAGGGGCCGAGTGGAGCTGAGCTGTGCTGGAAGGGGCTGGGCGTGGACTGTGCACTGGCAGGGAAGGATGGGGAAGTCTACGTTGCTCTATGGCTGCAGGGGGTCTCTGCCTTGGTAACACCCAAAGCCAGGCACCCTCCCGCCTCAGCCGCGGAGGGCGAGAACTTCCCCTCTGCCATGCTCGGTGTCCCTGGGTCTCTCCAGCTCGCCCTCAGCATGCAGGACACTGTGCAGCTCCCAGCCCAGCCACGCCACCCGCTTTCCGCTCCAGCTGCCAGGGGCGGGGAGGGAGGTGGGTTTCTTCTCGCCACCAGACCTATCGGTCCGGAGCGCAGTCAGGGCTGTGCGTGACGGATCACCCAGGCGCTGGTGCAATGCAGGGGCGGGTGGGGCAGCCGCTCCCACGGCTCAGCGTCCATGAGGGGGGCCTGCTAGAAACCGCTGCACGGTACAGGGGGGTCAGGCTGAAGGGGGGGAGGAGGGTCCAGGGTACTCAGCGACCCCAAGCCACACAGTGCCCACAGTGGAATCACCATCGTACCCGCCCCCTTCCCCGATCGGTGTGTTAAAACAGGCCAGGCACACGTTAACTCCCTGGCACTTTGATCAATGGATCCTGGGGAGTCCCTGCTTCCACCCCACACTCCCCACTGCTCTGCCGCCCACTGCATGAGGGGCTGTTTTCTCCTCCTCTCTGTCTGCAATGTCCAGATCATGGGAGTGGCGCTGATCTCACCCTTGCTATGGAGCATGGGAGAGAGACAGGGACTGGGGCAGGGCCTAGGGACATGCTGCTCTGCTCACAGCTCCTGCCTGACCGGCTCAGTGCTGGCAATGTGCAATGTGGAGGAGGAGAACCAGGGCGGAGCGCGCCACGTCCGAAGGCGACTGCTGATGTCAAAGCTGTTCGGGGGCTGCAGAAATCGCACGGCAAAGAGCTGAGCTGAGCTGCAGAACTGGGGAGGTTGGCCCTACACACCTGCCAAGAGCTCCGTCTCGACACAATCTTGTGGTGGTGAGTTCCATAGGATCATGATGCATGGGGCAAAACACCTCGACCAGTTGCTAAATGCAGCAGCGTCCAACGGGGACCTCTCCTCTCTGCTGCTTTGACTGAGGTCACGAGAGCTGGGCCCCTGTTCAGGCCACCCCAAGCCATTTGCAGGGGCACGCCATGTTTGTGTGCAGCGGCGCCCTCCGCTGGCTCACAGCTGGCACTGCAGGTCTGCGGTGGGACAGGTGTGACTGCTGCGAGCGACCCGCCCCGGTCGGAGCTGCTCAGCTCTCCCGTATGCGCGCTTGGAGACAAAGCTGAGAGGGCAGGACCAGCCTGGGGCTGCTCTAACTAACTCCTGGGCCAGTGGCGCTGGCTTGCTCTCAGCATCCCAGGGGGAAGCTCTTTCCCCAGGGGCGGGCAGGGTTCGGCTGCCTCTCGGCGGCTGTGGCCAGTCACAGCTGGAGCCGCGAGGGCAGGATCTGAGCAGTCAGAAGAAGGGTGTGTGGGGGAGGGTCACTCCAACCCCCCCCCCCGGTTCATTCTCCGCACAAAAGCACCCCAGAGCCTGATGCGCTTGGCAGGGCAGCCTTTACTTGGGAGAGACGGGGCTGGGCTGGAAAAGCAGGAGCAGAATTGTAGGGACAGCCCAGGGCAGGGATAGCGGGGGGGCTGTGAGTCTGGACTGAGGGGCCCCGGCAGAGCCGTGGGGCAGGAGAAGCTGAGGGTGGGGATAGCGAGGGGGCTGTGGGTCGGGATTTCAGAGCACTAAACAACAAACAGGAGCGCCCCTGCTCCCAGCTCCCCATGGATTGGAGCGGTGACCCCAGAGCTGGAGGAGCAGGCCCGCTCAGCCGGCCGGGCACTGCCCGCGGGTCTCCCCCTGCGCCCCTCTCCGCACCGCGGCCCTGCCCTAGATGCAAGTCTCGCTGCCACCCGCATGCTGCTCTTCCAGCCTCTGTGCAGCCCGCGTCAGCGTGCGCAGCTGCTCCACGTGCCACTCGCCCATCGCGCCCATCCGGGCTTCCAGCCGCCACAGCTGGGCCTCCTGCTTCCGCCTGGCGTTCCTGTAGGCCAGCACCAGGGCGCTGCGGGGACAGGCGGGGTCAGCGGTAGGGACTGGGTTCATGGCAGGGGGCAGGAGCGAAGCTGCTCTGGGGTCAGCCGTGGGGGGGGCACAAAGGGGCGCAGGGTGCAGGGTTTGGGAAGGGCTCAGAAAAGCCTCGTGGCACAACCTCATCCAAACAGCCTGCTGCAGACAGAGCTGTCTACAGCCTCGTGGCCCTGGCTTCTACCCCCAGCTCTGGGAGGGGAGTGGGGCATGGTGGTTAGAGCGAGGGCGGGGGCTGGGAGCCAGGACTCCTGGGTTCTTTCCCTGGTTCTTTTGCAGGCGTTTGCGGGTGAGTCACGTCCCAGCGCCGTCCCCACAGAGATCTAGCCTCTGCCCTTATCTTGGAGCCCTTCCACTGAGGGTCGCCAGGTGGCTGCCCTCGATTCGTTCCCCTCAGGGCGCTGCCACCCCCAAGAAATGGACACAGAGCTCCCGGGCCAGGAGATTTGCTGGAGGGAGCCCTGGGAGTCTGGCCCGGGGCCAGGTAGGTGGGGGGTGAGAGCCGGAGGTCCCCGTCCCCACCTGTGAGCCTGGAGGACGTCTCTGGTGATCCCAACGCACTGGGCCTGGTGTGCCCGGCTGGCCGCGCTGCGCTGCTCCAGGGATGCTGCCAGCCCCTGGGCTTGGCCCCTCAACTCCCGGCTCCTGCCACGGAAACGAGGGCTTGACAGAAGACATAGCTCCTGGGGAGAGGGGAGCCCCTCCTGCCCCCCCTCGAGCCTGGATCTCCCTCTGCCCCTTCCCCTGAGACTGGATCCCCCCCACTCCAAAAGCCTGGACCCTTTGCTTGGCCCCTCTCCAGCCACTGGCTGACTCTCCAGCCGTGGGATGCTGTGCTGCACCCAAGATCCTTCCCCTCTGTGCCCCCAGATGGGCAGGGGCCATGGAGCCAGGGGAAGGGGCCTGACCTTTAACTCCTCCAACCAGCCTGTGGCCCCCGAGCAGTCACAGGCCTGGCCAGGGCTGGGAAGGGTGGCGGGGACACGGGACAGCAGCTGATGGGCCATGCGGGGAGGGTGGGGTCCTCACCGGGCCAACGCCCCGACCAGCTCCAGCATCATCGTCTCCCGATCCTGGGCAGCCGGGGATCTCGCAGCTTCTGCCTCCCGTCTCCCGACGTCCTGGAGAAGGCCAAGAACATCACTGAGCGCAGCAGTGACTGCGAGGCCGGGACGAAGGGCAGACGGGGCTGTGGGGACGCCTTAAAAATCCAGCTCACAACCTCCACGTCCGCTGGGCTCAGAAGCCACCAGGGTTCCCCCCATGCCCGGGAGGGGCAGCTGGGTTCACAACGGCCTCTCAGCTCTTTCTTCGGTGTGATCCAGGCAGGGACACTGATTCTCGCCCAGACCCCATGTGCAGGACCCCGTCCCCCTTGCCCTGTCTCCTGGCCAGGGCTGATCTCCCCCCCATGGGGCCATATCCACCAGTGCACGACAGGTGTGAAATGCTGAAGTCAGGCTGCGGTTTTGGGGTCCGCGGCTGCTGCGTGGTAGAGAACCAGGTCCCAGGGAGTCTCCTTTTTGTTCCTCCATTTCCCCAACCCCTGTTGCCTCCAGAGACCACCCCTCTGCCCCAGGGCTCACCCAGGAGGGACAGGGGGTGGGGCTGCTGGTGGGGACCCTCTTCCCTGCTGTCTTTGCAGGCGGGAGGCCGGCGCCCAGCCCCTTCCTTACCCCAAGGCAGCTGCTGCAGCTGGTGCTGTCTCCGCTGCTGCTTCCGGAGCTGGGGCACCGTCCCCGCCACTCATCCAGCTCCTCTTGCAGGTGCTGGATGAGCAGCAGGTGGGCGGCTGCCTGCGCCCGGTGCGAGGAGGTGCAGAGCTCCAGGCCTCGGGTCTCCTTCTCTGCCAGGTGCAGCTGGATCTTCAGATCTGCCATTGATTCCTGGGACCAGAGGGAGGCGCCGTCATGGAGGCGGTGGCAAGTGGCCGACCCTGGGCCAGCAGCTCTGGCTCACCAGGCCTGGCCCCTCCGGCCCGGGATAAACGCAGGATCCCCAGTAGCTGAAGCAAAGCTCCCGGTTTGCATCCCTCTGTAGGGGCAGCCACAAGAGGGTCCCGTGCGCCACACGCCCCCCGTGGTGCGCTTCTCCAGCCCTCTGGGCTCCTGTTAGGTTCGCCTCAGCAGTTACCCTTGTAATAGTATGTCACAAATGTTAACCAAGCCTCGCAGCCCTCGGGTCCCTGAGTTACAGCGAGGGAAACTGAGGCACAGAGGGGGGACATGAATTGTGGCAGAACCAGGAATAGAAGCCAAGAGTCATGACACCCCCCCATTTTAGCCACTAAACCCCCTCTTCCCTCCCCAAGCCAAAACCAAACTCTTGACACCCCCCTCCCCGACCCAGCTCTAATCACTTGACCCCCCTCCCAGAGCCAGGAACAGACTCCTGGAGCCCTGCCCTGCACTCGGGCCGCTAGGCCTGGCAGCCTCCTTGCCCTGTGCTTACCCTGGTGGCCCCTAAGTCATGCAGCAGCTGCGGCTTCTCCCTCTTTGGCTGTGGCGTCTCCCCGGGCGGGACCCCGACCACGAGCCTGATGGCCTCCTCCACCTTGGCCTTGATGGCATCATCGCTCCTGGTCACGACACCGGCAGAACCAGGCGCTGCCCGGCAGCCTGGCTTCAGCAGGGAGACCTCCACGGAGGCCTGCTCTGCCCGCAGCCGCCGGATGTACTCACGCAGGATCCCCTCCTCCACCCCTCCGCGGCTGGGGGTGCTGCTGGGACAGAGAGCAGGCTGGGAGAAGGGAGAGGAAGGGCCATACAGCCCCAGTGCCTGGGGGCCTTGGATCTGGTTTAGGGGCTCAGGGTCCCATGCCCCGCTCCCTCGACACCCTTCCCGTAGGAGCTCTGCTACCTCTGCCGTCCGTGGATCCCGGAGCCCCCGTCCTGCCCCAACCCAGCTTCCTTGCCCTCGGGTTCCGCTGTCCCCAGGAGCCTCCTGGCCTCGTCCAACACGGCCCCCGTCCTGCCGCTGGGGCTGTTTGGGGCACACGCCCCCGGCTCTCCTAGAGCAGGGAACAATGTACACACTGGCACGGCGTGCTCACCGGGACGGCGCCTGGGGCAGAGCCAGCCAAATGACAGCTGCTTCCCCCCTCACCTCCAGGGGCGCCATGGAGCAATGGGCTCCCCCTGCCCACCCCACGGCGACAGGCATTTGGTGGCTGCGGGACAGGAGGGGACTGGCTGCAAGGACTCACCTTTGTCCAGGGCTTCTCCCTCCTCTGCTGGCTCCAGCTGGGGACCGAGTTTCACCCCGGCCAGGGGCAGCAGCACCTCGTAGGCCTCCACACAGCACTCGCTGCCAGGCCAGGACAGAGAGCGGTCTGAGTGCTTGCCTCACCCCCCACCCCTCCCGCCCCGTCCCGAGCCTCCCAGCTCCTCCACCCCGTCCTGAGCCCCCCCAGCTCCTCCCACCCCATCCCAACCCCCCAGCCCCTCACACCCAGGCCATTCCCCCTCCCCACCCCCCCCTGCTCCTCTCTCCCCCGTGGGACACATCCCAGAGCAGGTCCCAGCCCAAACAGCAGCGGGGGCCCTGGCCCCACCTGTACTGGGCGGCCAGGCGCAGAGCTGTGCTGTTGGATTCGTGCTGCCCTAGAAGCATGCTGAGCCACTCCGAGTGGCCCTTACACTCCCGCAGCGTCCCCGAGAGCAGCTGGTTCAGGCCTTGGAGTCTCTCGATGCACCTGGGACAGGAGGCGCCGCGCTTGGAATCCAGCCGTGACCCACGCGGAGGGGATCAGACAGGAAGGAGTAGGGCTGGCACCCCGGGAGCCCAGGGGACAGCTGGTTTAGAACCTGCCCAGCTCTTCTACAGCAATGCCCAGACAAATACAGTCCCGACCGCCACACATCCTCCCCCGGGGGCCCTGCTTCCCCTGCTACCCAGCCGTGCGGCTCTGGAACCAGCCACTAGACATGCAGCTTTCTGGCCAGGCAGCCCTGCCCCACCCAGAGATTCAGTCCAGGACTCCCTCTCCATGTGCTAAAAAACTGGGGCCGTCGTGACATTCCACTGCCCCCTCCGCAGGGGCTTCCCCATTATAGCTTTGGAGAGGAAAGGCTGATGCTGTACTGTCTAGTGCTTAGCGCAGGGGACTGGGAGGCTGGACTCCTGGGTTCTATGGCTGGCTCTGACACAGACGTCCTGTGTGACCTTGGGCAAATCACTTTCCCTTGCTGGGCCTCAGTTTCCCGGTCTGTGCCCCCCATGAGGCTGCCCTGTCCAGTGTGTAAAAGGTCTTGGCGACCCTTACCGAAAGGGCCAAGCGGGGCTGCCCCGAGGCGCCGTGGCCTGCCTCGGAGCCGGGGCCCGAGGAGGGGTCGCTCTGTCCCCGCTGGACAGAACCGGGCCCTGCAGGCCCAGCCACCCGGAAGCAGAGGGGCGGAGCCAGGACCAGGTTGGGGAGTATAAAAGACAGGCCCAGGAGCTCAGTTGGGGAGATGCTGCTGCTGGAGGTAGTTGTGGCTCCCCAGAGGCAGAAGCCTAGTCTTGACCCAGGCCCTGGGACTGTTTGGTGCAGCCGCCGTGCCAACTGGAGCCTGCGGGACGGGGTGGGGCCGCCAGACCCCAATAGCTGGGTGCAGCTACCCAAGCTTACTGGGTGGGAGAAACCCCCGACGGCCAGCCCTGACCTGGAGGAGCTGCCTGGCATGGAGGACCCCCCAACGTGGCTGGACCCTGGCGGACTGGAGGGACCCCTGCGACCCGGAGGAGCTCCCTTTGGCAGATGACCCTCTGGAGTTCCCGGACCTACCGCCGGCCAACGGAGAGGGACTCACCAGACGCCTGCTCAGTGTCTCCCCCTGCAACCTGGAGAGCTCGACGTGGATGCAGGTACCCTGGGATGGGGTGGGAGGAAGTGGCCCAGGGAAAGCCACCGCCAATGGCTGCGTCAGGGGCAGACCCTGGTCGCGTGTTGCAGCCAGAGCCTTGCTGACGCAGGGGCAATCCCCTTTTGCCACTGATAGGGCCTTGGGCTGGGACACGGTGGAGTGGGGTAGGTCTGCGTTCTCCCCCTCCCTTCCTTCCCCCCCCCACCCCCGGGAGTGTTTGCTGTCCCCGGCACACCTGACGGGAGGACACCATGCTTGGCAGCTGCACCAGACTGTATGGCAGGGGCTATAGAAACTGCTTCGCCTGGCTCGCCCTGTTTGAGGGCCGGGGGCACCACCTGCTTACAGGCCCCGCTTGCAAGCCGGGGGCTGAAGACTCTGTTCCTTGCCCCGCCCTGTCTGGGGGCTGGGGGCAATAGATTACTGGGCTACAGACCTGTCACCCGCCCCGCCCTACGGGAGGGCCAGGGGGCAATAGACTGCGAGAAGAGCCTGCTCCGCCTACGGGCCAGGGCCAAAGGCTGCTAACCGAGATGATTATTTCCCTCACCAAGGGGGCTCGGAGCCTGGGCCCGAGGAAGGGCCGCGGCGCTGCTGGCTGGACCGTGCCACCAGCGTACAGCAGCTGTCATTCTGCCCTCACCCTCTCAGCTGCTGCATCCGAGCTTCCGGCTCCTGGCTGTGGCTCTGCGCTGCCCCGGGGCGGTGCTGGGGGAAAAGGTGGCAGAGGTGCTGGGTGCTAGAGCAGCTCTGAAAGCACCGCATCAGGCTCTGAGCCACGGCAATCGGGTCCTGCAGAGGGCGGGGGGGGCGACAAACAAAGGAACTCATCTGTCTGGTGAAGGCAGTGGGTGGATGTTAAATACGGCCTGTGGGCAGGGGGTCGGGGCACAAGGGGGTGAGTAGAAATGCCACCCAGGGTGGGCCCTTAACAATAGCTGCTGTCAGGAGACAGCACGGCAGGGATGGGGCCACCCTGCTAGAAGCTGGTGTCGCAATCCACGGCCACGTGTGTCCAACGCCCACGGCCATCAGTGGAACCTAGACCCAGCCCTCGCCCTGCTGAATAAATCCCTGGGCTGAGGCTAGCGGGCTGTGGTAGTGGCTCTGACCAGCCACTGGAGGGAGACGTGGTCCCCCCCTCGCAGCCCACATATCTCCCCCCGTCCCCCCCCGGGGCCAATGGGCGCATTCCTCCCGCAGCTCTTGGCCTGTGCACACAGGGCCTGATCCAAACGCCCTGCAGTCAGCGGGGCAGCCTCCCTTCGACCGCAGGGCTTTGGATCAGGCCCGTAGCTGGCAACTGCTCATCCCCCTGTAGGGATCATTCCCAGATCTGCGCACGGCAGCCACGTAAACCCAGCAGCAGGTGGAGGTGCGGCCCGCCTGGTGTCCTGACACCCCTCCGCCAGCAGGTCCCAGCGGGATGGGTGGAGAAGAGACACTGAGACCCAGGCCAGCCCTTGGCCCGCACTCACCTGCCATGCCCAGGGCTCCCCTTCCACGCCGGGGCTGACGGCCCCCCCGGTGCTGACGGTGCCGCTGGCAGAAGCTGAGGGGCTGCCGGGCTGAGACGGCTCCTCCATCCTGAGCAGAGAGTCTTGCAGCTCCTTGACCTGAGCAGAGAGCAGCAGCCGACGTCACGAACGCCACGGCTGCTGCATGGGCTCAGGGAGCCGTAGCAAGGGCTGACTCCGACGGCCGTGACTGGAGTAAATCCAGAGTCGCTCCAGGGAAGAGAGTGATGTGACTCCGGATTGCAGCAGCACAAAGATCAGACTGATGCTGGCCACACTTACACGGCAGGGGAATGTGATTACCAGGAAACTAACAAGCTGAGCCCAAACAGATCCCAAACCCTGGGAAACTGAGATCCCCACCTTCCAGCACGCATACTGGGAAATCCCTCCCTCCTTCTCTGCCCCTCACCCAGCCACCTTACGAGCGGACAGCTTAGCAGGCTGGGCAAACCCCTGCTTCCTGGGGCGTCAAGCGCTCCATTCCCAGGGGGGATGGCCCAGCCCTTTTGCCTTCCATGGCAGGTAATGTGACTCTCCTGCATTTTGCCATGAGAGGAGGAATCACAGATCCCCTTAGACAGAAGGTGTTTGTTGAACAAAAGGGCTACAAACACACCAACTTCCACATCGCTCGAGTTCCAGCTTGGTCTGCTTTGTTTACCAGGGAGCCACCCCACCCCGCAGGGAATGCCACACAGCACTCAGCGACATCTAGTGGCCAAATAAAACACTGCAAGTAAAAAGATCCCCCGGGGGGGGGGGTGCGGGGGGGGGGGGGGGGCTCAGGTTGAGACCTTCCCAGATGAGGTCCCAGCTGCTCTGCATGGACAGTAAAGCATCCATTGCACTCGTCAGAAGACCTGAAGCCCCTGGCCAAAAGTCCCTTTTCCCATAGGGTGCAGCATCGCTGCCCTGCACCCCAGAGGTGGCTGCATGTCAGTGGCAGGGAGGGGCTTTGGGCAGGGGAGATAGGGCCGCTGACACACACCTTTCCCTGGAGCTTGTCCCGTTCCTTATGGAAAGCTTGCAGGGTGACTTTGGACCTGCTTAGCTCCTCCTCCTTACTCCTGAGCGTCGCCCGGAGAGCCGCGTTCCGCTCTGCATATGTGGCTATCTCTTTCTTGATCCAGCTCATCTCCTCTGCTGGGAGCTCCGGGCTGACCTCGCTTGTCTTCTCCCCCAGCGCCTGGGGTGCTGCCTTCCAGGCCCAGCTCCCATCATCCTCCACGAGTCCCGTGCAAATCCCCAGGCCTCGTTCTAGCTCTTCTAGGGTCTGGAAATGCAACCCCCCAACCCCGCCTGTCCCAGTCACCCACCAAAGCCACAGGCACTGCATTGCGCCAGGAGTCCAGAGTGCTCCCTAAGTCTGGGTAGGGCGTCTGTCACCTTGATATCTTGGCTTCATCACAACACACCACCTTTGGTTCCAGGCAATTTAAACATAAATCTTCCAGATCAGGGGTGGGGAATGGGGTGCGGGCCTTTCCCCTCTAGGGGGCCCCAGCTCCCATCCAGCCCCAAATCAAGGGGTAGCCCTGATGGCTGCTTAGGGGCCTCTATGGAGTGCGTGCAGCAGGGTCTCGCTGCTCTTCCAACAGAGACACTGTCACAGCTGGCTCTAGCTGCCTTGCCGTGGGCAGCCTCTGCAGCTGACTGACCAGGCCCCAGAGAACCTGCTGCCTCCCCCCGAGTGGGGTCCACACAGCTCCAAGCTGGGGCCCAGTGCCTGGGCAGGTTGGGGGGGCTATAGAGAAACTCCAAACCCTGCCTCTCCCAGCTGGGGGAGGCTGAGAGCCCAGGGCAGCTGTTAGGAGGGGGGGGGTCTGAGGAAAGTGGGGGTCTGCTCACCTTGGCTGTCTGGGTCCACTCTTCCCCTGCCATGCTAATGCTGCCCACGCCCATCTCCCCGCCAGCGCCGCCGAGCAGCCAAGCACAGCTCCGCCGGGAGAACACAGCGTTCTCCAGAGAGGCCACGACCCGCTGCAGATCTCCGAACACGTCGGCGCTGCTGCCTAGTGGGGAGAGATGGGGATGAGTCAGGGGGGAGGCCTGGTGGTGGGGCTCACGCCCCTTCCAGCCTCGGGGTGCTGGGCTCACGTCCCAGAGGGGTTCCATAAGAGGGGCCAACAAGCAGTGCAGGCAACAGCTGTGGATCCTCTCAGGGCACGAGGGGATGCAGTTCCTGGCAAGTCACGGCACCGATCACGGGTGTGGATTTAGCAGGAGACCCACCACCAGAACGTGGGGCAGGAAGAAAGGGCCCCATGGATCTGAACCCCCAGGAAGTGGCAAGCAGGCTTTGCCCCCTGCCATCACTGCACTGACACAGGTGGGTCGGGACAAGGCAGCAACGTCGGGATAGGATGAACGTCCATAAACGACAGCCAGCCTGAACTTCTGCGACCCAGCATCTATCAGGAATCTGAGAAGGGGGGGGAAGTGACTTGCCCTGGGTCACCAGCAGGACAGTGGCAGAGGCAGGAATAGAACCCAGAAGACCTGGGTCTACCCACTAGACCTCACCGCCTCCAAAAGGCGTTGGATAGCATGGAGCAGACTACAACGAACTCCACTTTACCTTCCTCCGTGCATCCCATGGGGAACGGACGGATGGCCAGGCTCCAAGGCCTCTGCACACACCTGGGAAGGCTGGCGGTGTAGTTGGAGCATTGGTCTGAAAGCTCATCTTCCTCGCTGCAAGAAAGCAAAGCCAGGGGATGCCTGGGGGGCGCCAGGTGAGTGTCTAACCACCTGGAACCAGCCCTTGAAGACACCAATATTTTGGTGCCAGGTAAATATTATGCCTCTGAGCAACAGTGACACCTAGTGAGCAGATGGGTTAGCAACCCCTGTGTTCCCAGGGCACCGTTAGCGCAGCCTTGCAAAATCCCAGTTGGTTTGTTGTTTTGTGGGGCTTTTCTTTGAAGGACAAATAAAACATCGGGAGTTTTTTCATTGTCATGGGGCAGGAGGACAAGGAAATTGTGGATCGGAGCCTGTAAATATTTCTGGCAATTGGGCAGGCCTGAGCAAAAGGGGGGAGAGGAAGTTAAAGTTCCTCTCTTTTGTCCCCAGGGCAGCAGGAAAAGAAGAAAGCAAAGCCACTATGGCTCAGTGAAGACAGGCTGGTAAATCCACAGCAGCCAGCCCACTGCCTTTAAAGGAGGCCATGGCTTCAGCTAAAGAATCAGGTGCACAGATACCATGGGGATGGGCGGATGTACCTGTCCCCACCTGGCATCGCTGCTCCATGCCTTAGCACCAAGAGGCAGTGCCCCCGGAAGGGGCTATTGGCAGGGCCGTTAGGGAAGTGTGACAAGCAGGGCAGGTACCTGGTTCTCCTCTGCTGCAGCCGTTCGGCCTTGCTGTGGAGCTGGGCGATGGTCACCAGCAGCGTGGTGATGCGCTCCTCATAGCGCAGGATTGCCTGCTCATCCGCTGCTGCTCCATCGGCCTCCTCCACCCCCTCAGCGACTGAGTCCAGCTTGCCCTGCAGTGGGTCCCAGGAGAACCCTCCACGTCTCAGGAACCTTCCATGCCAAAGGACCTGAGAGCCCTGTACTGACCACGGCCCCGATTCCCTGCCTCCTGTCGCTGACACCAGAGCGAAGCACTACTGTTTGGATTCAGAAGCGTTTCCCAGGCACTTGGCACTGCCAGCAACAGCACAAGGGGCAGGGCCACCGAGAATCGGGCCAGGATAGCACCCCACCCTCTGGTGAATTGCAACAGCAGCCACCTCTGGGGTGGAACGCATCAGCCAGTCTGAATTAGCCGCACGACCCAGCAATTTCTAAGACAGGAAGCAACGAGTTTGATGACCAGATGAAAGCGTAGAAGGCCTCAGTCATGTGAATGTAACAAACCGGCCTCCCAGTAATCAAAGCCCTGGCTTAAAAATCATGAGATTGTAAGACATCTGGGGCATTCTAGTCACTGTCGCAGATGGGAACCTTTAGGGCGTCACATTTTCATGCTTTTCTCCACAGCCAGGAGGGCTTGAATCTAAGGGGCTTTAAAAAAAAATGCTGAAATTCTCCCATAATCACCTGACTCCAGTAGCTGGGGCTTTAAGAGGAAAAACCCCACAAAGATCACAAGAGCTGGCATTGCCCTGTGCTGGAATCTGGCCAGGACACTCAGGGATGGGGGTTAACCCCCTGAGCCCTGCCAAGAACGGTGTGGGATCTTTAAGGACCACACCGGCTCTCGAGGCCAGTTCCACACTTCAGCACCTCCATCGCACCCACCCCAACCCTTAGCACCGGCCATCGTTTGGATCGTCAGCACCACTCACTGCTGCGCCTTGGGCTTCGCTGGGAGGTCTCCCGGCCCACCCCTGGGCGCGCCCAGCCCTGCTTCTTCGACAAGGCCGGCCAGGCTCTGCAGTGGGACAGCTGCAGGCCCCTAACCAGCCTGCCTTTGGAGGCTGTATCGGGGAGATGCCAGGCGGGGTGAAATCCCCTCTGGGCAGAGGCCAGGCTGCAACCTCAGCAGCAGGTCAGTCCCGTGAGAGGGACAAATGGCTCCTGGTTACTCTCCATCCCTCTGGGGCTGGGGCTATTCCCCACGCAGGGCACAGCACGCCACGCTCACCGGCAGCCTCCCGCCTGTGCCTCCTGTGGGCTGAGGAGGAGGCAGGGCAGCCCACCATGGGTCGTTAGCCAGCAGGTTCGTTAGCGTCTCAGCCAGCGGGAGCCAGGAAAGGCTGGAGCAGCTTCCTGTTTTCAGTAGGAACAATGTCCCCCGTCCCCCACCCCCGGCAGCAGGAGCGAGGTCAGCCCAGGGCTAACACACAGCTGCCCAGCGTGAGCAGGGAACCCTCCGCCCCTGCCTGAGCCAGCCCCCATCCATCGCACACCTGTGCAGGCCGGGACCCCGGCGTGGTGCGCCTGGCGTGGAGCTGCCTGGAGGCACACGGCTCATGCGAGGGCCCTTTCCCCAGGGCCATACAGCACTCCTACGGCCCGTGGGATCCAGCCACGAGGGGAGGGTTTCTGGCGCCACATGCAACCCCACTGGGAATGGCTTGTGAGGAGCGTGTGGATCCGCTTCCCCCTCCCTAAGCAGCAGAGGGGGAGACTGTGCCGGCCCACGGCTGCAGGGGCACCCTGGCTTTGACTCTGTGGAGGATTCCCAGCCCCTGCAGAATCTCCCTGCAGGAGCCAGGCCCCGTGGACGGGACAGGGCCTACGGGGCCCTAGCAGAGAGAGAAAAGATGCATCGGAGTGTCTAATCCCTCCCCATGGCAAGGCAGGGCGGAGCCCAAGGTGGTGCAGTGAGATCGAGAGCTCTGGCCGTGGCTGAATTGCCCACAATGCCCTGGCACTGTGGATACCACGGCAGGCGCCTGGCTGCTCCCGCCAGAGGGGATTGGTCAGGCTGGGAGAGCAAGACGGGCCTGGGGCGCCTCGTCTTCCCCAAGTGCCGAGTGAAGCACAGTCCCTCCCTAATTCCTGGCTCCTCCCAGGAGGTGTCTTTCTCATGGCGGGAGGCTGGGGGCACCCTGCATGAGCAATGGTAAAGCAAAGACAGACCCATAAGCCCCGCTGCCCTGCAACGCAAGGCTCCCGTGTCCAGGCACCCCAGGGGGAAGCCACTTGCCTTCTCCATCCCTGCTCCTTTTCCCCTCTCTCCTTCTGCATCAGACGAGCCACATCTGAGGACCAGATCCCTGGGGTGGGAGGTGACAGTCACGGGAAGTAGCAGGGTCCTATCGCTGTCGTGGGAAAAGCCATGGGAGAAAATCAGACATTTAGAAGCCCCTGCTCAGCAACTTCTCATGCAGGATCTCCGAAACTCCTGGCTTGGCAGCACAGCCGCCTATCTCAGGGCGAGGAGAACATGGCTCTGCCAGGATCTAAGCGTCGTCTGTGCTGCTTCCCAGCAAACGGGCCTGTCCCATTTCCAGATCCTGTGTATGTTTCCTTTCCCCTGTGAAACTTGGCTGCATGCTCTGTTGCCCTTTAACTCTTGAGCTTCCCGTAGACGTGGAAAATAGAGCGGATTCCGTCCTGCTCTTTGCCTGGCACGTCGGAACGAAACTTGAGTCTCACTGAGGAAAGTGTTCGAAAGATCCTGCGTGTTGGAAGGTAGCTGAAGATTGGACTGAGGATCGTTATAACGGGGCCTGTATAGCTTGAGTGCTGATATACGCATGAAGCCTGCGTCCGCCTCCAACTCACCAGGATCATCAACTTCCCCTCCAGATGCGCGGCCCTGACTCTGGACTGCACCAGCAGAAGCTTGCCCATTGCTTAGGGCATTAGCTGGAGACTTGGGCTCATATCCCAGCTCTGCTGCAGACTCCACGTGTGACCTTGGGCAAGTCCCTTAGTCTGTCGGTGCCTCACTTCCCCATCTGTAAAATGGGAGGGACAGCATGGCCCTGCCTCACCGGGGTTATGAGGAACCATATGCTGAAGGGCGTGCAGTGTGCAGATACTGCAGTCACGGGGGCCAGATGAGCGTCTAGATAGAGGGTTGGGTCTGTCGCATCTGAGACCTCCTCCAGTGGTGCAACCAAGGGTATGTCTGCACTATGGGGCCTAGCATAGATGCAGCCTACCCTGCCTAAAGGAGTTTTTCTGTCAGTGTAGGATTGCCGTCTTCCTGGGCAACGTTAGCCACGGTTGACACAGCTGTGTCTACACTGGGGTAGTTCTGCCAACAGTGTTGACTAAGCTTTAGGCCAGGTCTGCATTAAAAAGTTAGGTTGACCCAGCTCTGTCACTCAGGGCTGTGAAAAATCCACACTCCCTGAGAGACGTAGTTAAGCCAACCTAAACCCCTGCATAGCCTCCTGTGGCCCTCCCATCGCTGGAGTGAGTGTCTACACGGAAGTGCTGCCACGGCAGCGTTTCTAGTGAAGACATACGGAGCCTGAGGCCTTGTCTATACTAGACTTATGCTGGCAAAACTTTTGTCACTCTGTGTGTTTTTTTTCACACCACAAGCAACACATTTTGCCGGCACAAGCGCTTGTGTGGACAGCGCCATGTCGGTGGGGGCTCTCCCCCCAACAGAACTACCGGCGCTCATGTAGGTGGTTTGATGAAGTCGCCGGGAGAGCTCTCTCCCAGAGACCTAACGCAGCTAGACCAGCGCTCTTCCAGCAGCGCAGCTGTACCGCTGTAAGTGTCAAGTGTAGACTAGCCCCGAGACATGACACCAGGCGGTGCAAGCAGGGCAGGCGCCTGCCTCGGTGAAGCCTGGAGCGCCGGCTACTCTGGAATTGCGTAGCATGCGTGCTGTTGGGGGTGCTTTGCTACGGTGCCTAGGAGTCCCAGTCCTGGCCCCGTCCCCTCTTGCGCTAGGGGCTGTACAAACAGACCACAAATTCCCTGGCCCCAAAGGGCATTGCCCGCAAGCTGAAGTGTAGGTGGTGTAGCAGACCAATTAGCTCAGGAAACAATTAGCTCCAGCGGGGGAGCTGAGGAGGGGGCTGTGGGCGCAGGGGATTAAGGGGCCACGTGCAAAACGTCCAGATGAGAAATGGCA
>ML675700.1:11425123-11439804 GCA_007922155.1 Mesoclemmys tuberculata
CCTGAGAGAGTGAATCTTGTTCTGCGAACAAAGGACTGGGTTGTAACTGATTTATTTCGTAAAGTGTGTGTATGATTTGGGGGAGAGCCTTGGATATTTCTGTTATCTGCTGTTTTGCCAGAAGGTGGCAGCAGATCTCAGTGCAAGCCACTGCTCTCTGTGCAGAACAACATGATCGCACACATCCTTCCCGGTGTGGTTGCTCCGCTGAGCTCAGCCGGCGTTTCCCTTGAGCAAGGGCCGCAGGCGTCAGTAGTGACACACCAGCCAGGAAGGATGGTGCAGTGCTTAGGGCATAGTCCTGGGACTCAGAAGACCTGGGTTCAGTTCTCTGCTCTGCCATAGTCACATTGGCAGCTCACTTCCTCTCTCTCTGCCTCAATTCCCCACCTGTACAACGGAGATAAAAGCCCTGCCCTGCCTCACAGGGACAATAAATACATGAAAGGTTATGAGATACTCACCTACTATGGTACCAGGTTGCCTAGGATAGATGGAAAACTCAGCATTTTATTTGGGAACAGTTTGCATGCCCTACCAAATACGTGTATATGTTCTACTCCTTCCCTGTACCCTCTGTCTGTCTCTAGAGTGTGACTGATCAGAAATGTATGACTGCTTATCACTTATAGCTCCCAGAGGTTTCCCCCCGCTCAGGCCTCATGCTGCTAGGTGCTGCACAAACAGAGTAAGTGCCAGGCCAGTCCCCAATGAGCTCACAATCTAAAAATACGGAATAGCATCTGGAAAGGCAGCGTGTGTGTAAGGACCAGTCCTTATCTCTCGGACCCTAGATCTCGAAGGCCTCTTCAACCTCATGTAAGTTTGCTGCTCTGTAGAAAGTAGAGATTGCAAATGTTGCTTTTATAGTTGCGCTGCCCTTTGGGTCTGAGTGGTTTAGCCAATATCTGGGGCCGTGTGGGGTTGTTTCCATTAGGATGAGAAATCAGTTATCTGAATCAGGTCTTGTTCTTGGTGCAATCTTGCTTATTTTGAAAAAATTAATAAATAAAGTCCTGTTTCCCTGAACACAATAGCGAGAAACAGCAGCAGGCAGCTTCCTTGCTGAGAGATCCCCAAGCCTGCCACTTTTGGTCCCTGGGCCCAAGAAACTGTCTCTCAGGGCCATGCTCAGAATTCCTTTTGCTGGGCTTCTTCAAAACACACAGGCTGCAACTGATATCCTGGCCCCCCGTACCTGCAACCAGGGAAACCCTTCCGACCATGCAGCTTAGCTCTGATCAGCCATGTGGCCCCACAGACTGCAGGGCTTGATTGCTCTTTCTATGGAACCTGAAAGCGGGTGGTTGGCACCCATCAGCTTTAATGAGGTCTGTGGTTGTCTTCGGAGCCAAGATCCACCTGCTAGCAGCCACCGGCACCTTCCAGCATAACCGTAGCTTTGCAGCTGCGTCTGTGCGTATTTAGCAACCAGACTTAGCGGCATCACACGTGATGCACAGGTGTTTCTGACCCGCATGCTTTCTCTTTGATGGCACAGACAGCAGAAGATCGAGCTGCCGGTGACGGAAAATGTCCAGACGATCCCGCCTCCCTATGTGGTCAGGACTATCTTGGTGTATAGCCGGCCGGCCTGCCAGCCTCAGTTCTCCATGACAGACCCGATGAAGGTAAGGGCTATTCATTGGTCTGTTCGTGGTGCTGCACTCCATGGCGTCCCAGCCAGAAAGCAGCATTCCAGCACTACTAGATCACTGTCTGGTGCTGGCCAGCTGTCAGAGGTGCTCAGCACCCACGTTGGAATCAAGAACCTTTGTGAATCAGGCCATAAACCTCTGCTGTTCTCAGGATTGAACGGTACCTGTGGGGGTCTGACCCCAAAGCTGATTCTTCTCACGTGCCTGCTATGGGGGCAGGTGGGAGGGTAGGCTAGATTATAGGGAGTAGTTCAAATCCAGTCCAGGTCGGCAGCGAACAACAGATGTTGCCACGCGTTGGCATGTTTGGAACGAGCTTCAGCTCGGCTCAGTACCCAGCTGACAGGCAACCACGGCACAGCAGCCACTGCTGCAGCTAGCACCTATCGGCCACAGAACCAAGGCTTTAAGTGGGCCATGGAGACCAACTTCATCCCAAGAGGTGAAGAGGTGCCATCAGGAGAGGGGAAGGCCGAGGGCGGGTGCACTGCTCCTTGCGATGCCCGAGCATCTCAAGAGCTGCCTAGGTCAGGTTGGCACCATTTAAGCTTTCCCCCACAGCCATTTACCCTGGGATTCTGCCTCCTGGGAGCTCTTTCCAGCTTTGCTGTGGAGCCTGCTAATCAGACTACAGGGAGCAGGAACGTTTGGGGTTTTTTTTTCTCTTCCTTCTCTACAGAAAATGCTTCAGTGCCCTTATTTCTTTTTTGATGTGGTTTATATCCACAATGGGGCCGAGGACAAAGAGGACGAGACGAGCTGGAAGGTGAGCGCCCTGAGGGATCCAAAGCATGACCCACCTTCTCTTACCTGAACCCTTCCCTCTCCATTAGGCATCGATTCAGGCACAGACGAGGCCAGAGTCTGTATCTGGACTTGCTCTCTACTTTAATAATCTCCGAGATTAGGACTTGCAGCACCTGAACTGGGTATTAAATCCAGTGTTTATTATTAACACCTCAACTCCTGTTGTAGCCCTGGCTATTACAATAGACCTGTGCGCTGTTGCACGTTTGTGCTGTAACATCTAGGGCCAACAGGGTTACATGTCTCGGTTTAAATCTTCGTGCTGATTCTCCGATTCTGACCGGTGGGATTGTTCTTTCGTTGGTAAATGACCAGTTCAAATCCAGCCTCGGCAAGTACCATTCTTCTTCACCAAGTGCTGGCATCCCAGTAAGGCATCAGCTTGTGATCTGATTGTACATTTCTAGTGCTGTCTGCCTGAGGATTACATCCCAGGTGCTAATGACTTAATGCTAATGAACTATAAACCCCATCCCAGAGATCTGACAGCATTAGCCCCCTTTTAACCGATAAGACAGCTTTGGCCTGGCACAGTGTGACTTGCTCAAAGTCCCACAGTGAGACAGTGTCAGAGCTGAGAATAAAAGCCAGGTTTCCTGACCCCCGTGCTGTGCTTTAGCCAGCCCTTGTCTCCCCCTCAGTGCTTCTCTGTAATTGAGCTGCTCTGTCCCATTCCAGGAGATGTACACTTTTTTCAGCAACCTGGACACCAAAGGCACCAATTACAAATATGAAGTGTCTGTGACAGGCCCTGCCGTGGAGCTGCACAACTGCATGGCTAAGCTCCTGGCCCATCCCCTCCAGCGGCCCTTCCAGACCCATGCCTCCTACAGCCTGCTCGAGGAAGAAGAGCCAGCAGAAATCGAAGCCACCGTGTAATAAATGACCAAGTGCTCCGTTCTATCTACCAGTGTCGCATAATTCAGGAGGCCACTTCTCACTGCAGGGTGTCTTGCGCACTGGGTACTGGTGAGCCAAAAATCTGGAAACAGTTTTTTAGTTTAACTGCCCATAGAATAGCTGCTTCTGTCTCTGGAAGACAGATCTCTAGGAAAACTGTTCATTACATGAACTCTTTGTGAAGCTGCCTGTATGAATTGCCTTTAGTATTTTGCTGTTCCCAGTGAAAAGGTTGGATCTTTGCATCACAAGATAAAGCTCGTAACAATGGCTTTAACTGGCTGGATTATTTTCTGCCTTTCTGTGTGTCCAAGGGTTTTGCAGGACAGATGTTTTATTATCCATAGTTGCAAGGAACACACGTTGGATTTTCCTGGTTCCAGCGGTGTTTGTGGGGGTGGTGGGCCAGGCTCCTGCTTCTCCCCCGTGTTACTTCAGCACTTCTGCGGCCCCCTCAGGGCTGGGCCAGCCTAGGGAAAGGAGGGTTTAAACAAAAAAAACCCCCAAACTTTCAGTGGCGGGGTTTGCAAAAATCTAGCCTGCAGCCGAGGGCGGTGAGTAAAAGGTTGGAGGGAAACTTTCACGCCCAGGGGTGCTGTGCCCCTGTCATAGCTCAGGCCAGGCCCCTCTCTCCGGCCAGGCCCCTCTCTCCAGCCAGGCTGCTCCCCTGGGAGCACAAAAACTCCCCCACTGCTGCTGCAAGCAGCTTGTCCTCTTGCCTCCCCTCCGCTGAGCCAATCACAGCGGCTGTCTCCTGGGCGCTAGCGCGGGGCTCGCAATGCAGCGCCTCTCCCCGTTGGCTGAGCGGGAGAGGCGCCGGCGGCCAATCGGGAGCGGGAGAGGCGCCGGCGGCCAATGAGCGGGCGCGCTGGGCGCGGCGCAGGCGCAGTCGGGGCCCCGGGCGGGAAATTCGAAGCGGACGGGCGCGGCCGCCCCGCCGCGCTGCCCTGAGGCGGGATGGTCCCGCCGTGAGCGGCCCCGCCCCGCCCCCCACGGCGGAGAGGCGGCCCCGCCCCCGCGGGATGGGAGGAGGCGGCTGAGGGACGGGGCGGCCCGTGTGCGCATGCGCCGAGGGGGGCCCGGGCCCCTCCCCCACCCGGCATGAGCTGCCCGCCGGGGCCCGCGCGCCTGGCCGGCCGCCTGTGCAAGGCGCTGCACGCCGAGGAGGCCCCGTAAGTGGGGGCGGGGCGGGCTCTGCGGTGGGGGGAGGGGCTGTATTGGCAAGGGGTCAGCGGGCGGGATCTGCGCCGAGGGGCTCCCTGCGCTGCGGCCGGGCGCAGCTCGTTGCATGTAATGGGAGGCAGCTCCCTGCGTTGGAGGAAGGGGGTGCTCACCCTGCACGGTGCATTGCTGGGGGGGCTCCCTCCGCCCCCCCCGGGGTGATGGAGAAGGGGCGTGCAGCCCTGGGGAGGGCAGGACTCCCTGGCCCTTGCTTTGCTCCCTTCGGTGTCACTGTTGCTCCCTGGTTTCCACGCAGCCCCCGTGGGGAACATGACCAAAGCCGAGAGGGGGTGCGTCTGCCTGCTGTGGTGCCCGTCAGCGCGCAGCGTTAATGAACCCAGGTGGAGCAGCAGCCTGCCCTTTAAGGGATTGTTCCCCGCTTGCTCCTTGTCATATTGCCTGGCCTGACCTCGCCTCAGCTGGGGGGGCAGCGAACCTTTTCGGGGAGAGGGTGCGTCTGTATTTCTCCAAGTACCTAAGATTCTTCTGAGGGTATATAAATCAGCAATTGTAAACAGGCTTGTGCTCTGAGCCCGCCGGCTGGTATGTTCGAAAGCCTATACAAGTGTGTGGCCCTGTGCCATTTATGCAGAGCTTTGCTTGAACACGTGCAATAATATTTGATCTCTTTTTCCAAATTGTACCCTGGAGCGATTGCAATTCCAATCTCAAGCAACGAATTCTGCTTTCCAGGAAAGTAGCTGGTTTGGGCTTTGCTGGTTGTGTAATGATGATTTGTGGTTATTTCACGCCTTGGTATGTTTGAGGGGTGGCAGTAATGTTTTTCATCAGAAGATCACAAAGGAGCTCACTATCATTATTCTCGTTTTATAGATGGAGAAACTGAGGCACAGAGAGGGGAAGTTGTTCCTGCCTAAGGGAACAACTTCTCTCTCTAAAGTGTGGGGAGGAAGAGGCTTCTCTGATGTAGCTGGCTGGAAGGTTATATAGTAGAAATTAGTGGATTTCAGTAGCCCTTATATCTTGCAGTAAAGTGAAATAAGCAGGTACCTAATCTCAGAATGTGAGGAGAGATGTCTGGACTTGTTAGTAGAAGCAGTGACGTTTAAGCCTGACAGCAAGAAGGGGAGGAGCCTTTGCCTTGTCACTGTAAATAGGGCCTCTGGGTTAAACAAGCTAGTAGGAGAAACAGAAAGTCTAAGTCTACCACGCCTGTGAAAGCTTTGAGGGTGGAACACTTCTCTTCCCCCATCTCCCACAGCTGCCACAGGAAGGCCAGCAGCCAGAGGCAATGGGAAGCTTGTGATGTGTGATGGCTACTAATGAAGTAGCATCTGCTCCTTGTGTGCATTGTTTTGAGGGACAGGAGTTTGTTGCAAAACTTGTAACAATCTTGAATCATTTGCCAATTACAAGTGTTTTTTTTCCTCCCTGCTGAGAAGTAGTGTGCATCTGCAGGTGTTTTAGTGACAAATACATTGTTATAAACTGCTACCAAAACCTTCCTCTTCAAGAAGGCCATTCCACTGTATGAATCACACTATCCCCTCTCCCCAAGATAAACCCCAATCAAAGGGAGAAAAAACCTCATCCAAATCAATTTAAGAAAAACAAACATGTAAATTTAACAAAATGTAAAGCGTGCACAATGCAGCCCCATGTAGATTACCCCAAAACAGGAGACATGCCAGAGACTCGATAACATTCACTAGGGACTTTGCAATTGCTATAGATTTTATGTGGCGGGTGCTCAGATACCATGACTATAGGCAGCAGCACAAGACACTAAAATAGATAGAAAAAGGGAGAAATTGTAACCAAAAATGACATTTGTCAGTGGATTACAACTTCTAGGGAACACCAGTCCCTAACCAGCATACGTCTGGAGATTTTTAGTGGGCAAGGAGAGACTCTTGCTAGCAGTGTCACTTCAGCTAAAATACAACTTTATTGTCTAAAGATGCATCTGATGACAGACATCTAAGAAGTAAGAGGTTTACAACATTGTTATCTGATACTCACGTAGCGGAACGACTACTGTAGAACCTTTAAACAGACATTGTCGCTGCCCCAAAAAGCTTATAGTCTTATGTTGCATGGTCCCTATCTAGTCAGGTTAGCGTGTAAGTTGGTGTCCTGTTGTACATCTGAAGGGTTGTGGAAGCACTGCTGAAACAGGGCGCAGATCCTAACCTCGTTCTGCCAGAAGGAATTGCGGCGATCCATCTGGCTGCTGGCAAAGAAAGGGAAAGCGGTGTTCGTTGTCTGAAGCTGATTCTCCAGTATGGTGGAAACCCAAATGTCAGGTAATCTGGGGAGGAGGGGGTGTTTTTTTTGTTAGCAGATGAAACCCATTTACTATTTTGTGCTTCTCAGGCATTAATGAATTAACACTTCTCCCTTTCTAGTGCAGAGCAGCATCTTGGTTGTTCAGAGGAAAACTGAGAGGTGAAGTAACTTGCCCAAGGTCACACACTGAGCTATTGGCAAAGTTGGGGCTAGAACCCAGGAGTCCTGAACTCTAGTTTTGTGGTCTAACCTTTGGAAAATCTCCTCCAAAGTTGTGATCCTGGATTAGTTAATGTTTCCAGCCTTTCCTCATGCATGCCTGTAATTTCCAAGCACAAAATGAAAGACTTCCTGCTCAGTGGATTATAACCATGCACTGCTGTTTGGGAGACTCCTGGGCAAGATTGTATCTGGAAGTGTTCAAACTGACAGACTGGATACAGATGTGTTCAGCCTGAATTGCGGGGCTTTCTTTCTCACCTGCTGAAAATGCAGGACAATTAGGGAATACGTAGTGTCTGCTCCAGCCCAGAGGTTGGAGAATGTGTGAGGTCTGGGCACACTGGATCCTATTGAATCACATTTTAACTGAAAGAGGCTGGAATGACTTTCACCCCTCCTCTCCCCCCCCCCTTTTTTTTGGCACAGCTAAAAAGATTAAATGCATGTGAAGTTCAAGCAGAGAAGAATAGTTTTAAACTAAACTTATGAGGAGCGTTACTAATGAAGATGGTTCCATTTCAAGCAGGGTGTTGTGAGCTAATGTTTAGAACTGCATTCAGTATGATGATATGTCTCAGGGGTCTGCCTTCCACAGAATTGCGATTTAATCTACCCTCTTAAGTTTTAAACGTTTGTCATTCTGTTAGAAGGTGCATACACGAAGGAAGACAAAATATGAAACTCAGATCTCATATAAAACAACAATAAACTTCCTCTGAATAATGTGTTTCTTAGAAAGCTTGCAAGAATACAAACAGTCGCAAACCTTGTTGTGGTCTATATCGTGAGATGGTCTATCATGACGTTGTGCAAGGAGTACAAAAAGAAAAACATTTGTGTCTTGTCTTATGTTAATATACCAATATTTAGAGTGGTTGCAGCCCATTCCTCAACTAGAATCAATCATACGTTTGACAAGACAGTACTAAATGAAACTGGAGTCTCTTTCTTTGTCAAATAAGATTGGAAGGAGTAGCAAAAAGGTATGTACCAAAATATACACAAAGCAGTGCATGTTACTCCCTGCATTATAGTCTCTTGTTTCCTTTGTCACATTTTAATAGACACATAATAGCATTTAAATAATTTATTTTTTCTTAAGGCTTATGTGGGGTAAGGGACTGGAAAGTAAACCTGGGGCACTGTGTGTTTCAGGTCTGTAGAGGAACTCACACCATTGCACGTAGCAGCTTCTTGGGGCTGTTACAAATGCTTGAAGCTCCTACTGAGGAATGGAGGGGACCCAAACCTCGAAGACCAAGTGAGTATAATTACGATTTCAGCGTTGTCATCTTTGGAATTGGCATTACTTAAGGCTGTACTGGCTTCTCCATCACTTCACCTAGTCTTCTAGACCAGACCTTTCTAATAGATACTCCTTTGCCCAACTGAACTTGTGGGCTTGATGCAAGACTCGCTGGATGCGGTTCTCTGACCTGAATTATGCCAGAGGTCAGTCTGGATGATCATAGTGGTCCCTTCTGGCCTTAAGGTCTATGAATCTGTAACCAGCGAGGGACATCCATGTCTCCTTGTAGTCCCGAGCAGAGGTTACTGCCTGTGTTGAATTGACTGGTGATTTCATGATGTATATGAATGTCTTTTAGGGGCTAGAGGCCACCAGATTTGTTCCATTTGTCACATTTGAACAAGAAGTAAAAAGTTAATGTGTTAAACTGTCCATGGTCCTAAGCCCTTATCATTAAAGTTTGTTATTTAACTGCTGGTTCTGTACAAGGCACAAATAAAGGCATGCACCTTGCCCTAAAAGGTTTACATCTCATGGCTCTGTTCACAACTGGAGGACCCAGCTATATTCATTCACCCCATGGCGAGCTTTTTGCTTCACCTGGGTATAGTATTCTTCTCCACCTCCATTCTGTTGCATTGCTGTGTGCTGTTAAACAGGTGCCATGTTCCACCTCAGAGGTGGCTGCATTTCAGTAATGAAGAGATTCCTCTGTTAGTAAAGTGCTTTGGAGTGAGAGGCACTATTTAAAAACAGCTGCGGCTTCTGCCACTAGAACCCTTTATTCTCCTAGCTTGAGACACTTTGTCTCTGGAAACTACATATACATCAGTTGCATAATGGGCAACCTTCTTCCAGCCTAGGGGTTGGCAAGGTGCCAAAAGTGGCTTTCCAGCTGAGTAGTGCGGCGTGTGGGTGGTCCCTAGCAGAGTCTTTCCCCTTGAGAAGCAGAGCATGATAAGGTGGTTTGTTTTTCATTTGTGTGTGCCCCTTTTCTCTTCAGGATGGAAACAGAGCGATCGACTTGGCATTGGAACAGGGAAACAAGATGTGTGTGCAAGTCCTGCAGGGCTTCCAGTGCGCCTGGCTCCCAGAGGAAGCAGATGGAGCAAATGAGCACCCATGTAATTACAGTAAGGGTTTCCAGGGCACTGGGCTTGTGCTTCTGAACTGTGAATGCCCTAATTTGTAAGGGTGTCAGCTGAACCAGGCGAATCACCTTCCTACAAGCTGTGTCTGGCCCCTGTGCGGAGCAGGAATTGACTCTGAAAAGAGGGTCCTGTCGTTTCAATTGCCCTTGGTCTTTGTTCTCTCTACTGACTAGCAAGGCCCTGAACAACTAACAGAGGAGGACTCTTGCTGTTGGTTGCCTGATCTGACCTAGAAATGAAAGGCTGTGTATCTCTCTAACAATGCCCCGACCCAGCCCTGCAAACTGCTCTTAAGCATTTTCACTTCCCTGCAGTCTAGGAAATACCAAAAAGCAAACCAGATGAATGCTCCGTATTGCTGTCGCAATAGTAATACTCAGCTCTTACGTAACGTTCTTCATTAGTCACTCTCAAAGCGCTTTACAGAGGAGAGCAGCGTTATGGGGAACCTGTGGCCCAGGGAGGTGACATGATTGGCCCAAGGTCATCCAGCAGGCCAGTGGCTGGGAATTAATTTGTGCTGTGCTTTGATTTGATCTCAGAGCACTTTAAAAATGAAACCCGAGAGCACACTCAGGTGCATTTTACACATGGGTAGACTGATTCACAGAGAGGTGAAATGACTTTCTCAAGGTCACACACTGAGTCAGTAGCAGAGCCAGGAATAGTTTCCAGGAGTGCTGGTGCCCTCCTGTCTGCTTTGCCAGCTAGGTGGTACTGCCGATGACCTGCTGTGTGCATTTTGTTAGCGTGGTTTAGGAGACAAACATACATTGATGTTTGCTGTTTTAACACTGAGTGCTGAGCGTGTCCCTCTGTCTTGTACAGTCTGCCGTGAAGGCCGAAGAAACAGTGAGAGCTTCCTTTTCACTCTGACTGAAGACTGCACAGAAGCCAGCATCATCTCAAGACTTTCCAACCCTCACTTTGATCCTGGACTGCTTAGCAGCACCCAGAAGAGTCTGCCGAACGGGAGTTTCTGTAATGCGGACCTGGATGTCACCTTTAACAGCACAGCAGCCGCCACTGCAAGTGGCCGGCTGAGCTGTATTCCAGGGAATCGCCAGGGCCATCTGTGCTGTTCAGTGGCTCCGTCCACATTGGCCTTTTGTGCCCATGGGCGTTCCCAGGGATCTGCCACTTTATCTAACAATGGTCCTTGCAGCCGTCCTGGCTTAGCTCAGCCAGTGTTGTCCAGCACTCGGCTTTCAGTCAGTAATGAGCCGAGAGAACTAACTTCAAGTGTGACAACAACACGGTGCCTTCCTGAGGATGAGGCTTCTGTTTCTCCTTCCTCAGAAACAGCCGATAGTTTGACACCAGCTGGCCCTGATGGTGAAGACACAACAGACAGCGGTCACAGCCTGTCTTCCCAGCCAGTGCCTTGCCAGGATGGATCCATTTCAAAGGAGTCCGTGATCTTCTCTCAACCACGACGTTGCAGCATGAGCCATATAGCGCTGGCACGGAGAAGTGTCAGTTTCTGTGAGTCCCCTAACATTTTGCCCATTCATAAAAATGGGAATTGGAAGGAAAGCCCTTTCGGGCCACACTGTGCCCCTAGTGCTAACAATGCCAACGGGACTCTGGACCTGTCCCAGCTCGGTGACTTCCTTGATCTTGAAATGTTAGTAAAGGTGAACGGTCAGGAAGGATTGGACGTCACTTCCCCAGACCACGTGTACCTGTTCTGTCGTGCCAACTCCACAGCCGTCTATGACTTGGAAAAGACAATGATGGATCCAGCGTTTCTGGCCAGGACACGTGAAAATTCAGACTCTCCTTTCGCAGCTGGACAGGTGTTTAGTGGAAGGTCTGAGGGCAGTAGCAGCCATTATGGCAGCTGTGACAGCGAATGTTACATTAGTGCCGCCGAAGCGTCCGATTGCAGTGAGCCGAAGAAACGCTTGGAAGGGAAAGATGGCTTTACTGGTGGAGGGACGCAAAGCTGCAGCTCTTCTCTGCGGGCCGGAGACGAAAGTGCTGATTCCAGCAGCACTGGTAGCAAAGACGGGAGCTCCCGAGTGCGCTTACGCAAACGGCTGATGGCCAGCACCTTCGGGCAGAGTTTGGAGGCGTTGGTAGAAATGCCAGCATCACTGAGAGCAGTTGTGTGGCACTTGTCGCCCTCTGGGTCACCAAACGCAGAGATCACAGAAGGAAGGCACTCAAGAGCTAATTTTGAGGCATCCCATCTTAGCCAGGATGGTTCTGGTTTGACTTCTGCTGGGAAGCCAGCTTCAGGGTTGCGTACCTGCAGCACTGAAAATGAGTCTCTCAAAGACCCAAGGCTATCAAGCCCTTCCCAAGAGTTACAGGTGCAGTGTGTGTCTCAGAAGAGTGGCAGAGGCTCAAGCAACTTGTCAACTCGGGATCCACATCAGTTGACCCTGGCTGATCTTGCAGTTGAGGAGTCTGGTCCTCGGGAGGCTGCCTCCTCTATGAACTACAGGCAAGTTACTGCAGACTGGGAACTGCGGCGTCAATTGAGGGGGATGGGGCTTTCCACAGACAGCAGTCTATCTTCTAGGCCACAACTGACCTGTAACCAGTGGGTAGCAAGAAAAGCAGATATTCAGAAATGGGATCCCTCTGCAAATGGGTCAGATCCAGAGACGCTGGACATGGTGCCACTCGGCAGAGCCTCAAGTGGGACGCTGGACACGGTGCTGCTAGATGGGGCTGTGGAAGACAGTAACAGAGAGGAAGCAATGAACGGCAACACATTTCCAGGGAGATCAGTGAAGTCTCCTAGTCTGAGTAGTGAAGCTGACACCTTAGTGATCCAGCGCCTCGCCAGTCCCACCAAGGGTTCTGGAGAAGATGACTTCTCTCACTTGAACGAGAAACAGAAGATGTTTCCTTCAAAATCCTTCCACTCACCACTGCTTCAGATGCTCCCTAGGCCCTGCCACGTCACCCCCAGAACAAAGAGCCGCTTGACCTCTGCGACGCGCAACAGCGATGACGACTTGTTGCTCTTTGATGAGACACTGGAGATGCCAAGGCGGCCCAGGAGAGTTAGGAGCCACCAGGGGATGCCTTGGATGCCAGTTGGTCCTGACGCCTGTCTGGAAGATAGCCCTGCGAGTGGGGACCGAGTCGCTCAGGGGGATGAAAATGCATCGTGTTGGGAAGGAGAAGAAATGAATAACTTGGATGCTACTGCAATAATCGCAAAAGCCACCAGCCACTCAGTGTCTTCTCCTGGCCATAGCAGCTACCAAGATGCCAACCCCACGGTGCTGCTAGACTCTGAAGGAGTTGCTCGCCCCAGTGAGTTCATCACTGACGATCAGCCCTTGTCCAGTAACAAGGGAGAAGCCGAGCCAGGTGCTGCCTGCCACCCTGGCCTCCTTCTCCACCCCCCAAGCTCCAACATGGACTGCCCCCCATCAGACAGCACGTGGCTGACGGAGGACGGGGAGGGTGACTGCACAGACCCAACACGGCAGGTTGCTCCTATCAGGCCACTCAATGCAATAGCCTTTTCCCAGGCTGAGTTGGACACTGAGAGTGACGAATGTGGGAGAGCGTTGACCAGCATGTGTCTGCAAGAGGAGCGCCAGCAGCCTCAGCTGGATGCGAAGAGGCAGCCCAGTTCCTCAAGGGTTAGTTTCAGCAGGTTGTCCTCCAGGAGGCCTTCTCGGACCGTGTCTGCCTCTGACCATCTGTCAGGGAGGCTGAGCCCCGTGCCAGACTCATACAGCCAGGACTTTCCTCTCTCCCCCGGTGGCCGGCCTGTGAACCTCAGCGCCCGGGAGCCAGTGGAATATCTCTACATGGACGAGGAGGAAGGGTATGCTCTGATTGAGCGTCACGTTCCGTGCGTGGATGACGCTTCCGTCCTTACAGACAGTACGAGCTCCGATGACACTATCATTTATGACTGGAAAGCCTATCAGACCAAGCTGGCCAGGCAGGATAGCAAGGAGAACCAACCCCCGCAGCTCGAGTCACCAAAAGTGACCTCCAAGCTCCAGCTCCTCTCTGACGAGGCCCTCGTTAGGAAGCTGAGAAACCTGGGGGCGAACCCGGGGCCCATTACAGGCCTAACAAGGAAGATCTATGTGCAGCTGCTCGATAAACTGATGAAAGACCCGAACGCCCAGGCCAGGAAGAGGTCTGCCGGTAAGCAGTTTCCTTCAGGGAACAAGTGGGTGTGGGGCTTCTAGCTAAGCTGTTCTGTCAGAGATGGCACATTTAGGCCAAGTCTACCTGGGAAAGCTGCACCTGTTTAAACCAAGTTAGTTAAACCAGTGCAAAGTCCTGCTTCAATTTAAACCAGGTGTATTTGGTTTAGCTAAAGTGGATGAGGAACCTGAAGTAAACCCCTCACCAACTGAAATCAGTGTCAACACGGGTTTGCACCGATTTAATTAAATCGCTTTAAACAGGTGCAGCTTTCCTGTGTGGACAAGGTCTGCATTTAAAAGATTTTTCTGTTGCTGCTTTTCTAGTCTTGGTGCCTGGTCTTGTCTACATGCAAACTTACACTGGGTTAATTAAACCAGTGCGAACCCCAGTGTGGACACTATCATCTTGGTTTCGCTTAAGTCTGTTCCTAATAGAATTAAGACTTGCCTACACTTGAAACACTGTGGAACTGCAGCTGTCCCACTGTAGCACCTCAGTGTAGCCGCTATGTAAGTTGGTGGGAGGGAAGGTAATCCACCTCCCTGAGAAGTGGTAGCTAGATTGATGGAAGACTTCTTCCATTGACCTAGTGCTGTCTACATGCGGGTTAGGTCATCTTACCTCTGTCACTCGGGGGTGGATTTTTCACACCCCTGAGCAATGTAGTGGGGTCTGTTGAATTTTTTAGTAAAGAGCAGGCCTCAGTCTGCTTTAACCTGAAATAAAATCCCACACAGCCTCTGACACCAGTTTAACAAAATTGGCTTAAACTCACACCTTAAATTAAACCAGTGCAGCCCCTGTGTACAGTGGCTTTATTAAAGGTACATCTGAGTCCACATAGACTCATAGGTCAGAAGGGACCAATATGATCATCTAGTCTGACCTCCCGCACAAGGCAGGCCACAAAACCCTACCCATACACATTTATAACAACCCCGAACCCATGACTGAGTTATTGAAATCCTCAAAAGTGAGATTTGAAGACCTCAAGCTGCAGGGAATCCATCAGAAAGCGACCCATGCCCCACGCTGCAGGGGAAGGCGAAAAACCTCCAGGGCCTCTGCCAATCCGCCCCGGAGGAA
>ML675700.1:11440204-11523763 GCA_007922155.1 Mesoclemmys tuberculata
GTTAATCCCCCTGATATATTTATATAGAGCAAGCATATCCCCCCGGGAATATCCCATATCCCATCACGGGAAGCCCCAAAGATATCAACCACGTATGTGGCTCCTTTTTTCCCCCCTCCCCTCCGTGCCAGCTCCTTTGTTTTGTTCCATGTGCCTTCTTCCTGTTCAAAGCATTACTGCTAGCACCTAACCGCCTATTGGGAGCCGTAGAATTCAGTGTCAAAACCCAGTCGGGTCCGATTGCTGCTGAGACGCTTTGGAATGGCCGGATTTCTTTGTAGCTTTGCCACTGCTCTGATATGGTGAAGGTCACTTAAGGACCAAGGCAAAGGCTGGCTTTCCAAAGGCCGAGAGGACGGGAATCAGTGTAAGGAAATACAAACCTAGTAGCCCAAATCCAGAGCGTACAAACCTGGTAACCTCCTGTCATTGCAGCCCAAAGAGCTGCAGTCACTAGACTTCTGCTGTGGTAGCATATCTTGGAAAAAGACGACGACTGAGTGTTGCCTGGCACATGCACATCACTCCGCATGGCCTAGACGTCTCTGGATCGTCTTGCCTTTTCTAACGCATCTGTATATCTCTCTTCCCCTCCCCCCCGCCCCCTTTTCGGGTTGGGGGTGAAACGGGCTGTTTCTTGCACTGGCACAGGATACAGCCCTGAGCTGTCCTCTGCGCTAGAGACCTTTCAGATCCCCGACTGCAAGGATGACGAAATGGCACTCTCCAGACAGTTCGACCAGCCCGATAAGAACAGGAAGTGGAGGGAGGGCCTGCTCAAGTCTAGCTTTAACTATCTGCTGTTGGATCCCAGGTATGGCATCTTTTCACAGCTCTCTCCTTGTCCGATGTCCTCTCAGAGGCTTTTGCCTTCTCTCTCTCTCAGGGTCTCTCTGCACGTGTCCCCCTTACCTTCAAAAGGACAGGGGCAAGGTTTGCAGGCCCCACATCTGACCTGCCTTAAAACTGCCAGCTCCTGGGGAAGGTCCACTAGGAGAACTTTCTCTTCTAGCCTACCCCTCTGTTGGCATGAGTCAGCTCCCTGCCCTCGTGTTCTTGCAGGACCTACACGGGTGGGTTCTGCTGTGTTTGCCCTGCATGGAACTGATGCAGACTGGCCAAGGTTTTCAGAAACGACTGGTGGTTGTGGGTGCCCAAAGTGAGAGACCTTGGAAGAGCCTCCACTAAAAATAATCTCCGGAAACCGATGGGTCCCAGAGGGAAACTGCGGGGCAGCAGCCTGCTGAGAAGCTGCTCAGCCCAGGGCTCGGGGGGGTGTAAGGAATGGCAGATGAGATCAAACCGCCACGCTCAGCATTGCCTCCTGCTACAGGGTGACTCAGAATTTACCTTTCCGCTGCCACCACCTGAGCCCGGCCGACTGCTTCAGGACGTTCGTCAGTGCCATCTTCTACGTGGGCAAAGGGAAACGCTCCCGCCCCTACTGCCACCTCTATGAGGCCTTAACTCACTACAGGGGAGGAAAGAAGCAGGTAACGGGGCAGGGGGTCATAAAAGAAACTGCCACTAGATGGCGATAGGCCCTAATCGAGACTTCCCTGCTCTGCCCGAGGTTTAAAACCCACATTGGACAAAAGCTCTGTACAGATAACGAGATCAGCATAAAACTGCAGGTCGCTGAGTTACACCAGCCCAGGATCTGGCCCAAAGCTGTTTAGTAGCCTGTGGAAAGAGATGTGGGGATTGCCAACCTCGAGGAGCCTCTTCACCTCAAGGTTTGCTACTTTGAACCCCATGCAGGCTGGCACTGTAAGGGAGCTGTTACCAGCTGACTGCTCATCCGTCCAGGTTATGGCTGAGGGTGCCCGGAGCTTTCTTGCTTTGTGGCTGGAAAGAGCTTTGGTCCCAAGGGCTGTTACTCGACACCGTTCACCGGCCTGGAATTCACACTTGCACCACTTGTCAAGGAGGGCCTAGGGGAGATCACTGTCAATGAGGGCTGCTGCCAGGACTGCAACGAGCAGGTCACTCCAGATCTGTCTGAGAACCAGTTAGAAGAATAAAATTGCTTGAGTTTAAATATTTGATTTAGTATCTCTGGGAACAGCCCACACCCAGTGTGTGTAACAGGATAACTCGCCTCTCTGGGTCTCACCCCATCATGTTAGAATCACGGTTTTCAGTCTGTGGTCTGCGGATCCCTGGGGGTGTGCAGACTAAGATTTCCAAAGGGTTCTGCATCTCCATGGGAAAATTTTTAGGGACCCACAAATGAGAAAAGGTTGAAAACCACTGGGTTAAAGGCTTGTAGTCACCACTGACCATCTGTCCTGCAGACATGCCCCAAAGTGCAGCACATTCTGGATATCTGGGCGGACGGCCAAGGTGTGATCTCTGTGCACTGCTTCCAGAACGTCATCCCGGTGGAAGCTTACACACGAGAGGCCTGCTTGGTGGATGCAATTGGTAAGGCGGCAGCAAGTGACATGATGGTTTTGCCCTAGGTTTGCACAAACTTCCCATAAGATATTCCTAAAAGACACCTCCACCTGCTGGCCATTCCCTCCGTAGCCCCACGGTGACATGGTTTAGACAGGGAGGGGCTGGGCTCTGAGCCCAGACCTGGGACCACCCCACGCTGCAGTTCCAGCTCTGAAACTGAATCCCCCTCCATGACCTTGGGGAAGTTACTTCCCAACTCTGTGCCTCAGTTTCCCCATCTGTAAAGTAGGGATGGTAATAACGACTTGCCTCCTAATGGGGCGGGGGGGGGAGGGGGAGTTGGCTTGTTATAAAGCACTTTGGAGATGACCTATTTATCCTTGATTTCATGTGACCCTCGGTCTACTCCTCTTCCTGAGCTTCCAGCCATCCCACCCTCTGAGGTCTCAGGGTTTGAGGGGTTGGAACCCGGGGCAGTTGGGGTGCACTGCTTTCTGGGGGGGAGAAAGGAATTGCCCCTTAACAGGCTGTTTCCGAGCCCATCTGGCTTTCTAGGTTGCCATTTCCTGTTTTCAGCCTCTCTCTGGATTTGATCGCGGCGGGGAGCTACGGGCAGGCACCGCATCCTGCACGCTGCTGGGAAGGTTTCTGTGGGTTGAGGGGCTCAACTGAACACTGCCTGCCCTAATGGTGAGGGGAGGGTGGGACAGGCCATCACCGAGCTGAACTCCCTCCTGACACAAGCAGCTGTGATTCTATTGCCCTCCGTGGAAACGCGCCTCCTTCCACCTCAGGGGGCGTTAGCAGCCAGAGAGAAGTTTCGCAGGGCTGGGACAGGATGGGGGGTGACCCTGCTGGGGTTGGCGGGGAGATCATGCTGGGTGCGACCCCTGCTGGTGTAACCCTCTGACCCCACCTCCTTACTGCAGACGGCGCCAGTGAGCAGGGTCCCCCCTCTCCTTACAGGGTTAAAGATGCTCTCCAACCAGAAGAAGGGGAATTACTACGGGGTGGTGGCAAGCTGGCCCATGAAGCGGCGCCGGTGCCTGGGGATTCACATGCTGCATAGGGCCATGCAGATCTTCCTGGCGGAAGGGGAGCGGCAGCTGCGTCCTGCAGACATCCAGATTGGACAGTGAGGATGCGGCTCCGATGAGATGGCTGCGCGTGGTGAGCCAGGGAAGCGTACGGCTCACAAGGGGGCGCTGGGCTAACAGCTCTTCCCCTGATGTGGTCCTGGAGTTACTCACCCACCACAGGCAGGGCTGACACTTGCCACTCAAGAAAAGGGCAAATCCAAGCTGCTGTGAAACGAGCCTGCTCACCTCTTTCTAGAGAGGGAGGAGCATTAAATTGCACTTGGCCACCTGGCCGTGGAAGGTGCCTCCAGGGGTATTTTAATCACTGAAACGTGAATTAAATTTCTCTCCTCTCTGCTGCTTTGGGGCTTGGCAGGAGCCTCAGGAGAGCTCAGCTGAGAAGTCAGGCACCAGGAATGCAGGGGTTTTAAAATGTTTGTAGCAAGTGGAATCATCTCTAGCATCGCAGGCTGCCCAGCTTGTGAGGGACGGGAGTTTTTCATGTACCTTTTTCATGTCTGCTCATGTTCTTGATTCTGTACGTGGAACTGTGCCCGGAGAAAGATGTGCTGGACGTTAGGCTTGTTTTTCTGTTGCAACGGATACTGGACTCCCTCTGGCTGCACTAACGGTGTCCTGGCTGCAGCTCGGCGCTCCAGGAGAGAGGGCACGTGAGGAGCACTACTTTTTACTTACTGCTAGAGTTTTTGTGCTGCTTTAAGGTTTGTATTTTTGTAATAGTCTTCCCCAAAATCCCGTTTTTAAAAAAATAAATCACTGTGGCTGGCTCTTAGCTCAGAAATAGAAGCTTCAGAGCCTGTCTGTCTCTCTGTCTGTAGGGATCTGATCTGTGTCTCATATCTTGTTCCATTCCCCCAATTGGTGCAGGATCATTCTCCTTCCCATCTCCACCCCTAACTAGGGAGAGAGGTTGGGCCTCCCTGTTCCTTCTCTCACATTTTACTCGCTCTGGTCCATTGCACTGTAGCAATCTTTAGACTACGAAGAGCTGGTTTTCTCACACACCTTTGAACCCACCGAGTACTGACTTCACTAGGCTTCTTTGGGAGCAGTGAGACACCTGCCCTGCATGTGAGAGAGACTGCTACCTTGCTCATGCTCTAAAACTCCAGAAGAGCCTCATTGTTACTAGTACTGAGGTTAACTGATCAGAGCTGCAGTGGGTGGAACGAAGTTCCAAGTGCCTCGTTTGTCTGAGAACAGAATGGACCCTTCCCCAGGGCTGCAAAAGCCTGTCCCTCGTATCAATGAAGTCACACGTGCTGCGAATAGAATATGTATTTATGGTATGAAATGGCACTATCACAGGTTAATGTTTCATCTTTAAATGTGGATTACAGTGCACAACTTTCCTTTGCTTCAACACAAGCAGGGTCAGGTACAAGCGGTACACACTCCAGAATTCATGGCAACGAATGTTTAAAAGGATGTGCACCACAAAGGGCACCGTAACAATCACCTCAACACGTCGGCAAGGTCAGACCTGTGTTTCTAAGTACAAATCAGGAGAAGGGGGAAGCAGCTGTTGGGATCCAGCTGTGGCGAGGGACGGTCAATAGTCAAATCAAATAGCGCAGCAGTCCAGTAACAGCAGCGGGCTGCCAGCTGTAGGGCCACAGCCACCCTGGTGGTGGTGATTAGAGACAGATCCATGGGAACCTCTCCCCTGCAACTTAGCGGGACAGAACCTAAACCAAAGCATTGGCCTCTTTTGTCAGGCAACATCTCTCCTCATTGGAGAATAGCTTCTACTTTTCCATCCATCAGTGGGGTTAGTTGAACATACCCTGCCCTAATCACGATGGGAAGGTGCATGTGAGACCCACCTTGTACCACCATTAACTCTTAGTGCTAAGGTGGTGCTGTTCACAGCTGGTAGTGTTTTACACCCACTGGTGTGACTGGCGGGGTAGGGTTATGAGGAATTGGGTCCAGGGCTGCCTCCTTTCCCATGGTCGAAATCTGCTCATTGTTGCCACTGTTAGGAGTGTGTGTGGGGGGGGAGAATAGTCCTGTCTGCTGCAATGAGCAGGTTTCTTTGAGTTACAGTGACAGACTGCTCTCCAGTGTCTGTCTGGTAATGCAGCCATCTCTGTCTGCACTCAGCGCATGGTGTGACGCAAATCTACTATCTGACACAGAGCTGTTACTCCATGTTCCTCATTCGGGGGTGTGTGACAGACCCTCTTGGCTTTCTCAGCCGTATTAGCATTTCCAGACCCCCCAATAACCACGAGTTTGACGTAGAAGCCCCTCTGCCATTTAATCCCTAGCTAGGGCAGCTCTTCCTTCTTGGAAGCTGCTGTCGTTTTCCTGTTGCCTAGCTTTGTTGCTGCTTCTCTGAGATGCCCATGCAAAACCTCTGCAGAGAGAATCTGTTGTTAATAGTTTCTATTTAGCCCAGGCTTTCCAAACCAGGGAGGGATCATTTCACTGCCCGCTGAAATGCAGCAGCTGTTTAACAGCAGGCAGCAATGCTGCACACATTTCCATTAGACGGAGCAGGGTTAATTTTAAGCGGGCAGAGTGTAATTATTCAGAATGGGACTGGGCCAGAACAATGAGGTTAGTGGCCCCCTGTGCTTTCCCAACAGGCTGTGGGATCTTTAATGACCAGTTCTACATCTCATTCCACAGTGCCTCCAAGCCCCAAAGCAGTAACCGCGGAGGATTCAGTCTGTGAAGAGAGGGGTCCCTTAGACTGACAGGCTGGTCACTAACAAATGGAAGGTTACTACAGATGTCTGTGTGCAAAGCATGTTGCTGCAGCTGGTCTGTAATAAACATCAGAAAGCTGAAGTGCCAGGTGCCTTCCACTAAGAATTAAGGACTCCAATGACAGTAGTTAAAGAGATGCCATAACACAGGAGTCTTCCAGCCATGGAAGTGAAGAAGAGGGTATCTAGATGATATTAGCCTAGAGATTCTTTCCTTCACAGGTTAATAGCTACGACTTGGTCACAATTCACTGAAGGCAAAATCGACTGTGTAAATGAAAACATGTTTTGAACCTCCTTGTAAGTTATGAAAATTCTCCTCATGAGACAAACAAGTAAGGAGAGCAGAGCCCTGGGTGGGGGCCAGGTGCCAACTCCACCATGGCCGTGGGGGGTCAAGAGCAGCAGGATCGATGCCCTTCGGTCAGCGATCAAAACCCACTGGCTGCTGGGGAGCAGCTGGGCAGGAGACGGTGTTGCAGCATGTGGTAGGCGTGCTGTGCTCAGGCAATGTTCCTCCCCACTAGAAGCTGCTGGCTCAGGAGCTGGGTTATGGTGTGGAAGGGCCATCCCTAGGCTTCCGGCGGTTGCTCTTGTAGCTGACTGTCTTATTAGAGACCCAGGGGCTGTGCTCCCCGGGGCAGAGTCAAGCCCAGCAGGGATTTTTGGCTTTGCCCAAGGCTGCTGCAGTCAGTGTCAGGGAACAGTGGGCCTGATCCAGGCTTGGCCTTGGTGCAGTCAACCAGGAACGGGCACGGGAACCTCTTCATGGCCTGCTGTAAGAACAACACCTCAGCCTTGTCTGTGCAGAAAAGCAGGGAACCAGCTGCACTCAGGAGGCCCCACAAGGTCCTTCGAGCAACTTGGCACAGCTCGAGTAGAAGCTCGGCCTCTGTTCCCAGGCTAGGGGTCATGACGAGATCCATCCCTCCTCTACCCCAGCCCCACTCAATTCTCTGTGGGGCAAGAGGGCTGCACCTCGGAGGCTTTAGGGGGCAAACAGGCTGGTCTGTATTTCTTTGGTTTCAATGGAAGAAAGGAAGCCGAAGCAGCAGAGGTCCCTCAGCCCAGCATGGGCTCTGATGGCACGGGCAAAGGGGGATGCTCTGTGCGGTTCAAGGGACACGGCACCCTTATGCCACGCAGGGGTGGGTGGACATCCACGCGCCCACGAAGCCCTGTTCCTTTACGGGCTGTCAGCTGGCAATAATCCAGCGTGGAACATGAGGGGGCGGCCGGGGGCTGTGTGCGTGGATGAGAGCTGCACTGCCACAGCCTCCCGCAGCCACTCCCTGACTCCTCACTGAAACTGAACGATGGGGGGAGACTGGCACGGTCTGTCCTGCAGCTCGATAGTGTTAAACCAGCCCCAGCTCCTGTAACCCCCTCGTGCGTGGATCAACTGGGCGCTGTTGTCAAACTGGGGGGGGGAGGCCCCCGCTCCCCACTTAAAACTCTTGGTAGGCCTTGCTCGGCAACTGCTTCAGTTCCTCCCTGCCCCCTTTCGGACAGTTCCTGCCCTTTACTGGGCACAGAGAAGCTGCATGGCAGGGGCCAGAGGGTTGTTTTTCCCCACTCCTGGCTCCTATAGGCAACACGGGACTGATTGTCTTTTGGAGTTATTTTGTACTTGCATTGTTCCCCTCTCCCCACTAACCCTGGCTCCATCACTCAATGCCCACCAGGTTAGGCTGCAAAAGGTTTCACTGACGGAAAGACAGACGATGTGTCGCGGCTCCCGCTCCGCTTCACACGTGGACACACTCAACTTCTTCAGGGCTACCAAGCATCACGGGAGGCTGCTGCAGTCTGGGGAGGAAAATGCTTGGAGAGGCAGGGCCTGACCACAATGAAGGTAGGTCTGACTGATCATGGGGTATCTAAGAATCTCCCCATCCCCCCGCTGGGTTCACTGAAGGGTGGCTGGGGAAACATGAGCGTCGCTTGGATGAAGCCAGAAAAAAGGTGCTTGAAGCGCTGGTGGTTAAGGGCGGTAGAAGGCGCGCAGGGGATGCGCTGAGAAATAATGCCAGCGTGCTGCTCGACAGCTTGTCCTCGCTGAACCAGCCCCTACTTTGGGACAGCAGCTGTAGGGCTGCAACCCCACGGGAGGGCAGCTAGTGTCCGGCAGAGGCTGTCCCACCCTGCCAGAGCCAGACTGACTCCACTAGTCGCTCTCCCACCTTGCTCTGCCGCCAGCCAGACGTGTGGCCAGTGTGCACGGCGACCAGTCCTCGCCTCCTCCGCCTCGTCTCCCCGCGCTGAAGCTCTTCCTGGGCATCTCAATGCAGCGGGCTCTCCCTGCTGAGCTGCAGCTGGATGTGCTGCATGGATGGTAGGCAAGGAAAGGCCTTGCATGGGGTCACTTGCCGACAGCAGGCAGCATGAGGGAGAGCCTCTAAAAGCCACACGTCCTTTAGCTTCTTGGGACAGGGACCGTGTGGGGCAGGGTCGAGCCCATGGCTGGCACTCCGGCGAGAAGCTGCGGCTCCCAGTGCTGGCTCACGTTCATTTAGCCAAAGTGAAGAGGGGGATCTAGTTGCGAAGAGCCTGGGGGAAGACGGTTGCCCCTTTTGGTTTTGTCCAGGGGCCAGAGCCACCCTCATCTCATGGCTTCCCTCTCAAAGCAATTTCACAGCAGCTCCTCCAGCTCTTTAGTGAGCTATGGAGAGTGGAGGTCTCCCTCGTGCTGTGCCCTGAGGAACTGCCCCCCAGTCTCCCTTCTCCATCCCCCCCACTGGGGCCAGAGAAATTATACTACAAGGAAACAGGATGAAGATACTCCAGAGCTGCCGTCCCCTCCCAGGGAGTGGGCCCCTCGGCCAGGTTTACCCTACTCCTGCCACCAGCCAGCACCCGCGGGCCCTGCAAAGAGGCTCCCCTTGAAGCCATTGTGCTTTGCCGCCAGCCAGCCCACCTTCCAATCCAGCTGTATCCAGGGAAGGAGACAGCTCCATGCATGGGGGGCCTTTCCACCACACACCCTTGCTCTCGCACTCAGACCCCATCTCTCTCCACGTCGAAAAGTCCCTCCCGTTGAAGCAGCACCACAGCCAGGTCACCACTTGCTGGCTGGCTTATTTCTTCTCCACGTCTCGCCCGTCCCCGGCGGGCGTCTCAGGCTCCCACAGGAGGAACTCGTGGAGCAGGGTGTTCACCGTCTCCGGACACTCCATCATCACCATGTGACTGCCCTCGTCAATCACCTTCAGGAACGCGATCAGCAGGATCTGGGGATGGAGGACAAGGTGCGTGTTGGCCATCAGGGCATAGGGGAACTGGCACCCGGGGCTCCCAGCCAGCAGCTCCCCCTCCCCCACAGCTCGGCACCAATGGGCACATACCAGGGCTGAATTCCTGATGGTGCAAGGAGGAAGGCTGGAGCTGTCGGACTCGGGCAGAGTCCCTGGTGGGTCTAGGAGTCCCCAGTGCCCCTGGTGCTGAGGTCAGGCTCAAGGGGCATGGACTGACCCCTCCCAGCCCTAGTCCTGGCAGCCAGCTCTGGACTTCTCACTGGGACGCAAGCTGCTGCGAGAGCCCCCCCTGTGCCCGTGCCAGCAACGTGTTCCACGCTGCTCGTGTCCGGAGGAAGAGGAGATAACACCAGGCAAGGGAGCTGGAGGGCTCTGCCTGTCTGCCATCACTCACGCCCCAGCTCGCCGTGGGGAACAGGGTGACCTCCAGGCCGGTGAGCGAGGAAGCAAGGACGGGGAAGCCAGAGAGGGGAGGCAGCCTGAGCCTTCTGATCAGTGGGCGGGAGTCCACGTCCAGCCTGAGCCACCGGCATCACACCCAGCTGTCCACACTGGGTGCTCTTTCCCCAGGCCGGAATCCTGCTGGGCCCCCCGCTCTGCCTCTCCCCCCGGGCAGCTGGGAGAGCCAGCCCACGGGAGACCGTCAGCCTTTAAAAATCAAGCTAGGCAGCATGAGCAATAAGGTCAAGCAAGGATGTTGTATTTGCATATGCAAATCAGAACCACCTTGCATCCAATGGCTACAACAGCGCGATTGGTCCAGGCAATGAGAGTGCTGGGGGCGGCGGGGGGGGGCAGGCCCATGACAGTTGCACCTGATGGATGTGTTCCCGCCTACTCGGACCTGCTGGGTTCAAATGGGTCTGGGGCTGAGTCGGCAGCAGGGAGGGGAGATACCAGGGGAGTGGCCAGCCAGGGAGAGGCAGAGAAAACCAGGTGAGAGGACCCCATGCTCTGGCCCGGCGCAGCAAGAAGGGGGATGCTGGCTCCCCAGACCAACGACCCGATGCCCCGGAGCAAAGCCCATCGCTTCCAAGTCGTGCTGCGCTCCCCAGCCCACACGTGTCTGGCTGCTGGTCCTGTACCTCGGCCATCCGCTGATCCTCCTCCACCGGGACAAACTTGTCATGCATGCCGTGCACCAGCAGGACCGGCACGGCGAGCTCGGCGTGATAGACCTCGTCGCCCTCTGGCCAGTACTGGCCGCTCATCATGGCCCGCAGGACGAAGGAGGACACGTTGAAGGCATTGCCTTCCTTGAGCAGCTGCTTCTCTTTGGCACCCTGGCGAGCGAAGCCAGCCCTAGCGGGCACAAGACAGTGAGAGAGGGGAAGAGGTTAACAGGATGGCCCAGGTCGGAGAGGGCTGGGTCTGCGATGGCCAGATGCCCACAAAGTTTCATACAGGGAGCTGGCTGCCATCCCAGAGGCGCAGAAGATGCCTGGCACAGGGAGTGAGCCAAGGTGATGGGCTGAGGAGGGAGACCTGCAGTTTGCATTCTGGGCGGATGGACAGACGGTCTCTGGATAATGGCAGAGCCCAGCTGATCTCTCTCAGCTGGAGCCTGGCCCCTCTTGGGGCTGCAAGAGGCTGCGCAGGCCCCTGCCATGGTGCAGGGCTCGGCGGGACCAGACTCGGTGAAGCTGTGCAAGGGGGGGTGGGAAGCAGATGTGGGCAGCTGCTGGCAGATGTGGCTGCCCGCTGTCCTGGCACAACCCGTGTTGCCTCTGCCCTTGCTCAAGACACCGAGGCCCATCGTACCGAGTGGGGCTGGGGGCAGCTTTTCACCCCCTCCCCAGTGTTAATTTTCTCCAGCAACTCGTGTAAGAAGAGTGGCAACTCACTTGAGGAAGCTCCAGGCCAGGCAGGGGGAGAGGCAGTGCAGGACACAGGTTGGCATGTTGAAGATGGAGCACAGGCTGGGCTCCAGTGCCGTGGGGCCACCCCCGTTGATCATGATCACCTTGTGGACCAGGTCTGGATACTCGTGGGCTAGGAAGGTGCAGAAGGAAACCCTGCAAGGAGACGGGACGGTTATCTGACGGGGGGGACCCGCAGTGACACCAGCCGGTGTGGACGTTACAAGGGCTGTTGATACTCCTAAGTCTGAGTACACAAAGGATGGAGGGCTGGGGGTCAGGGAGGAATCCCAACCACCACCACAGGCCAGTGCTGTGTTAAGGAGGCATGCCTTCCCCTGAATCTATCCCACGCCTGGGCTCCCCAAACACACAGCTCTGCCGATCACCCTCAAGCCTCACCTGCCAATCCAGGCCTACTGGAAACATGCGGGGTTGGCCAAGAGCTGAGGAACCCGGGACCATTGCTGCATGTGAAACCCCCTTTGTACCGTTCACTTTGCCTGGACCGTGCTCTGAGCACGTGCGAGCCCTGTTTTACGTACTGCTCGGGTGCCTCTGCTCTCTAACCACTGGGGGCTGAATTACACAGCTGTGCCGTGGCTGGGACAGGGATGGCCTCTAACAAACGCCTGGCACCATGGGCCCTGCTCCTCAGCTTAGCAAATCAGTCATTAGCACCGATGTGACTGTCCAGCGCTGAAGGACCTGTGCAGTGGGGCCGGGGGGGGGCAGCTCTGAGCTGCTTCAGAGGCCAGACCCCCCCATGTTCTACAGCTGCCTTTCAACCCTCCTCCCCTTTCACTCGCTGGCTCTGAGTCAGCATCTGGCTCCTCTGTTTCTGTGCGCTCCATTAATGCTGCTGGGCGTCTGCAGTGAGGGCCAGAGCTTTAAGAACCCCCTTCCTCCCCTCCCTGCTCTTTGCACTGCTTAGCTGCTGCTTAATTGACTTTCTTGGACTTACTGCTATTTATAACCTCCCTCCCCCTGGTAGGTCACCAGCCCTATTTGTGAGCAGTCACTCCCCTTCCTCAGCCACTCCCCCTCCCACCTGGAGGTCACAGAGGGGGTCTTTGTGCAGCCTGGCCGTCCAGAATTAGAGAGCAAAGGGGAGATGGTGCAGGGAGCTACCATGCTGGCAGAGGTGCGATCCTGACATGATCAGAAGTGCAATGAGGTCCCCAGACCTCAGCTTAGGCCCTGGTGGATGATACATCTTGGCCCTGACCTGGAAAGCAAGAGCTGCTGGGATTAGCTGCCTGGCAGTGCCTCGCTGCCATGAGCATTAGGGTTGTGCGTGGCCTGGAGCCCGGGACATGACCGAAGCAGAATGAGATGGACTGGACAGACCAAGGGGTTGGGAACGAGCTAAAGAAGCTTCGGGCTGTAGTTTCCCAGCTCAGGTCCGTAGTGACCCTTCTGTGCAATGAGGTGGTTCGTCTCAGCTCAGGTGCCGGAAGCAGCAGGACTTCGCACGTGGGCCACTATCTAGCCCCCTCGCTGGAGGTCTCGGCAGAGAGGCCGAGGACCGGAAAGGCCTTGGAACGTGATCTCCCCTTTCACCGACAGTGCAAGTCCCTCCAGCGTGGGGGCAAAGCACGTGCAGTAACTGTTCCCGGACTGCCCCAGAGGTGGTTGCATTGACACTGCTGCTTCCATGGGGCACTGCCAGGCTACCTCACTCCCCTGTACAGGCACTGGCACCGTGTGCCCAGCCAGCTCTGCATCGCTCTCCAGGAAGCCTCACAGAGCACACATCCAGGACCTGTGATCTGGAGATGAAGAGGCCATCAGACTCCAGCATTAAATCCCCCCGGGCGGGGCGGGATAGGGATCATGTGCCAAGAGGCAGCAGGAGGTGCACTGGTCTGTGCTGCAGGTTTGCGAAGTTTCCTCCCAGATTTAAGACCAAATAAAAAATAATAATCCAAGGAGCAGGAAGGACTGACCACTCCCCAGCCACCCCTGACAGCGCCTGTGGGGAGAAGCTATCATTAAAGGGACAGTGTCCCGGCTCCCTGGCTGCACAGCTACCCTACCAATCACAGAGCCAGAGCAAGAGATGTCTGTGAATTGCCGCTTCCTCTGAGCTTGGACAGGGATTGGGATGGGTAACTCCCCACCTAGTGAGCGGGTTTCTCAATAAACCATGTGGGGCAGGACGCCTTGCTGAGAGAAAGATGATAGGAATAGAGGTCTTTCAATTCCAGATCAGTCTAGCCAGTCTCGTAGCCCACCCCACATCAAGCTAGATCACGTCCCAATCCCTCCCCACCTGGGAACCCATCGTGCCAGCTTCTCTGCTGCACACCAGTGCCTTACCCATATGAGTGGCCTATCAGGACATTCCTCTTCTTTGCGTAGCGCTTGAAGACGGCCCTCATGTCCTCTGCCAGGGCGTAGAAGGTGTAGGCAGCGGCGATCTGCGGGGCGGAGCTAGCACCATGTCCGGCCAGGTCAGGGGCCACCACCTCATAGCCCAGCTTGGTGAAGAAGTCCAGCTGCTCCTTCCAGATGTCCAGGGAGCCGCCCACACCATGGATGAAGAAGAGCACCACGTCACTCTGAGTCCCCTTGCAGCTGCTGATTTGTTTCTTGCAATCGACATTGATGATCTTCTTGGGCTTGCGCTTACGGCGCTTGCCAGGGGGCACTGCTGCCTGGGCGCCCGGGCGGGCAGCGGTGCCCTGGGGGGAGGTAATGCCGGCGACGTCGGAGAGCTCCAGTTCCAGGGTGCTGTTGGGCTCCACGGCACCGTTCTGGCAGTGCAGGATCTCGGAGCGGAGGGCGTCGCCCAGGTTCTCGATCACCAGCTGCCCATTGCGATAGACAGTGATCTTGCGCTTACAGTGCACCACACCCCGCTGGGGCCCCTCGGGCCGACTCTCCTCGGGCCCCTGCTCGGACTGGCGGGTCGGCATGGTGTGTTTCACACGCAGGACCCTCCCGGGCTTCACCTCCACAAAGCTGTAGCCGTCACCGGCATCAACACTGTCCACAGGCCCCACCGCGTTGGCCGTCTTGCCCAGCAGGCAACACATGATCCCATCGGTGATACTGGTCAACATTATGCTTCCTAGGAAGGGGTGAAAGGCAAGCCAGGAGCAGAGGTGTTAGTGAGGAGACCCACGCCCGCTGAACCCATCCGTGGCTCCCCGGCCAGATCTGCAGCTGCTGTGAATCGGCGCTGCTCCACCGACAGCCGCTGAGGATCTGGCCTGTCTCAGGGCAGGCAAAGCCAAACAGCACCGTGTGAGCAGGACACGACGGAGCCGGGTTCTTCTCTGCCCTGCACCTGGTGTCATCACTGGGCAGAGGGCGTGTGACATGCTGCTGGTTGGCTCTTCACACCCACCGTATCCGCGTGCAAGCAGCGGGGAATCAGGCCCTTGGGGCCAGAGCCCTTTGTCACCCCCCCCGAAATCAGAAGAAAGAAATCCCCAGTGGGCCTGATTCTACTCTTACTTACCCTGCTGTGAGTCAGCAATGAGGACAGCCACTGGAGTGGCCCTGCGGTAAATGAGATCAGCATGGGGCCCATTGGCTCTGGCCAATGCTCATTTCTCCTGCTGTGGAGATGTAAAGTGCTGCGTGTGTGGGCAGGAGCCCACTGGCAGAGATGCTGAAAATGCCCAGCTGAGCTACTGGCGAAGACACACAGCCCGATTCTCTCCTCGTGCTACTGGAGCACCGCCAAAGCCACATCAGCGTAAGCAAGAGGAGATTCAAGGCCTGTGAACAGTGCCAGAACCAGAGCCTCCATCCTGACACACAACACAGCAACAGTCGCCTGTCACTGGCCCCCTTCACAGCTGCAGCCTTCCTGCTGTCCAGCTCATCACACCCATGCTGGGGAAGCGATTAAGAAATACACGTTGATTTATCTAGTTCCCTATCCCCTGTCGTCAGGACTCTTGGATTCTATTCCTGACTTGCTGAGTGGCCGTGGATAAGTCCTTTCCATTGATGGCAACTGTGACGCAAGGCTAGCTTGGCTGGAGATAACATAAGTGGCAATAAACTCGTGTCTAGATTGCAACAATCCCTGGCACCTTGCAGCCACTCCCACTGGCAGAGACAAGTCCCAGAGGAGACAAAATTAGAGGGTATGCATCTAGGTCATCACACACATGCGCGAATACTACGGCGGTGCCCTTGCCTAGCGCCCACACACCTCAAAGCACTTTACAGATGAACTCACAAAAAACCTGGGCGAGGGGAAGATTAGGACAGACATTGGCACAGAGAGAGGGGATTTACCTGAGACCACAAACTGAATCTGTGCCCAGCTGGCAGTTTTAACCTGAAACATCCCCCCACCCTGCAAGCAGGGGCTGTTCCTGCTGAGAAAGAGTGAAGTGGATTCTGGACATAAGGAAAGAGAAAGAGGCTTGATAGAGAGAGCGAGAGAGAGGATCTAGGGTGTGGGTTGAGCAGGCCTGAGGGAGGAACAACAGATGAAGTCCAGCTTGAAGGGCAGGCTCGAGTGGGAATTTAGGTTACTGATAAAGCCAAATCCCAGGAAGGGAGCCACTTTGGAATGTGGGTTGGGAAAGGAGCCTGCTCCTAGAGCCATACAGCAATGGGAATATAAACAACTCCATATTTTTTGTGAGACACGGTTCCATCGCTTTTTCAGAAGACTCACCCTCCGCTGTAGACCACCCACCCCAGTAACACACGTTTGCTATCCCCATTCAGTTTTGAATCAGCTCAGACCCTCAGAGAATAGTTTAAATCAGATTCTTTGACTTCTGCTAGTAATAGGGAAAGAAATTCAGAAAGAAAAGCACATTTTAAAAAAATAGTCTCTCTTTTAATTCCGGCACCAACTTCGACGCTAAGGAAAGGCAGAGCTAAAACCACATATATAGAGAGAGATATTGGAATGGTATTTCCAGTCAAAAGCACCAGTACAAATATTGGGAGCTTGAAATTACAGGGAATGGAGTTGGAGGGTTTAATTACAATCATTCTGTAAACCAAGTTTGAAAATAATGCGGAAGGGGAGTTTGTGGGAGGTGTAATTACTCGCCTACTCTTCCTCAGAGGGGCGGGAGGGATTCTTATTAACCCCACAGCCCACCAAGGAGCAGAACTTAGAAGGCCCAGCTGAGGATACAGATTAGTGAGAGACCATCGTGGTCTGGGCCACCCCCAGCAAGAGGAGAAACCCATGGAACAAAGCCAAGCTACGAGGCTGCCACACCATCACAAAGCAGTGAGAGCCCAGATGGGGCTTGTCTTAGACCGTGAGCTCCATGGAGCACCACAGAGCATGGTTGGAGTGTAACAGGGTGACTTGCCTCTTCAAGGGCCAAGAGGCCCTGCGGCTGTGAGCCAGGTTCAACTCGCTCCAGCTTGCTGCCCCAGCCTGGGGTGTGGGACTGAAAAGGAGGAAAGCCCAGCTGAGAGCTGGCGGGAGAGGAGGCTCCCTGAGCCGGGGAGAAAGGAATGCACCTGCAACCTGGAGATTCCAGGTGCGAGGCCTTAGTTGCTGCTCTGCAGAGAGACTTCCACAGGGAAGAGCCTGTGACCGGGGGGCTGTGAGTGGATCGACAAATAGCCCAAGCGGGGTGAAGAACTCTTGTTCTACACAGCGCCATAAGTGTAGACATAGCCCCAAATTCTCCCGGTATAACTGGATAAATGCCCTTCCTTCCAGGTCTGACATCCACAGCAGAAGGCAAGAAAGGGACGAGCCAATATGGCAGTGAAGCAGCCGCTCGTAGGGAAGTCCTGGATGCTGGAGTGATAGGTCTGAGGGCTGCAGGAAAACGCCTGCCAGCTGTAAGATGCTGGCTCTTTACTGTGTCCTCCTGAGTCCTCACCATAGGTCCCCGTGGTTGCAAGAGTAAGTTTCAATCAAGGCTTTTCGATCAGAAACTGCAGAGGTTGCTGTGCGCACTGCAGCGTCTTTGCAGCTGGAGAACACTTCCGCCAGCCTGCGTCCCTCCTCCTTCCCAGCTGCAGAGGGAACCTGGCCCAAGTCGAGGCCATGAAGAGCAGGCAGCCTGGGGAAGCCAAGCAATGCGGAGTCAGGGTTACAGGGACCGCTGCAAAACACTTGTGCCACAAGCTATTAACCCCGTGGACAAATAGGGGGTGGGAAAGGAAGGAGGGAAAGTGGCCACGGTCACAGCAAACCTGCTCTGATCCCCTAGAGATGTGGCTTGAACCCGGCTGGAGGAGAGCTGGGCTGACTTGCTAGAGGGGAGTCCCCAGGTTTCAGGGGGGGCAATTCAGGATCGGCAAGGTGGATACACAGCAGAGTAGCTCTTATCTGCTGCAGCACTGGGATGCTAGATTGTCCATGGGGCAGAAACGCACGCCACGGCAGGGAGACAGCAAGATGCGGCTCCACCCGAGTCGCCTTTGGACTGAAGTGGAACACAGGCCTGGGGAGTTAAGTGGGGCCTGGCCCTCAGCACGGGGGTCAGTTTCACCCCCATTGCTGGGAGATCTGAAATCAGTGCAGAGGCACCAGTGGAACAGCCCTCAGGGAACTCATAGCAGCCATGCTGTCCAGTCCCACTGCCTGCCGCCCTAAGAGGTGGGTCAGGGTCATTATCCCTGTTGTTGATGGGGAAACTGAGGCACAGAGCGGTGGTAGCAACTTGCCTAAGTAACAAAGCAGGGAACAGAAGCTGGGGGTTCCTGACTCCCGCTCTAAGGCTGCCCTCCAGAGGCGAGAGTAGGTCAAAGGATCATCCTCCCTGCTGGAAGCCAGGCTAGGGGGATGGCGTCACCTTTGAGCCCACCTGTGCCCAGTTAACTGCCTCCCAGGTGCATAGCCTGAGGGTCAGGTGAGAAGATTCAGGCTAAAAGGCCAACCAGGAGCCCAGCTGGGAGTGAGCTGCTCCTACGGAGGGCAGGCCCCGGGGCAGCAGTTGGCTTTATGATGAGCTGCTGGATTTGGAGGAACAAACCCCAATGCTGAAGAAAAGGGGCTGAGCGTCTCCTGCTGAAGCTGCTGTTCCATGCACTGGTTTACAGGTGGGTGTTTGGCCCATGTGGAGGGGGACGGGAGGGAGGCTGTTCCACACAGACAATGGGAGCAGGAGACAGAAGCCCAGGGGGCAGATGAAGAGGAGCTTGCACGCTCGTCTATTACCCGAGTTCCTCTGTAATCTGACTGTCAAGCAATTCTGGAGGGGATCCTGGTTATGCGAACTGGGACAGAAGTGACTGACTGGGGCCCAGCATCGCGAAGACCCACCCTCCCCGCACTGTGAGGTCCCAAGGTACAAAGCAGATGCTACCAAAAGTATCCACATCCAGATATCTGGGCCAGGTCCTGCCCCCCTCCCCGCAGGAGCCAAACTAGTCGGGGGTCAGGCAGCCTGTCAGATGCGGTCCCTGCAGAGGAACTGGGGGGATCCCCCCTCCTGCTGCGGAGGTTGAAGTGCATTTAGCATTTACAAAGCCCAGGCCAGCGCAGTGAATTATTGATGCTGATGGGCTGCTCAGACGGAAGAGCACAGCTAGATCCATCGCTGGGCGGGAGGGCTCCCCCCAGCACCCACCAGGAGCTGACATGCCTGCACTTACTGCCTGCCAGCCAGCAAACCCCTGCAGAACGGAGGGAGAGAAGAGCCCGTTTCCAGCAGGGAATTAATCTTATAAATCCCAGCAGCCCTGGCCGGAGCTGGCCATTCGCCCCTCCAACATCACGCCGAACCCAGCTGCTGGCAGGGTGACAAGAGCTTTAATCACAGACCGCAAAAGGATTTAGTGCAGGCAGAATAAATCCTGGGCAGTGGCGTACCAAGGGGGGCCCGTGCCCCTGGGCACCAGCCTCGGGAGGCATAGCTGGGCCCGCCTTGACCCCCTGCTGCCACAGGTGGCCAGGAGCTTTAACATCCCTGGCGGCCGCACTGACGGCAGCTCGGGCCTGCAAGTTGCCACTGTTGCGGCAGGGACCGAGTGTCCTCCCGGCCCCTCTGCCCCACACTGGGCGCAAGGAGGGAGCCGTGGGGACCCCGGCTGCTCAGGTGCTAGGCAGCCAAAGGTGGGGCTCTGGGGCAAAGCCCATCATGCTCCCCACCACCGGGTGGCCCTGGGGGCATCTGCCCCGTCACTCCCGCTCTTATCACCATGCGGACCCGTGCAAAACAGCTGCAGGCTGCTACCGCATAGGAATGCTCTCACTTTGCACGGGGATAATGGGGCGTGCAAGGCAGAAGAGAATCCGGTCCCACGTCTAAACCTCTCATGCCCCTTTGCTATCAGGTCCGTGTTAGCAGAACCTGTGCTTCCCAGGGGGACATGTTAAAACCTGCCTCCTGTCAGGGTGACCGATCATATGAAGATCTAGCTGCTGAACCCCAGGGCTCTGCCTTTGCCCTGAATACGGCACCATGTCCAATGGCTCCCGGCCCTCAGAGTCAGGACCCAAAGGAAACCTGGGTCAGGCCCAGGTTAGCTCATATCTCTGCCCCAATGTGGAGGAAAGCCCCGGTGAAGGCATCCAAAAACTTACCCTGAAAGCAGCCAGCATGCAAGGAGGAGAGGGTTTCTCTCTTCCCATCACATGGTGGAGCGGCAGATCCCTCGGCTCCCCCAACCCTCACCCAGGCCAGGCAATGTCATGCCAGTGCCCCGTGCTGTGATTTCTGGATCCTTTGAGCCAAATACATGTCGGGGCGACTCCTCCCCAACGCAGACATGCCCCACGGGCCCCCATGCAGGACGCAGCACTAGAATGGCAGGATCTTTCTGGCAACCTCCTAATCCTTGTAAACTGCTACAAGCTGCATTAAACCAGCTTGTGTCATCCACTCCGGTTCTTTTTGCTCTTAAAGGGACCGGCCCTTCCCCTGCTGACATAGCAAAAAAGGGCCAAGAAAGGAGACTTCAGAGCATAGGCAAAGAAGGTTCAATGGGGTTAGACCTGGGTAAGACCCCAGGCAAGGGAATCGCTTGAGTAAATCTTGGGGGTGGAGCCAACCGTGTAAACTTGTTCTGCTGACCCCCATTTTCAAACTTTTGATGGACAGGGCCTCAGAATAGCTCCTGGGTTCCAGATCAGCGCTGCCACTGAGCTGATGTGCGACCTTGGGGGCGTATTGTTTCTGCCCTCTATGCCTCAGTTTCCCCATCTGTAGTATTAATGCTGCCTTGCAAAGAGCTTGGCGAGCTATGGATGAAAAAAATCTGTCTTACTGAGGTCACATTTAAAAAGAATCTTGTCCAGCTCTTTTATGACCCCCCCTGCCACAATGGGGGCCTTGGGACCAGCAGGAGTCAATTCTGTTCTCCCTCTAGGGCAAATAACTTTGGTGGGAGCTGAGGAAACTTCTTCCCTTTTGATTAAATACAAGTCAGGATCCTTACAAACATGGCAACAGTGACCAAAAAGCAGCTGAGAAACACCTGTTTCTTATAGAAACACATTAACCAACACCAATCATCAGTGCCCTGCGCCTTGTGCAGTCAGTCCGGCCTGAGCCAAGCAGGTGTAACAGCCTACTTCATCCTGCCCTCATGCTGCTATCTGTCTTCCCTGCTGCCAGAAATGGTGTCAACAGCTCCTCCCTGGGTGGGAAACTATCTAGACCATTTTACCAGCCCAGGCACAAAACCCACGTGGCCTGTCCTCCATTCCTGGGAGGATGGATCAAGTCTCCCTTGCCCACCAAAAAAAAAAAAGGTACTCTTCTTGGGCAAGCAGAATTTTGCAAGGTTGCCCTTGGCGGAGCTTCCCTGGGGCTCCTAGTGCCCTCCGCTGCTGGTGGTGAGGAGGTAATCTGCCCTGGAGAGGGCATGTGGCCATGTGTATATAGTGCATACACGTGTAAGAGTTGAGCTGAGACACCCCCTACTCTCTTCAGCTCCGCTGCAAATCAAGGAGAGGCTGTGACCGACAGGCAGAGCAGAACCCAGTCTTCATCAGGAGGAAAGAAAACCTGATGCTTATCTGAGGGAAGGTCTACGCTCCCGGCAAAATCTGGTGGCCCTCGGCGGGAGTTATGCAAGCTGCGCAGAGTAGCTTGTGTGAGTCCTGTCGACTTCGTAACTTCCCTTGAGCGCACTGCCAGGAAATGCATTCCCCACGATGCAGCGCTGTGCTTTTTGGGGAGGTGGGTTTATTAGATCGACTTCCGGATCAACTGAGTGTGTCTTCGCTGCTGCTCCATCGAACGGAAAAATGGATCTGATGGGGTGAATTTGCCACTGAACGTGTGTACGTAGCCTCAGGCTTGCTTCTAAGGGACAGAGGACAGTGCTCTGTCTTACCCATCCCTCCCTTCAACCGCTCTCTGCACCATCCTGGCTCACCTGGTCCATTCCTACTGCTGTTTCCGGGTTACAGATGGAAATCCTCCCTTCCCAAACCCTGCTGAACCTGATCTCCTGGGAGCTGTGCTCATTATCGGCGCTGGATAGGCTTCTGGCAGGAGCCTGTCCGTAATAATCAGGCTGTGTGCTTCTCTAGTTCCTTTCATCCCTGGATCTCAGAGCACTTTGCAGACATTGGTTAATGCAACTTTACATAGCTGCCCCTCCCGGGAGGTCTGGGCTACCCCATCGTACAGCTAGGGAGAGTGAGGCACAGACCAAGGGAAGGAATTGACACAGGGAACGCCCAGAGAACAGATCACAAGAATCCGCTGCTCTAATCACTAGAGAACAGTCCCTTCCAGCCCCGGCTCTAACCACTGGCTGACACGCTGAACGAATGACATGGTCCTTACATCCACGGCAGAGAAGAAATAAATACAAGGGCCGGGGGGGCCGCAGCACTTCACTACAGGAACACTTGCTCACTAAGATGGGGCTGACTCCCGCTCAGCAGATCTGGGGGCAAGGCACTCCGTCCTGCCCACCGTCCCTCAGTAGTGCCAGCGAGGCTCTAATCACGACTGAGAGGACCAGACACTGAAAACCCCACGAATCAAATCATCGCAAGGCCTCCAAATCCCTGCCCACGTGTCAGAGAGAAGACAGGATGACAGAAACCGAGGCAGGGCTTGTCTATTTCACAATCTGCTGAGGCAGCCCTTGGAAGATTTTTCTCCCTAATTCTTCGCATTGTGCTCACTGCCTGACTACCCCCCCCAAACGCTCAGCCTGGGACAGCGCTCAGCCATGAGCATGACAACTGGCAAATTAGCACAGCCAAGAGTCAGCAATCCTCGCGCCCTAATGAGACTGGAAAGCCATCTGACAAGGCAGAATGGAAGGCAGCCAGATACGGTGCAGGGAGCCGTGGTCTGAAAGGCCTTCTCTGCACTCGCGTCTTTCTTAGATCCTCGCCCTCTCCCACTGCTGCGGGTGCAGCTTACACACGAGGGAAATGGTGGAAGGATTCGTGTAGACAGAGCCGGGGTACATTTAAACCATCTGCTCAAGAGCTGGTCATGACACACTTCTTATAGTGCCAGCAACCGCATCCACAGGAGGGTTCCCACTGTTGCTGGCTGCAGTGGGGCTGAATCAGCAGCAGCCATGGTGTGCAATCTTTGCTTAGAGTTCCCTAGTATAGCCAGGGCCACTGAGAGATGGGCTCACTCTCAGATCTCTCTGTTGTAGGTGACTCCAACCATCCTTTCCCCTTGGGCAGAACCTTCCATTTGAGAATCTCACAGCCCCTTGCGTGCTTCAAGTTGCACGTCACCTTTGTAAGCAAGGTATCATCACCCGCTTTTTACAAATGGGGAAACTGAGGCTCAGAGGCGTGACGTCAAAGGTCACACAGGGACCAGAGCCAGGAATAGACTCCAGGAGTCCTGACAGCCAGTTCTCTGGATTCCTAGGCTACTAGGAGTCAAAGCTCACGTCATACCTCACCAGAAAGGTCATTTTCACGGGATTTCCAGTAAGGGCTTGGATTTAAGCTTTGCCCTCGATAACAAGGTATTAATGGTCTCCGTATGGGTAATAGGCTAGTGAATTTAATAGGATTTCTGGCTGATCGGCTAGAATTTTATTCATTTACCAGGATCAACTCAATTAGCCCATCTCGCTTGTTTCCAGGACAGATTTCCTTGGAACATTTCCTTCACCATTTCTCAGGCCGGGAACTCTCCTAGCTGAAGGGAGATTCACCGAAGAGTCCACAGCAAGAAGCAAATTCTCCTGCCCTGTGCAAAGATTCTTCTCACCTCCTGATGACAGATGCACAGCAGCTCTCCACCTTCTCACAGTTGCTATCTGTCGCCTCATGGCTCCTGAGCCCAGTCGGCTTTGGATCAGAACCTAGGTCCTTAGGGATAAGTGTAGCTCCAGATATGACTAATGTTTCTTTGGCTTAAGCCACAAATTGATTCTCAGCCCCCTGCTGTCCATGAACCCCTCCCTGCCCCCCGCCTCCAAGGACACTACGTTAAGCACACATCAGAAGGAGTTTGTTGACCAGGCAGGGAGAAAAATATAGGTCAGGCAAGAACAGCCGTACAGACTGATGAAGCCCCTCCCAGTGAGGAGCCCAAGCAATCAGCCTTGGTACTGGGAAGCTCTTTCCACGCTATGAACTTTGAACCATGCTGCAGCATCCAAAGACCTGACCTCGCCTATTGAAAGCGTCATGAGCCATCCCCCCACCACACCCTCGCGGTAGGAGGAAACATTGCCTTTGGAGGAGAAGGAGTTAACTCCACTACCAGCCACAGAACTGCAGCGTCTTCCGCTGAGCGGCCTCTGCTCTCTCATATCCAGCAAGGAAGGTTACCAGAGCCCAACAAACTTCCTGGGCCTACTGCCCAAACCGACACCCTCACCTGCCCTCCACAAGCTAGGAGAGGGGATTCCTTCCAAACCCCTTGTGGTGATTAGCTTGGGGTTCACTCTTCAAGGGCTGCGAGCCCTTGCTAGGGAAAGAAATGAATGGAAGCTGAGGAAGAGCCATCCAGCAATTGTGGCAGATAAACACCGCATCCGTATAGAGCCATTCCGCCGCGGACCGCAGAGCACTCCACTCAGGTGGGAAACGGAGGGACAGAAATTCAGCAATTGTCCAAAAATCACACAGCAAGTCAGGGGCAGAGCTGAGAATTGTACCCACGTCTCCCACCTCCCTGCTCTAGCCACCAGAGAACCCTGCCTCCCTCAAGGCAGCCAAAAAACAAGGGCTGTTCTCGCCAGAGGCTGAAAAGACTGAAAATGAAACCATATGGACTGTAGGGAACTTTGTAAAGAGGCTGGTAACCCATGGCGACAAGCCTCGGGTACATTCATCTGCCATCCGCAGCACAGACAAAGAAATCAGCCCCCGTTACATAACGCCAGTCACAACAGCGAGCCAGACGCGAAAGAAGCGTTATATAAGCCGCCTTCTCCCTGCACCGCTGTCCCCTGCGTAACCCGTCTGGGATAGGCTCAGCTGAAATATCACAGAGAGCAGACGCCACTACAAGGGCCTCTTGCGTCCTCTAACTGAAACCCCTTTAATCAAGAACTGAGACAGAAATGTTCCCACACAACCTCCAGAAGTCAAGACCGTCTCCGTTCAGCAGTCACGGGTCACTAAGGGCTCTGGCCATACACACTCAGGGATGGGGTGATAACCCCCACATCGGGTCAGCGCAGCATTTGATCTCTCTCTCGTGCAGGTGAGAGCAAAACGAGTTGTACCCATCTTCCCTGCCAGCCCTGCTTCCCGGGGGAAAATGAGCCCTGGCTCTGCAATACAGAGCAGCCCTCGTTCAAGATAACGCCGATGGCTAGTCCGGCGAGAGAGAAACAGCCAGTCTTGTCTGCTCTCCAAGCTGCGCTCTTGGGCCTTTTGCATTTGAATCACAAAGCTACTGGGGAGCCCCCTGACTTCTCTTCTCCCTGTCCTCCTCCCCCATTTCCAGGAGGTTCGTGCCTGGCAGAACAGGCAGGCCAAGGAAAAACAACACAGTGACCTACTTTGCGCTGAAACGCCTTGGATTTTACATAACTTGATGGCAAAAACATCAGTCAGAGAAAAAGAGGGCCAGGCTGCAAAGTGGTGGGCTGGAAGGCAAGAAAAATGGATGGGGCAACATTACGGCCATGCATGCAAGGCTCCCAGTACGTGGGCACTGTACCACAGTAACACTTACACCATCCCCACCCCCAGAGAGGTGCTGGGCACACTGCACAGGTAAGCTCACCACCACCACACTCTACAGGATATAAAAACCAACTGACTAAGGGCCAACCCATCTCTGTGGGCTGCTCGGTGCCTGACTCATTCCATCAGTGAGCAGGGTTGGCCTGGCCACAGCAGAGGAAGGGATCCCCAGACCAGCGTCCTGGCTTCTCCGGACTCCTCCAGCAGCCCTGCCCCCCTGCCATCCTTGGGATGCTGGCTCCAGTATGAACGAGAATGCCAGCTGTCAGCTTTCACATCACCTGGCAGCCAAGAGCCTTTCTTCCATCCTGCCCACGGTGGAGAATCCACAAGCTCAAGGGTGGGAGGAAACTTTGCCCTTTCATAGCCCTCCGCATCCTTAACTTGTGGCTCACCTCTGCTTACAGAAGTCAAGGGGAGCATTTGGCCCCCAAAGATGAAGAGTATTAGAGATGAAGAGCCAGGAGTCCTGGGTCTTCTCCTGGCCTTGCCCCTGACCTTCTGCATGACTTTGGGGAAACGAGCATCCCTTCTTGGTGCCTCAGTTTCCCGCATTGGAAGTCATATTTACACCCTCCCAGGGGAGTTGGGAGACTTACTATTTGTGAAGTGCTTGGAAATCCTCAGAGGGGAGATGCCAGGGAAGCGGAGATTGACATCAGACGTGCCAAAGCTGGACTTCTAATTCCCATCATGATTTGCTCGTCTCCGCTCCCTTCCACCCCAAACTCCCAAATCTGAATGGAGAGAAACAAACCCCCGGGAACAGGCAAATGTCTCCCTTCCCGCCCACTAGGGGAAAGAGCTGAGGCCCAGAGACAACGGTGACATGTACGGCCAGTGAAGCCGGGCCCTCTAATCAGCGCCCACGAGTCAAGCGGGGGCCCCGCCAGTTTTTAGCGAGGCGCTGGCGCCGTTTAAGCAGCGCTCGCACTGGGGCGGGAGGGGGCCCTCGTCGTGCATGGGGAGGCCATCGCCTGCGCTCGGTGCGCTGCGCCTGGGGGCCATTGCACGGCAGCTGGTTTATGAGGCTCCTGGGAAGATTTTGCAAGCCCCGCAAAAGGGATCCCGAGAGATGCGGGCCGGCTCGCAGCTCCCGCGGAGCCGGGGCGGGGAATCGCGCAGCGTGCCCGGGATGCGGTTAACAAATGCGGCCGGCAGCCTTTCGCGGCGGGGCTCTGCTTCCAGGCTGCGGCCGGATGCGGGGCAGGAGCGAAGCCCCGCAGCCCGCAATGCCAGGCCGCGGGACGGGCGGGCAGCCCGGGGGCTTGGCTCGCTGCCGCGCACGGCTCTCCCCGTCCTCAGCGAGACCTGGAGCAGCAGAGCAGAGACCGCAGCGCGCTGCGGGGCAGCCGGGGGCCGGCTCTCCCGGGGCGCCCCGCATCTCCCCTTCCCGCGCGCGGCCCCGCAACACGCACAGCCGCAAAAGCAGCCCGCCGCGGCTCCCGCAGCGGCAGATGGCACGGCCCCCCTCGGCCTGGGCACGCCTGGACCCCGCTAGTCCCGCGCACCAGCCCCGCAACGCCGCTCGCCCTGCGCGTGTCACGCTCCCCGCGGGGCTGCGGGCCGCCTCGCTCCCCGCGCAGCCGAGCGGCCTCCCCCCTCGGCCCGTGCGCGCCCCCCAGGGCGCCGCGCTCACCTCATCTGCTGCCGAGCGGCCGGCTGCGGGCTCGCCAGGAGCGGGGGTGAGGCGCGGACACCCCCGAGCCAGGCGCGGGGCTGGGCGCGGCGCGGCTCGCGGGCTCGGTGCATGGGCAGCGGGAGCGCCGCAGCCTCCCGTCAGCTGCGGTCCGCGGCTTTGCAGCACGAGCGGCCCCTCCGGCGGCGCCCCGCCAGCCGCAGCGCAGGGCACATCGCCGCGGCCGGGCCCGGGCGCCCCCGCGGTGTGTGGCCGTGCAGAAGCCCCTGGATCCCGCCCCGGAGGAGGAGTCTCGGGCTGACGGGCAGGGGATCGCGCCCACGGCAGCGAGAAGTCCGCCCCGGGCAGCTCCGGAGAGCTTGGGAGAGGAGGGGCGGGCGCGGGCGGGTCTTGGCTTCTCCCGTGCGCCAGGGCACGGGCTGACCCCGGACTTTCTCCTCCAGCTGCACCAGGGCTGCCCGGACGCGTCCCCGACCCGCCGATGGGGACCGGGGCTGGCGGGGGGGCGCCTTACAGCAACTCCCCCCGCCTTGCGCACGCCGGCGCTTTGGGTGGAGAAGCGGCTCTTGGAGTCGCGGGAGGATCTCCGCTGTCCTGTCACAGAGGGGCTCTGCGCAGAGCAGGGGGAGCCGTGTGCTGCGAAGCCTCTGACCCGGCCAGGCAGAGACCCCGACGTGATTGTTTTAGACTCTGAGCTCAGGGTGTGGCGAGGGGGCTCATTAGTTTTGCGGGCTTGAGGTCGCTAATATAGCACGTGCACTGTCCCCTTTCCATCCCCTGCCTTGGCCAATGGAAAGGGACACTCGGACAAGGCCTTTTCTGTAATGGTCAGGCCAGGCAACAGGGAGCCAGGATCCCTGGGTTCTACCCCTGGCTGCTGCCGACTCCCTCGGTGACCTGGCGTGAGTCCCTTCACCTTTGGGTGCCTCAATGTCCCTGCTCTGTACAACTAGGCTAATTCTATTGAGCTATACGGGGAAGAGGGGAGAACTCATTCTGCGGAGAAGGTGCTTTGAAGGCATTGTTTGCATGGTGTTATTTTAAAGGGAGTGTCTGGATTAGATTTGGGGGTGGGGAAGATGGTGGCCCCTTCGCTAGCTGGTCCCACCACCACTTTGTACTGCACTTAGTATCAGGGCGGGATTTAGAGGCCGGGTTTGGGGGATGCCAGGCTCAGGGTCTGTATTTGTTGTTAGCATTTGTATGACAGGGATAAATCATGCAGGCAAATCATGCATCAAAGCCACAAAATGGGCGACAAATGCAATAAAAAGAAGGTATTCAAAAGTTTAACAAACGGAGGGAGGAGGCACCGAAGATGCTCCTTGCCTGGGGTGCTATTTGGTCTAGGGCCGGCCCTGCTTAGTGTCCACTACGGTTATGGAGAAGTTTACTACATGAGGCATGACATTTAAGGCATCCAGAATCCAAGAGCAATAATAAATCATCAGTTCCCTGCTGTAGAAAGTAACTGATAGCGTGGAACTGATTTTTTTCCCACCCAGTAATCAATAGCATGTAAACAATTCCTGCCCCAGCCACGGCTCAATGGCTTGACGTGAATTACATTTTCCAAATGATGTTAATGATTTATCGTGTCTCAAGGACTTCAGCTCAAATGTGCTCAGTTTTCAAGTAAAACAATGCTTTTTCTAACTACCTGTGCTGCACACTCCCCCTAGGATCTGGGAGTCAAGCAGCCCACACTGTGGTCAGTAACTGCGTGGGCTGTATAGGACTAATGTCAGCAGATATGGCTGAGATACCCAGGAGGTCCATTTGTGAAGCAAGTAGACACAATATTGAAATAGCCAGTTTTGTGACCCTCCCCATGTTTTTATTAATTACCCCTTTCCCTGGGCAGCCAGAGCGCAAATGAAGCAGGGCTGGATCTTTTTCCTGCTGACCTGAATAGTGCAGGCTCGAGCCCAGAGAGAGCTCTAACAACTCTGCTGCTTGTTCCCATTAACTTGAATTACAGAGCCATGAAAACAGGGAGCCTTTCAAATAATCCCCTTTTGTTACTAAAAATCTGAGCTATCAAATGAAAGTAAAAAGCAATGGATACGACATACTCCAAATCATTATTAAGTGTACCCACGTTGGATAATCTGCTATAGTTTTAATTCCTGCAATAATTCATCAGATAGTTTAATCTGGGAAATGCACAAGTCACATAACCTGTTGGGTAGGGTAACGGGCCCAAGAACAGCTGCTGTGTCCCTCCTCAGAGGTGGCTCCATTTCAGTGGAAGGTGTAACGATCCCTGTGATTACTGTACAGCACCTTACTGCTTATGAGAAGAGCACCAAAATGAATAGTGACTAGTCTCCTGTTAAATATCACATGACCATGTATTGATGGAGCTCTAAGACTAATCTGTGAAAAGTTTCATCGGAAATCTCCGCTTGTTTTACAAACACCCAATCTCATAGCTCCCTGGGGAAGTGGTAGTACCAGTCTGGTTTTAGAGCTGGGGAAACTGAAGCACAGAGCGATTAAAGTGAGAACCCGAAGAAGCCTAGCAATGAGGAATGGGGCAAAGGCAAAGCGTCTCCTCCAGCCATGATGAGAACCAAGGCTGTGCACATTTGTGTCACATCCACTGCACAGCCCTGTGCCTCTCAGATCAGCGCTTCAGTCCCTGAGGTAACAGAAGAAAAGAAGCAGCTCCGAACTGTTGCCAGCAAAGCCATTTTGACAGAAAACTTATTACATTTTTTAATAATCTGCCATGGCAAAGAGCCCGCAGCCCTGTGTATTGTGGTGACGCCATATCCACTAGGGTGGCCAGGCCTACTGGGAACTCCTTGTTTATGAACATCAGTCCTGTGCTTCCATCTCCATTTCTGAGATGGGTGAGTGACAGGGACAGAGAGAGGAGAGAGAAGAACAAATCCTGATGAAAGGGATCATATAAAGGCACATTATTATTAAAGTCATTAGTATCTAGTAATTAGAGTACCTAGTAATTAGAGTAGGGGAACCTGGAAGCAGGACTCCTAGGTTGAACCATTTCTTGCTCTAGATGCCTGGTGTCCAGATCTTAAAGCAAGGTGATGGCATCTTGTCTCAGCTCTTCCATGGACTTTGCACAACCTCAGGAAAATCTCTTCTCTGCGTTTCAATCTCCTAGGCAATAAACATCTTTGGATGAGATCTGGCTTTTCATAGGTGACTCACAAACAATAGTTTTCACCTTTATTTATGTGGAACACCTGGGCTAAATCTTAACGAGATCTGAGCATCCCCCTGTTGAGATCAATGAGGGCAGAAGGATCAGACCCATTGATATCACACAACTTGTCCCTCTGCAGGATCTAAACTCAGGGCTCCAGAAATGAACAGCGAATGGCATGAACTCACTTCGCCACCCAGGAGCAAATCTAGCTCTTTTGTAAGCTGAACAACCTCACTGAATCCAGTGAGAGTTGCCTGAGGATTGAATTTGGCCTTTAGTACACCGTTGAAAGACCAGGTTGGGTTTTCCATAGCTGCACCTTGCACCCACGGTTCATATTTGCCCTTTGGCGCTATAAAAAGTTGCGCCCTCTCTCACGGGGTGCCCCGACAGCAATGGAATATCCATGCAGGGTTCTTTGGTGGGAACGGGAGAGATGCTTTCGGACTGTCACACGTGCCCCTGGAAACGCCCGGTTTAACCAGACGAAGGCCATCATCCGGCAGGTTGTTCTACGTGGACAGCCTCTTGTGCCTGCGTGAGCTCATGGCGACGCCTAGCCACCGGCACCTCTCACCGCTAGATCCCACCCGGGCATCAGAGACAGGAATAGGCCCCAAGCCTCCCGCTTCCCCTGCTCTCACCCCTGGACCCCCACCCGCCACCAGAGCCAGGGGCAGCACCCAGGGTCCCAGTCCCAACTCTAGCCACTGGACTCCCCTCATCCCCCCAACTCTAACCACTAGACCCCCCACCCCAGGACCAGGGTCCAGGCTCCCAGCCCCCCCCCCACTGGGCCCCAGAGCCAGGGCAGAACCCAGGAGTCCGGGCCCAGGCTTTAACCCTCCCCCACAGCAGGGGGCGCTGCCCAGCCCGTTTCCATGGCGACCCCGGGCCCGAGGGGATGGGAGGCCCTGAGGGGCCGGGAACGCTGGGCCAGGCGGCCAAGGCCCGGGGCTGCAGGGGGCTGAGCGCACCCCACAGAGCCCCCCCGCCCCGCCCCGCAGCACCGCCCTCAGCCCGGCCGGGGCGACAGGCTCCACGGCCTCGGCCGGCGTCGCGACACGGAGAACTACAGGTCCCAGAAGCCTTCGCGCCCGGCCGCGGATTGTGATAGGCCGGGCCGCGGGAGCCAATAGGCGAGGAGTTTGTTGGGGGGTGGGGGAGCGATGGCCGCTACCACCAATATGGCTTCCCTGGCGGGCCGCCTGCGCCGCCTCTGGCCTGTGGCTCCCGGGGGCGGGTAACGCGCGGCTGCGGGGGCCCCCCTCGCTGCGGAGGGGCCGAGTGGGGGAGGGGCAGGAAGAGGGGCCCTGGGAACGGGCGACGAGCGGGGGGCAGGGAAGGGGGGCGGAGCAGGGGGGCGCTGGCAGGGAGCGGGCCGTGGTGCCTGGGCCGAGCTGGGCTGGGGAGGGTGCCCATGTCGGGCTGGGCGGTGAGCGGTCAGAGCAGAGAGTCCCTCGTGTAACCAGCGATACCTACAGAACTGCATGGCTCGGATGAAAGTCCCAGACTGCCCCCCCCCGGCTGGGCTTTTTACCGTGTGCTTCGATTGCAAAAACTCTCGTTCCTTGGCTTGCTTCCCGTTAACGTCTTTCTCTTGTTTTTTCCTCGCTCTACCAAGATTCTTCCTGCTGCAGCGGGTCGCAGCCTCTCCTTTGCAGCCCAGGACAATTTCCATTCTCTCGGATGCATCGGGGCAACCGTCAAGCGCCAGCCTGTCCTTCCGAGCTGCAGGCATCTTCCGCAGCATCCCCGGGCAGCTGTCGCCGTGGAGCCATCAGCAAATACGCACCAAGGCACGCGGGAATGAATATCAACCGAAGAACCTGAAGCGCAAACGGACCCACGGCTGGTGCAAGCGTATTAGAACTCCCAGCGGGATCGAGGTGATCCTCCGACGCATGCTGAAAGACAGGAAATCGCTGAGCCACTGAGCATTGTTGCTGCTGGATCTGTTGAGTGTGAAATGTTTCAGTCAAACCTGAATATTCATCCCCAGTTTGGAACGGAGAGTTTGCAGTGACATAGGCTCTATGTAACACCCATAAGTGACTCGCTGTTCCTATCATGTTATAAAGCGTGGTCAAGAATTATTGAGTGATACTCTGACAGATGTGGGATGATTTTCTTTTGCATTGGCTTCACTTGATGGCTAATTATTTCTAATGACAAAATTATTACAACTTGTGGGAGTTCTAAGGTAATAATTGTGCAACCATGAGGTGTAATCACAAAATAATAAAAAATCATAGCAAACTTCCTGCATTAATTTTGTTAATACAAAGCTTTTTGGGAAGAAAACTGACCTATTTCTCTTTTCTTGTAGGATAAGCAGGCACACTTTCTTCTTTCTCTAGAAAGCTTTAAGGATGAGATTTTCAATCTGGTGGGTGCGAAGTTAGCATTAACAACCAGGCAAGGTCTGTCACTACTCCCTGAGGTGCCTAGTTAACACTGTGCCTTTGACTCCCCTCCCCTCTTCCGGTCTTACTCACTAAGGACCCTATCATGCAGTGTGTTGAGCGCCCTCGGTGCTGTTTGAAGAAAACGTGCATCTTACATGACTGGAGCTAACAGCAGAGGTGGTGTTGGGTTCTTTTTTTCTGTCAGTTTAGGGCCAGACCTTGCAAATAAATATGTGCCTATGAAGAGGCCCATTGGCTTCATGGAACTCCACTTTCTGCAAAAAGTCTACCTGCATAGATTTAATTGCAGGATGTGAAACTAGTGCAGTTCTCTTGTAGGCTACAGTGACAGTGGATGCTGGTTTTGTTTTCCTGTTGATCTGTTAGCAAGAATTTCTTTTGTCATTGGGTAAAGATTCCAACTCGCAGCTTCTTCAGAGCACCTGAAGATTACCACAACACTTCACTGAACACCAATTGGTGTAGTTTGCTGCTATGTGTTGCTAAAATTCACTTCTGTGCCCAAGAGCCCACCCAAAGCCCTCGGCATTGCTTAAGTGTTCCACTTAGTCCCTCAAATTAACACCCCTTGGAGCACAGGCTTTGCGAAGACTTTCTGTACTAGGGTGAATTTCACACTGAGTGTGTGAGGCTGTGAGAGCTGTTCAGAACAGAATCTACAGACCAGTCTGAGGATTCTCTAAATACTTGGACCAAAATGCAGATTTTGTTCAACTTAAAAAAGAAATTGACCAAATAGAAATGTACCCCATGATGGCTTTTAATTAACATGATTTTTTATTTTAAAAATAGGAGGAAGGGGGTCCATTTGTGCTCTAGAATCAACTGTAGGGGATCCTAAGAGCAGGACTAATGATTCCACAGTCCCAACATCAAACAGCCCCTCTCCCTACGATAAACACAGCTAGGCTGGCATGCTGCCCAGGAGAAGATCACTAGCTAGTACAACGGTTTGTGCTGTGTAAATTTTGTAGATACTGAGGTGACTGGTTGGGACGAGTGAGTTGGTTTATAGGAAGGGACCTTGCTCTTTTGGTACCTGTTAAACGAGCACAACTTCTCTCTCTCTCTATTAAAGATTATGCACATGTCCAGAGGCGTGTAGGCAGGGTGCAGCTTATAAAATAAAAGGATGATGTTGCTTTCCCATGATAACACAGCCTATTGCATTTCAAGCCTACTTTAATAATGAAAGACAATCAAGATGAAGGAAGTCGGATGACTGGGAATGGGTTATGGTACTTTTCACATTTCAGGCTTTGGACTCCGGCAAAGGCTGCCAACTGTATATGATTTTTTTCAGAATCTGGTGATGTACAAAAACACCCAATAGACCTACTCTTAGCTTTTTGTGTGCAAACGTCTCAAACCACTGTGCTAATTATCTAAGGCTCACCACCCCCAGTGGCAGAGAGGTATCATTTTCCTTATTTGTCAGATGAGGGGCTGAGCAACTGCAGCTCCCATTTAAGGGGAGATTCAGGTCTGCAGCACCTCTGAAGCCACAGCTGGAATCAGAATTAGAACTCTGCAGCCCTTTGTTCCCAGGACAGTGTGTAGATCCCACAGTGCCTATCTTAAGAGGCCCTGCTGTGCTTCTTTGGACTGAAGGGGCTCCTACAGAGCATCATTCCAAGTGTGTTTATAACCTATGTACCATATGCAGAAAGCAATGTATGTCCCTAGGGTATGGGACAAGTTCTCAGGAGGCCTCCTTCATTCTTCACTTTCAGAACTAACCTCAAAAGACTGCACGGGTGCTGTTTTAACGTTAGCCCCTTCACAAAATGCTACCTCATTTATAAAATGTGGGTCATTCTTTCAGCTAATGGCACCAGTCTCTGTGGAATGGGTACGAAGATGTCCCCTTGTCCCACCTGGAGGTTAGTGATGGTGGATCACTTCCCTCAATGGCATTGCTACTGGCAACACATCTACACATGGTCACACAAATTTAGCACTGGAGATTGACTACTGAAGTGATCCTGTTAGCTGTAACTGCTGCAGCAGGTGGAGAATGCCTGTGAAATAGCTCATCTAGTTTTGATTACTGATTTATTAATTATTCGTGATTGACCATTACAGTCTTAGTTTAGGGTCAGATCTTACCATCAAATCAACCAGCACTGAACGGTTGTGTATCCCTGACTGCAATATACCTTGTCTTTTGTCAATCCTTTCTGTGTTCAGCCTGCAAGATCTCTGGCTTATTGCAGCTTACACGATCAGAGCTTTATTAATGAATGAGTTTTTAATTATGCGTGCTTGATAATCAATAACTGATTTTGTGTGATTTTAAGTATGAAATATTGGTAATTAACGTTTACTGTTTGGAGCCTATCTAAGTTTGATCTGATGGTGGTGGTTATAAGCTATTATTGATATATCACTAATTATTATGGATTAACAATTATCATTGACTAATGATGACTTGAGTACTGATGCTTATTGACCATTGATTGATTATAGCATGTGTTGTTGTATGCACATTACTCACGACTGTTAAATACTGGTTTGTTAATAACGAATCATGCATTATCATTGAAGCAGCCAGCGGCCTCCTTCACGGGAAACGGGAACCCAGGTGCTCGTTGCTGGGACTACAGCTCCCATGAAGCTGCGCGGCCAGCCTCACATCCGGGGCCTTTCCGCTTTCTGCTCCCGCGAGCCTTAAGGCGGGCGTTTCCGGTCTCAACCTAACCTACTCTGTCGGGGCCGCTTTGAGAGACAGGCCGGCTGACCGATGGGCTTGCAGGATTGGGCGGAGCTGCCCAATGGGGGCGGCGGGGGCGGCTCCGGGCCGAGAGCCAAGTTCGGCTGAGAGGAGGGGGCTAGTGGAAGTTGCCGTGCGGCTGAGGCGGCGGCGGCGGGGAAGATGGTAGGTGGCTCTTGCGCCCCCCCCCCCGCTACAAAATGGCGGGAGGGGGTGCTGGGCTGGGACCCTGGGGGACCCCGGGGAGCGGGCCCCGCCCCCGAGCCCGGCTGGATGCCCCCGCCCCGCGGCCCCCTCTCCTGTGGTGGGGCGGCCCCCCGCCAGCGACGGGGGGGCTGAGGGCCGGCATGGCCCCTCCTCCCCGGGCTGGGGCGGCGCGGCCCCGCCCCCGCCCTGGGGTCCCCTGGGGGGGCTGAGACAGCTGCAGCCGCCCCGGGCCCCCCCCAGGGCCGTGTCTGGGCCTGCCTGGGGGGGGGTTTCGGGGTGCGGGGGGGAGGGGCGGCAGCAGAGGCAGGCTTCCCCCGTGCGGCCCTAGGTCCGGCCCTTCCCGGGCCGGGTTGTGAGGAGGGGGCTGTGATTCTTTGCCTGCCCTCCCGTCTCCCCCCTTCAGGCGAAAGCCTCAGGTAGCTGCGCTCTGTGGTTTGGCTATTGCATCTTCAGTGTCCGTCTCTCCCCCCCCCCCCACACAGGGCTTCATCTTCAGCATCTCCACCCCCCGGGCCCTGATGCGCCCCAGTGGCATTGCCGCCTTCCTTAGGGCTGAAGGGCTGGGGCAGAAGTGTTCTCTCCGCTTATAACTGCGGGCTCCGCAGCAGTGGGGATTTCCGTCACGTTCTCAGGGCAGCCAGGGGTGCCTTGCCAGAGGCAGCTGCAGCTTTGTCTCTGCCTCTCTTCTCAAAGCAATAGCCGTGGAAACAGAGAGAGAGAATCTCCAGGCAGCAGCTTAGTCACAGTGGCCCTGTTGCATCTTCCCCTAAATGAAATGGCGACACGCCTCAAATTTGAGGATCTGCTTCATTCTTGACTCCTCAGGATATTCCTCGGCTCCTTTGGTTTGGCCGGGTCATTTCCCCCTCTTTGCCCTAAGGAAAAGAAAAGGGCGGAAAGCTGAGGCAGAGAAGTGCTCCTTTGCATGTGTCTGTCACTTTTGTTTTCCTGCTAATATCTCAGGTATGGTGGTTGCCCAGTAAACACTCCCAGTGGTGGTGAAGATGAATCATTCAAATAACTTCTGGCCTGGGAAAAATAGGGTGGTGGCTAGTAACCAGGGAAACTCCAACTCTCACTTGTTCCCATTAGAGCTAAGGTATCATGGTGCTGCATGTAGTGTAAATGACTACCTAGGTTCTTGTTTACAGGTGTGTAATTCTTTGGCCTGCACAAGTCCAGTGTCTGTCTTGCATTTGTCATTTTTAATTGGCGAAGCTGAACAATGAAACAGAACCTGCAGAAATTATTCCTTTAAAAAAAAATCCTGCGTCATTTTTATACCATTATTTTCATGGCTGTCATTTGGAGGTTTCATCCTACATTTGGACTCTCACAAGCTGAGATGCCTAAGTGTGGGAACAGCTGTACATAATCTAGTAGGCACCTAGAAACACATTGCCATGAAAATAATTAAGTTGTCCGCCACCCCCTCTTATTCAGGGGGTGGGGAAGGAGAACTGTTTCTTTTGGATGTTTGATCAGTTTTTATTGCTCTCTGTCAAAATGGATTCCAACTGTGATCTTTACAATAACAACTTCATTATTTAAATGGCATCTGTAGATTAATATGCCAAAATGTATAATGTGTGAATGGGAAGCATGGCAGAACAATTGAAAACTAATGTTGCCTTAAGCTGTCTTGCAACCTGTCCAAAGCAGTGCTAAGGAGTTAGCATGTTGAAGAAAAATTTAGTCTTCATCTTTAAGTACTTGTAATGGGTCTCATCAGGGGAGGCAACATTGCTTTGTAGTGGACAAGGAGGAAGGTATCCATGTTATTAACATGCTGAATGTGATACAATTCCTTTACAGGCCCAGTTGTTTCACTCTTTGGCCTGGTCTATGCTGGCTGCTGATTTCAGTGGCAGTCGACGGGAGATACACAAGTTACTGTACATATCTTGCGTATCCCGCGGCGACTTCCATACCCTCCCGTCGACACAGTGCTACTCTTCTTGCTTCCGTGGATTTACAGAGTTGATTTCTGGGTTCAATTGAGTGAGTCTTCACTGCTGCTCAGTTGAACCTGCAAAATTGATCCTGCACTGCTGGGGGTGCTGCCGGCTGTGTAGATGTAGCCTCTATGTTGATAGCTTCATTCATCTGTAGCAAACTAGTTTTAAACTAATTTTTTTACCAGTGACTAGTTGCAATTATTGATTGATTCCTTCTTGGTCAGGTCTCTTACAGTAAAGTCATTAGGAGAAACGACTTTCTAAATTTGCAGTTTAACCCAACTTTTCCTTTTGCAGAATCCTTGAAATATGGGCTCTGTCTGCCTGAATGTATCCAATGAGTATTCAGGTGTGGTGAAGAGAGAGGCAATCACTGAAAGATAGGGGAATGGGCTGGAGCCAATTTAACATTGTGAAACAGGAGCTTGAGCTGTATTAAACACCTGAAATAGTGTAAAGTATTTTAAAATAATTACATTTCAGGTTATTTTTTTGTTATAAGTCAAATAGTAGCCTGAGTTCAGTGTAATAAATGACTCAAAGGCTTGTCTGTCTGAGCTAGCCTAATGTTATGATGCAAATATTCAGTATCTTGCATAGAAGTGCTGTGAAAGGCTGAACAAAATGAAATGATTTGGAGTGAGATGTCTTTAAAATTCACTCTAAATAAACAGAATAAGAAACATACCTGGAAATTTTGATCAAGTCCCATCAAATACTTACTAGCTTTAGTATATAAGAACTCAAGCTCAAATCTAAATGGAGTGAAATGGGAATCTAAATAAGTGAAATATGCTTAGGTGTTAAGAGTGTGAGAAGGATATAGATCCTCTTGACATTAATCCTGAAACTTCCAGACTGTTTCTACTCTAATCAAAACCAACATTGGAAGTAAATGAAAATGAAAGCAGGTAAACAAAGCAGCCCATCAGAGGAGGCATAAGAGTTGTAGTGCACAGCAGAATCTGAAAACAAGATTATTACTGTTCTCGTGGAGTCTAAAGACCAACTTAGATCAGGCTTCCGTTGTGCTAGTGATTGTACAGAGAAGCAAGGAACAGTTCCTGCTCTGAAGAGTTTGCGAGCGCTAGATAGACAAGGCAGACAGTGTGATAGAAAGGAGGTAGCATTGTCTCCATTTTACAGATCAGCAAAAGAGGCTAGTGATTTGCTCATGGTTGCACAAAGAGTCTGTGGCAGAACTGGAAATTGAGACTCAGTTGGTTGAGTTTAAATCCAGGGCTGTACCCACAGGATTAACCTCCTAACAGCAAGCTTGGGAGAGGGGTAAATTTGGAAACCTTAATGTAGTTGACTTTTTTAAAACAAGACTAAAGTATAAATTGTGCTTTGGAACCTGCCTGACTGCAGCCAATTCCTCTGAATAAGCTACCACAGGTACAAACACAAAAAAAGCAAAAAGATTTGTAACTCCCTCCACAACAGCAGCATTGCAGGAGGACTCTATCTCCTTGTTGCATGTGAAACAGGTTGAATAACTACTTGTCAGAATCATCTGCTGCTTTGCTAATCCTTAGAGTTGCTTCTAAAGAAGAAAACGTATTAAGCTTACAGTTTAAGCTTTGGGACGGGGTCTGTCTCTGTTACAGGCATGTGTTGTGTCTAGCATAATGGGGCCCTAATCCTTGACTGTGGCCTCTAGGCACAACTCCAGGGCAAATATTATATCTGCTTTTAGAGAGGGGTTTAGGCTAGTTATTTTCCTTCTTCATGGCCTTTAATACACTCATCTTTCCCTGCTTATTTTAAGGACCTGCAAGTCATGTATCAGGACCCCCAGTGTTAAGCATTGTGCAAACACATAATAAAAAGACAGTTCCTTCTCCAAGGAGCCTACTTAATCGCTTCTTGTGATATGTCCCCTTGCTTCCTGCTACTTAAAAGATGGAGCTGTTGTCAGGAGTATTTCTTTGCTCTAGGTTTACTGTGATGGAAGAGGCTTCTCAGTGGTTCTGGATCTGGCATGCTGCTGAGTTGATTACCATAATATCCCCTTGCTTGCTTTTGAGACAAATACCCTTCCATCCATATGGGGCTTAGCTTGGTTAACTGGGGTAAAAGGTCTCTTCAGTGCAGTGGCTCCTGTTCTGCTGGAACGCTTCTTGCGAGGCAGTGCATGTTGGTCAAGTGTGTTGCTCTGCTATGAAGACTGAACCAGCCAGACACCAACTCAAGAGTTCGGGAGTTTTGTCATAGAAGTCACCATGGATTGTGGGGCTGATCCTGCACGCACTTACTTTGACCCTACCAGGAGTTAATCCTGCAACCCTTGCACAGATGTAAGCCATTGAGGCTGTGTAGTTCTTCTGCCTTCCTGAGACTGCCTCCTTTGTAATGTGTTTATGGATCACACGTGACTCTGCAGAGCTAGTAAAGGCTACCAGTTTGACTGTGCATCTTAGGCCTTGTCTGTGTTGAGGATTTTAGCTACTGTTGTAGCTATGCTGGAGCAGTTTCTTAGTGTGCACATTGTATAGTGAGTTGTGCTGGTAAATTACATCTCACGGGTTTACACTATATATGCTTTAGGGGCTTGCGTCAGTGTAGCTACTGTGTTTGAGAATTCAGCTCATTTTAATGAGTAAAAACACCCTCTGTAGTACAACTATAATGTACTAGATGGAAAGTTAATAGTGACGCTGGCAGGTCCCACTTTTCTGGCCCTAGCAAAACTAGAATATTAGCAATAAGAATGCATCTTGTTTGTTGAGATCTTTTAGAGGGATGACTACTTGTTACAGGATGGGCACATTTTTTCTTTCCCACTTATTCCGTTGGCTTTTCTGAGCACACAGAGATTCAGTATTTTATTGTGCAGTTACAGATCTGTCTCTCAGCAAAACTCAGAAAAATAAGGTCAAGTCAAAACTGGCCCAAACCTTAGCAAAGTTAAACCAAAATAAATGCTTTTTGTGAGATTTTTTTTTAAATTCAATAAAACTTTGGAACTCAAACATAACGACATTGTGCTAGTGCATGTGAGCCAAGAAAGCAAAGCCGCTTGTATCCAAAAGTAAAAATGGCTGGTCTGTTTTCATTGCTCAAGCTGAGGTGCAAAGGAGTATGCAGCATAAATAGCAGAAAGGTAAAATCTGTTAACCTAAGTAAGAGCACTGATTTTCTTTAAACGATTAACTTGACAATTGCCCAATTTAAATCAGTCACTATGCCTTTTAAGAAGCAATTTCCCCAGTTTACCATCTTAATCTTAAAAATGAGACCTTACTACCCATCTACAGTTGACTAAGCTTTTTTTTAGAAAGCCCTCTGTCAAAATGGATGCAACTACAGCAGAGCCACTGGAGAGTGACAAGTCACTTTATTTCGGGATATAGAGATGACACACAGGACTGGAGGATTTGTTATCTTAAGAAAACCAGTGTTCATTCTGAATATCTGATGTTTGACCTCCTAGCTGTAATCAACATATTTCCAAATGCTAAAGAAACCAGCCTTATTGACTGGTGTGATTCACTTGATCTTTTTGCTCATCTACTATTGAATTCTTTACTTGCTTTATGGTTTGACCAAAGCTGTCTTCTGTGTCATTTTAGGCAGATTTTTTGAAAGGATTACCAGTCTACAACAAAAGCAACTTCAGTAGATTTCATGCAGACTCTGTATGCAAAGCATCGGTGAGTATTGTATTTAAATTCAATCTCTTGAATGTTTCAGGAGATGGTCTGTTTGCAGTGAAGTCTTGCAGAGTTTCAGAGGACATTAGTGCTTGAGATGGCCTCTAACTGGGCCTTGGGCCGCTTGAAATAAGTTACTGCTTGTATCATTGTGGGCTGGAACCATTTATCTGAGATTGGAATCCCATGAGGGGAGACTTCCCAGATATGAAGTTAATATACTTCAGAAAAATGCAATATTGGCAGAGCCAAAACTGTGTGGCATTCCCTCCCCATGTTTTTACATTCTTAGTTTAGCATTGGCACCTGGGCGCATATATGATTAATGGACCTCTTTTTTTTTTTTTTTTTTTATGTGAAAGAATTCACAGCTGTATGACACAGCAAGACACTGGTCTACTGCACTGCCACAATTTTATTACATTGCAATTGAGATGAACTTGCTGTCAGGACTGGAACTTTTCAGTGGCCTAAGTTGTATGTGGAGGTTGGGGAATGGGGGGATGTTTTCCTCTGCACTGTAACTATTCTAATTCTTCTACAGAACAGAAGACCATCAGTCTATCTTCCCACGAGGGACTATCCATCTGAACAAAGTAAGTATGCCCCTCTTATGTTTGAGGCTTCAAGTGATGTGTACCGGAACTTTATTTTTGCGTTTGAGCACATCCTAAATTTTTAATATTAAATCTCATTTTATTTTTTTTAAAGTCTCAAGTCTGTGCTGTCTGTGTGGGATTTAAGGGGCTTCAAAGAATGAAGGTGCTTAGTTTTCGTTACAGCTTTTGCACAGCTTTTTCTCTTTATTGAATGATTGTAAGGACAGTTAAAAAGACAGTGATGCTGTCACTCCTTTTTAAAAGGAACACAATCTGTATGGAGTCTTGGTCATTGTAGTTTGTTTTAAGTATTATCTCTTAGAAATGCCTTCAGAGTGTTTCTCTTTCTTCAACAGTCATAGTAACAGAAAAGACAAACATACTTTTGCGTTATCTACATCAGCAATGGGACAAAAAGGTACGTTTCCTTTTTTAAATGTAAAACTTTCTCTCTGGTTTTAAAGTGCAGTTTGTTTTGGTTGCTTGTTCTGTGTGTGACCACCAATGTCTGTAATTAGTCATGACAAATACATAAATGCTAAATTGTTAAGTGGAAGACTGAGCCAACCCTGGTTTTCTTGACTTTACCAGAAGGAGCTTGTGGCAAATTTTCTATCGATGGTAGACATTTTTTTGTTTTCACGCTTCATATTTTTAGAATGAAGAAAGGTAGTCCAATGATGAAGGCAGTAGCCTAAGATTGGAAGACCTCAGTTTGATTTCACTGCAGATTTCCTGCATGATCTTGGGCAAGTCACTTGGCTTCTCTGTGCCTCAGTTCTCCAACTGTAAAATAAGGATATTTATTTTGGTAAACTTTAGACCATAGTCCTTTATTAGCCTAGTACAGGAGACTAGGAGTCAGGATTCCTGGGTTCTTTTTTGGCTCTGCCGTTGACTCGCTGAACATATCATTTCCGTGTACTTAATTGCAAAAATCATATATCTTGCTTTTCTTATGGGGTCACGTTAATAGTACACACCAGGTGCACATGTGCTATAAAGAGTTCCTAGCACACCCTGTCTGAGAGCTTGTGCTTTACAGGCACAAGTGGGTATAAAACAAGATGCACACAGTAAGGAATGCCCCAGAGCAGACGTAACCTCAGAATGTGCTTATTTGGGAGGAGTACGTGGAGGCTGTTCCAGGGGTACAGAGCTGCAAGACAGAAGGTAGCAAGCTGGGAGTGGGTGAAAGGAGAGACAAGGGAGCAACTTTGGGAAATTTGGGCAGAGCATAGAGTTTGGGGGGAGAGGGGGATGAAGGAAGAGTTGAAAGGAGAAACTTAGATGGGAGCAGAGTTTTCAAGAGCCTTGAAGCTGAGAATGAGGTGCTTAAGAGTGATGATGGAAGCCAGCTGGGAGGTTTGGAAGTTCATAGAGTGAAACAGAGCAGCAGGTGAGAAAGACAGTCTTATTAACATTTATAAAGTACTTGAGTTCCTTGGAAGAAAAAGATGCTAAGAACAAAGCCTTGTCCTTTAGCATCCCTGCTGGGGCTGGAGAGCATTTTACAAGGAAAATTCTGTGTATAATGCTTTGTCCAGAACTCTGGTGTTCATCAGCAGATGCCTCTGCTGGTTCATATTCATCAACATCTTCCTTCCCAAAGACCTTCATCAACTACTTATGCAAGATGTCATCCAGTAGCCATCTCTGGAAGTAAATGGGATGGAGGATTTCATTGATGTTCCTTTCTCTCTTATTCAACCAGAATGCAGCAAAGAAGAGAGATCAAGAGCAAGTGGAAATAGAAGGTGAGAATTCGGCACCACCACGGAAAATTGCTCGGACAGACAGCCAGGACATGAATGAGGACACTTAAACTCCTGCTCTTACACTATTTTGCAGGCGCTTCCTGTTTTGTCTCAAAATGTGTAAATTTCTGCACCCCCTTCCTCTCCCACTACGCAGCCCAAACCACTTCTGACTTCATGGGAGCCAATGTATTTATTTTTTTTTCTCCAGTTTTTATTTATGCTCTATAACGTATGGAGCGACTGATGGTGGAACAAGTCAGCACATGATGTAGTGTAACTTTAATCCTTTTTTTAAAAAAACCCGTAGATTATCACTTTTCAGGTTTCATTAAACCTGTTGCTTAATAACCCAATTTGCCATGGAAGCCTGTATAGGAGACATGAATTTACAGTATGCAGATTCCAGTGGTATAGGCTTTCTGATCCATATCTCTGCTGGTATATTACAGTGGCCAACTCTGTACTGGCTGTACCCAGTCTAGCAGTATTTGGGAGCAGGGGGCTCATCCCCTCTGAAATGTTGCTTCTGAAATCAGCACTGTAGTGAGAAATCCTGAAGGTCATTTAGGGTTATGCTGATCTTATCAAACATGTTGTCAACTTGATAGAACAGTTGTAGGTGTTTTGTTCGGCAGCATATGTTACCATATACATCAGTGGTCATGGAGAAGTCAAGTGACAGGTGTGTTGTTTGGTAGCTCTGACATTTGGATGGACTGGTGTGTGCAAATTTTCCATTGGAATAAAAAGGATACTTTTATCCTACTGATAAAAGTAGCAGATGGAATGGAATTGGGTAGGCCTGCCATGCAAACTTGTTCATTAAATTTGAGAATCATATGGGGTGCAGCCTGGTCTCTAGATTGGCTCTTTCCTTTCTCTCAACCAATGATTCTGAAAAATGGTGCATTGCTTGTCTGGAAATGAGTCCAGGACTTCTGGGTGCAAAGTAGCTGAACGAAATGAGCTTCCATGGTCTATATATTAAAGACCAGCCCCTCTTTCATTTGGACAATGACAGTTCAGTGCCTGTTGCCTATAGCCCTTTGCTAACTGTCTTGAGTAGGAGCCAAATACAAGACCCTCAGGATGTCTAGGTGGAGTCAAAGGAAACCAGCATATTTGATTGAAGGTGGCAGAAGGCATGTCTCACTGACCGTCCATGCTGCTTTAATGTGAAAATCTGAGTCTGTTTTTAAGTTTAAATCTAGATTGTTGCCTTCCATTGCTCTTTCTTGCATCTCTGCTCATCTGCAAATTCTAAACAAACTGAGTCCAGAAACCACGTGAGCCTCTTTCTAGAAAAACCCTGGATAAGCCTAATTCTGTAGGGAGTTTGACCATGGTGGTTAAAATCAGGTGAAAGACTTGAGGACTGGGCCTGTGCTAGCACCTTCAATACCGTGTCCCCATGAGACCAGTGGACAGAACATATTCAGAATAGAAGTATGATGGGAGTGAAGGTCACCAGCGGTACAGTGTCTTTATGTGACAGGACTTTGTGAGGAGCAGGACAACCTCACATGCTGCATTTTATAAGTGTGTACAAGGTGGTAATCTCTGATTCTAATATTAAATTCATTCAACTATTTTCAGTGAAGACTGTCCCGTTGTTTAGACCTAAAATTGTACCTGACTTTAAAATAGCTACATTTTGCTGCCGCAGGACCCCTCCAGTTATCAGGTAAAAATGCCATCTGTGTTGGTGAGGGCAAGAATATGCTTTTACAACCTAAATTGTGATGCCAGTAGATCACATAGAGCGCCTTTTCCCAGAGCTGTGCTGCCAAAAAAGATGCTGGTATGTGAAATGCAAGAAGTAAACGGAAAACACTACGTTAGCTTCAAGGGCCTGTTAAAATGTTTGTAAGATACCAAAAGAGGAAATGGGCATATAGCTGATGATAGTGTAACCAATGGGGTGTGTGTTAGCTAAATTTGAGAGTTCCAGCCTCAAAGATTGATGTCTGGCAAGTGCTGTGTAATTCCTTACTAACAGAGTTTGGAGCTTGGCTGACCTCTGCTACAGAGAGCGAGGTACCTTTAAAGAGTTGGCAGTTCCATCTTCTTCTACCCCCCCATCCCCAGCTTTGTTTCCTTGGCAGTAAATGTGACCTGGCTGATAGTGGAGCTTTGAATCCTTACAGATAAAGATTTTTTTAGTTTAATTTACCAAAAATCTCTGCAGTGCACACTTAGAAAAAAAATTTCACTTGGCAAAGGGGAAAAAATAGCTCTTTAGTCTCCTGAGAGCAAGTCTGAAGCAATTGAGAGAACTGTACTTAAAAACTCTTGTCCTTTCAATCCAGTTGGTGCAGTTTGCTTTTAACATTGACAGGACACAAGATGGATTTCTGATGCTCACCAACTGGTGTCTTCATTGCATTTTACTGAAAGTGTTGATGGTTTTGCTCAGCTGGCCAAAGTTACCTAGTCTGAACTGAAAGCCACTTCACTCACCATCCAGTTTGTGCTGCTAATGGCTTGAAATTGCCACCCTCAAGCTGCCACACATTCAAAATGTATCCACTGCTGTTTAATACATGTTCATTGGTTTTGTGTTGCATGTAAAAACCTGTCGCACGCAACTGATTTTTCTGGTGTCTTAAGTCAAATCATACATTAAACAGAGACCCAGATCTTCTCCAACAGTGTTTAGTTTGTATAATATGTAGCTCCTCTAATACTTTCTGATTATCCTGTTACAAAGTGACAGGATTTCGTGACCCTTAATGGGTCCTTTGTATATGTCAGCATAGTGGTATTTTTATTGTTTCTAGTATTGACGTATATTACAGAGTTTTTATAAAACTTTAGAAGCTTGTCAAAAAGACAAGACTAGGATTTTTGGATTGAATAATGCGACTTTTAGCAACAATTGGTGCAGCAGGAACACATTTCACTTCTTATTTCAATAAGAAGTAGAAAGGACACTGAATCCTTGGAACAACCTAGCAGACATCTGCCCTCCACTGAGAGACAGACAGCTTCTGTATTGGATAGCATTGAAGCTTTTGCTGTCTGTTTGGTAACCACTGAGAGAGAGTGGATGTAAGGAGTAAATCTAAGTTATTTCAGTTGTAGACATTGCCTTTTTTTTTTTTTTCTTCAAAGACTGGATGTAGTGGCTGTTAAGACAGGATTAGTGACCGACTTAAGGCAAAACCAAAGATGTCTTAGCAAACTAACTCAGAAATCAAATGTTGACTGCAGAGGAGTGTTTAAAGGTTTTTTTTATTTCTTCTCTCCCCTGCCTCCTAAACCAATTTAAAAGGTATTGAAGTTTGAAAGGGAAGGTGGATTTTTAAAAAAACCTAAAACAAACCTTGGTATATGTTCCATTCCAGTGGTCATAAGATACAGGTAATCACATCTGATCCGCAAAGGCCCTATTTATTTGTATTGGTGGTTGTCTCTTGATATTTGCCAGTTGCTTTATTTAATGTACATTCAGTTAGATAACCTCGGTTTGTTTAGTGTTCAAGCCAGTTCCCTGAGCAAACACAGGGACATATAGTGGAATACTGCAAATGCTGAGGTAGGATGATCTGTTCTGGCAAGCTGTTAAGGGCCAGTTGGTGCTATTGGTACTTAGGGGTAACTGCATTTGAAAATGTTTTCAGAGTCTTAACGGCACTAAATCCATAGTCAGTTACAAACCAAGCTACAATAATGATCAGAAACACTGTGAAAACCCTGCCTGAAGGGGTGTGTTTGTGGGAAAGAATCAACCAACCCCCTTTTTAAGGCTATGGCTAGACAAGGAAAACTTACTGTAGTGTGTTTAACTACTATGTTTTAATCACTAGTGTAGTTGGAGTTTAACACCTCTAGAAACCAGTTAGCTGGTTGTGAAGGATTTTAATGGAGGCAAACCCTGTCTACACTAGAGTACACTTTTTAAAAATAGGATCTAATTGCCCAGCCTAGACGGGGCATAAGGCTTTAGCACAGGTAGGGTGTCTACATTTAAATTAAAAACTCACTTTGGTTCACTGGGCTCGGGCTAAGGGGCCATTTAACTTCAATTTAATTGGCTGGAGCCCAAGCCCTAGGCCCTGTGAGGTAGGAGGTTTGTAGAGCTCGGACTCCAGCACGAGTCTGAATGTCTGCACTACAATTAAACAGCCCCTGAGTCCGAGCCCCATGAGCTCGTGTCAGTTGGCATGCGGTCTGATTACCGGGTAGGCATGCTCTTAAAAGGCAGGGTGAAGATCCCCCAGCATTACTAAAATGGAACTGTGCTGTAAGGTTCAGTGACAACCACTGGTCCCCTGACACTTGTAGCTGTAGTGTAGATTGGGACTTAAGTACCAAACTGTACAACTGAAAGCATGTTCAGAACCAGGTGAGGGTGGTTCCGGCTGACCCTGCAGAACGATGTGTAATTCTTTGAATGCTGTTTACTACAGTCTGGAGCTCCAGAGAGGGTGGGGGGCCTTTGTACCAAGCTATGCTATTTGCAGTGTTCAAATAATTCTCTTGTATACATTGTCACATGGGGGTGGTTTTAGGCTGCTGACTAAAAGGACTGCTTTTTGTTTGCTCTTCTTAGAGGTTACAGGGTTTAGAGGCTCCTGGATTCTTGTTAGCTGGTGTTTTTCTCCAGACATCACGACTCTTGTGCCTTAAACAGTAATTCATTTGTTAGCACTTGAACTGTTTCCTATATGAGGCTGAGTTTGGGATCACTGCGGTAGCTAGGATCACTTCAGAGAAGCTCATTTCAGAATGTACCTTTTGAAAATAGATCTGACCGACAAAGACTAAGCAGAAGCTGCTGTACATCGTGGGCAGGTCATACAAAAGGGCTTTGGTCCTAAGCAAAATTGTCCTTTACCAGCTAGCATTAGTATGTTCATATACCACTAATGTGACTTTATTTTTCTGTTTAAAATGTACGCTTTTTTTTTTAGTTTTGCAACAATACTTATTGCCTTTTCTTGCCCTGATTGATTGGCTGGCATCTGGCAGCAGGGAAGTCATGCTACACAATGGCTTTGACTGGAAGGATTAACTTCTGATTTATATAAAGGGTGTGATTTTGTTTGTAGGGGGGCAGGTGTATTTGTGGGAGTAGGAATGAGGATTAAGTTGGTCAACATGCCCAATAAAGGATACAACATCACTTATTTACTCAAGCACAGACCTTATTGAATGAGCATTCGATCTCCCAGACATGCATACGCTTGTCCTTGTATTGGAGAATTTTAGTCATGGAATCTCATCAAGAGATTGATCTGGGATGGGGCACTGTTTAGTACCACTAACCTGCTGAGAAATGTGGAACCAAAGCCATAGTTATGGGTAGCCTACTTGACTTCCTTATTGCCAATTGCAAGCGTATGTACTCATTACAACCATGCTACTGGCTACATGGTTTACTCACATTTTACATCCACCAAGCTACATTTCTCATTTGAGAGGCCAACAGCTTTGTAGCTGTGTCCTGCATTACTGTTGAACTGTGTGTTGGTCATGAATGTATGTGTATTCTTCACTGGAGTTCAAAATCACACTAGCAATGTTAGAGTTGAACTTGCGCTTCCTTTATATTAACTCCACTTTTTCTTTGGAATGAATATTTCCTTCAGGTATAAAGAGAACTGAGCTTGAACTACACATGAGAGCAACTTTGTAAGACAAACAAAAATTGTGATTTTAAACGCAAGAATGGACAGATGCCAACCTTCAAATTATTTTTGCACTAAGATTTTTTTTTTTAAGGCAAAGGTTCTCCCCACTCCCTGTGCCTGGATGCGGTGAGTGAAAAGATCAATCGTGTACTGCTTGGCCTTTTCATTCAAACTGATTCAATTCCAGTGATTCTTCTTACGTTCTGTAGAAGGGCAAATTATTACTGATGGTCTTAATGTTCTTTGGATGAGCCCTGGGGGGACTTATCCTTTCACGACTGAGTTGAGCTTTTATCAGTGTAAATCTGGGAGTAGCTAATTGGCTGGTGGGCTAAAAGAGCAATGGTGTTGTCAAAACTTCTATTTCTTTCAACTAAAAATTAACTAATGACAGAGGTGGGGTGTTTGAATAAATCAAATTGCACAAGTCAAACTGCACCTCTCTGGTCCTGGATTCTAGTGCTGTTTGGGTCACCTGTACAATTGAAGTTTTGTGTCACTATCTTTTTGTCCCCTCTACCAGACAAGCACACACTTCAGCTCAGTTGGCATTCTGTGATAGGTGAACTTCCAGACTAGAACTGCCAGCATGCTGGGAGAGTGCAACCTCATTGTTGGGAGGTTAACCTGTGCTATATCTGGCTGTAGTTGCTGCTTTGGCGCTCTCACATCCATGATGAAAATTGACTTGGAGGGTGAACTGAAGTTCTCTTGCTGGGTATCCAGTGATGATCTTTCACTGGCTAGCTTGTTGCTTCTCATATTATGAAAACTACATTGAAAACTGGTCACTGTAGCTGTTCAGTGCACCCAGGTACTGTCATTTTTGTGGCTGGTTGTTTATATCAAATCTAAATGTGCTTTCCTTCCTTTGGGAAGAAGGAGGAGATCTAACAGTGTAATTAATCAAATACTCTTCCTTGCTTTGCTCAGTAATGTGTGTATAAAGAGCAATATCTTCATCCCTGAGATACTAACAAAGATTGGCCGTTCAGTTATTTATACACATGCGTACTTGTAGGAGGAGGGCAGAGTAAATTATTTCACTTGCTAGCCACATGCTTTGGTCTGTGTTTATGGCTGTCTGGCTTGGATTGCAGAAGAGTCCTGACACAAATGGACACTGAGTCTTCACTTAGAAGAAGTCACATGGAATACTGCCATGAAATCGGAAGGAATGATCAGTGGTGTTTGTTGGCACTGCATCACCATGCACGACACAGCTGGGCTGGACTTTCAGATACATGCATTTCTTACTACTTAATGCAATGTGTATAGTTAAAAAGGCTTTACTGGGTTTTTTATTAAGACTGATCTATGTAGTCTCCTTGGTCAGTTGCATGTAACAGCTGAATGTATGAGGTCAGGCCTTCTCTTTCTAGCCATCTCAGATTGCTTTTATGTCCATTACAGTCTGTCTGGAATACAAAATCCCAGGATGATTTTTTGGCAATACACAGTGTATCTCGTGAAGCCTGTATTACCTACAACTCGTCTTTCTGTTTGGACATGAAATACTGCTGAGTTCCAACTCAATCTCTTCCCCCTTACTCTCTTTGCAAACACTGTGTCTGTGGGGCAGAGGGCGATGCGTTCTCCTGAGGAGGTGCATGGCGATAGAGGGGCTGCTGTAATGGAGTAACTGTAAATATTCTGTTCTAGTTGAATGTCACAGCTGTTGGATTTTGCATTTATTTTTAAACTATTTCATGTTTGATACTGTGTATAATAAATTTGCAGAATTTAGAGGATTACAATGTTTTTCTTTCCCATTCCTCCTTTACCATTTTTACTTCAATAGGGTGAGACGGCTGTAGAAACTGGTACATGAAGGACTTGTGGACTCTCAAATCAAGGTGCTACTATAGGCTCCATTTTTTTAAATGCTGTATTCCTGTCCCGTAACTTCAGCATGTGAGTGAACAGAATAATAGGTACACAAGGAGAGCAGAACTATTCTTGATAGCACTTGGGAAAACTGAGTGAAATTTTCTGTGGGAAAACTTAGTTCCATCAAAATCAAAACTGTGAAATTGTCAATTTTGCAGAAATTTAATTTTGGAGGGAGGGAAAAAAGAATGAATAGTGAAACGTTCCATTTTGACACTTCCTGAATGAAACTTTTTTTTTCCTTTTAGCAACAACTTCTCATTTTGAATTTGTTGAATTACATATTATAAAATAAGGTCAAAAGGGGAAGTTTTGATTTATTTGTCAAAACAAAAAACATTTAGCTTGATAAGTAACTAGCAATGTTAGTTACCATTAGGAAAGGAATAGATAAGACAAAATATAATGCCAATGTATTAATCAGTGATGCTCCCATATTTTGAATACTGCATGAAGTTCTGGTTGTTACATCTTGGAAAGGATATATTAAAATTGGAAAAGATACAGAGACGGGAACCAGAAAAGGTTACAGGTATGGAACAGCTTCCATGTGAGGGGAGATTTAAAAGACGAACTTTGCAGTTTGGAAAAGAGATGACTAAGGGGGAGGGGATGCTTTCTGATAGAGGCATAGAACCGACACCAGGATCACTTTATGCCTTTCTCTAATGGTTACTCACCCCAGTCTGCCCTGTTATCTGGGGGTGCTAGTAGCCTGCTGGACTGGCCCACTAGCCCAAGCAGTGCTGGTGGTCTGTAGAACAGCAGCTCATATTTCCAAGGTAGAGAACTCCAGGGAATACAGTGAAGAGATGGTGCCTCCTCCTAGTCTTGTGAAGGATGCAGAGATCTCTTGTTATGGACAGGGCTGCTCTGAAACACCGAGCTGGCAGCAGCTACCCCGTGCATTTAGCTTTGGGCAGCCGCACCCTGGGCCCCTGGAGGCAGCAGGCAAGTGATGGCCAGGGCAGAACTGCCCCAGGCTCCCTGACTGTGCCAGTGTGGGCGAGGTGCCAGCCAACCTCTTGGAGCATCTGTAAGAGTCTGGGTATGTGGGGTAGTGACTGGGGAAGTCCTGCCAACAGAGTAAGAGGCAAGAGATGCCTGGGCCACTGGTGGGGTGAGTGAGTCTGTTCATGGGGCTTGCCTTGCAGAACTGCTGCTTTCGCCTGGCTCGGCGTGCTGTCTCCTCATTCAGCCGTGGCCCTGCCTGCCAAGCACCACGGGCTGACCTAGCAGGGCCAAGAAGTAGCCAGCCAGCCCAAGAGCTCCCCGAACACACAGCCAGACCCGGCACCTTGTCCCTGTTTACACCCCGTCCCTTCAAAGTATGTTGGCTGCAGAAGTGCTGTGTTGGAGGGAGGTGCACATGCTTTCTGGGCCGTGCTGAGCGCCTGGGCGGAGTCCTCCCTGGCCACCTGCTGCCGAGGAACTGGCAGCCCCCCACTCTCTAGAGCTGGCTGGCCTGGTCAGTTGATCTCCCCTTCCTAACCTCCCCCCAGCATGCTGTCCTCCAGGGCCTGGCCTGGGTGGGGGTAGCCACTGCTCTGGTCCAAACAGGCTGTATGTGAGAGATTGAGGGGGGGAGGTTAACACCAAATCACAAGTTGGCAAGTTTCACTTAAAGCTCCAGCTCCATGGAGTCCTGGGATTCGTGAGGGTGGAGGGAAGAATATCTGATTTCATATAGACCAAACTGGGGAGACCAGCTAGAAATTGGGTGGTGGGCAAAAAAGGGCTTGGTCACCAGGAGGCAAATAACCACCAGAGCCCAGGGCCTGATGTTAAAATCTCATTGTTTTAACGCCAGTTGTGATTTTGTGGGGGCTGGACTTGTGGTTTCTGAACCTTTGGGATTGGCAATCCTGGGTTCTAGCGCTCTGTGTATTCACACTGCTAGGGGCAGCATAGGAACCTGGCCTGTGGCTGCCCTGGCCCTGCTACCATTCGCCTGTGTTCCTAATGCGCGACCCATCAGCAAGGAAGGGGAGGCGCAGAGCAGCATGGCCTGCATCTTACCTGTTGCTGACTGGAAAATCTGGCCCCAAGCCTTCTAATTTTCCTTGTCGTTCTGGTTTTACACCTGGGGCAACTGACAGGTGAGTCCCTAAAGATAATTACACAAGGCACTGGCAGAGCTAGGCCCAGAACGCGGGAATTCTGGTTCTTGCTAACCACACGCTTCCTGCCCCAGTGCTAGAGCTGAGCCTATAGGTCTCGGCTCCCATGTCTGCATTTAATCCCGTAGCCCTCAAAATGAAAGGTATTTCCCTGGGCTCCCTCAAGGAACACCACAGGTCAGACGGCGCGACCTCTCGGACGCACACACCCTCTCCCTAGCACCTTCACACCTTTCCCCATCTCACATACATGTACACACCCCATGGCCTGTGTTGTGCAGGAGGTCAGATGAGGTGATTGTAAGGGTCCCGTCTGCCCTTAAGTCTACTAATCTATCCTGTTTGTTATCCTCGCACGTCTGAAGCTCTTGGTGACAGCCAGTGGGACACTGGAGATGTCTCTTAAACTGCACAGGAACAGAAGCAGTGAGAAGTGATTTCCCAGGGCGCAGACAGCCTGCAAACCTGCTGCAATCCATTCAGCAGATGGCAATACTCAGGTTTGTTGAAATATATTTGTTTTTATTGCATTTCTGCAGGTTTTTACAAAAATATGACAAATTAAAAAGAAATAAATAATTCCCTTTATTTTTTTAAAATTGCAATTGAAAGAAATAAAACACCCCCAATTTTTTTCCTTTTCACACTGTACAGTAATTGCCCAGTAAAAGAAAAAGACACCAGATAGCTGGATGCTCATATAAATACTTTGTACAGATAAACATATTTAAAAATTCCCTGGACTGCTGGGGGCCTACCAGCAGAAGGGACTCATGTCCTGTTGTCCGGTAAGTAGTGCTTGTAGGATATAGTTTCAGGAGCATTACTCTCAGGAGCATGTAATAAATAAGAGCTTTCTCCTTTTAAGACCAGCGTGATTTTAAACAATGACAAATACATGAGTTGGCTTCAACAAACTGAACTCTGATCATTTATGAAAACAAATTAAAACAATATGAACACAGTAGAGCCACGTCGGAACTCCCCCCTCCTGCTGCCTTGCTCATCATTGTAGAGCAGCTCCTCCAGCCATGGAAGGGTTTCTGCCTAGCTCTCAGCTCCTGGGAGGGGAAGGAATATAAATCAGTGGGAAATAACTGGAGGGTTAGAAAATCCTTGGGACCGAGGAGGGGAGAAGATCACCCTCTGGAAAGGTGATAACGTTGGGTGCCTATAATGGCCATCAGAGAAACTGAACGTGCGGAGTGTCCTTGCCATCTCTGATGTCACGCCGACCTTAATTTAGTACGACTAGGGCCAGTCTACCCTGGCAGGGTCAAAGGGGTTGGAAGGCAGAGTGAGACTTGAGCCCTGGTTTTCAGATCCTGGAGGGCCACAAAGCCCAGCCGCTGGTGTGGGGTCAGCACTGCAGGCGGCAGACGATACGCTAGCGCCAAGCATTTCATAGGATTGTAGCCATGGCAGATGGAAAGGCCTCTTAGGTTACCTACTGCATCCCCCCCCTTGGCCTTGGGGTGGAGTGTGGGGTGCCGGGGAGGTTCTCTGGGGTAATATGTGAGGTCGGGGGGGTGCTCTCTCCTCACCTTTCATCCCACTCTGCCACCCTGCTACCCTCCAGTTACTACTGCTCCATGGCAGCTGTAGGGGCAGGAGGGAGAGAGGCCAACTTGCTGTCCACAGAGCAGCCACCACCCTTGTCTCTGGCAGCCTGGAAGAGTTGCTACAGCAGCTGTTCCTACCCGCTGCGGGATTTCTGAGGCTGACCTCAGCCTCGTGGCCCTATGGAACCCAGCGTTCCTATTCTGCCTGCTCTTTCTGGGATTGTCCTGATTTTTCTCCGGGTGACCCTGTATCTGACCCCCACCCCAAAGCACCAGCATGAGAGACAGTCACGGGTGGTGCCATCCTTCATGGGACCCAGGACACGTCTGCTGACACCACGCCGGGGAGCCTAGCAGCCCAGAGTGCTAGAGTCATGAGTTCAACGGCGTGGCATGAGAGAGATGTGGAGTTGCTCAGTAATAACTCCCCCCAGGAGAGAGGCCTCTTCTAGTTCCTTTCAGTGAGAAGAGAACAGCCCCACCCCAAGGCCATGAGGAGAGCTGTGGAGACAGCAGAAGGTTCTTGGCAGATCTCTGAGGAAGGGAAATCCAGGCACAGGACTGGAGGGGATTCCCCTCCCTGGTCTTTGGCTAACTCTGGCCTGGCCCTTATGTCCATAAGGCTGTTTGTGGCACCTCTCTGAGCCATGCCACGCACACTCGGAGCAGCATGACCCAGCCCCATCTGATCTTGCAAAGAGGAGATGCCACGCCAGTTACCCACGTTTAAGACAACGCTTGACCCCCGTGAGGACGGCTGTGTTAAACATCCATTCACTGCATGACCAAACGGGCTGAGTAATGGCACATAATCATAGCAGTTTTACCAGCTGTTGCTTCCCCACCCTGTCTACCCTTCAGGGCGGGTACCACAGAGGTGTTTTCTACATGCAGATCCCTCCGTTATGTTGGTGTCTGGCCAATAACATCCAGTAACCAGGAGAAGGTGAGAGAGGCTGAGACCTAACTGGAAATTCTCCCCGGCCCCAGTCAACAATGCACAGCCCCTGGCTGTGGTTAGACCCGTGCCGCACCTCGGCCTATGTTATTGCTGCTGCAGAATGGTTCTAAGACAAAAACACCATTTTTGTGGAAGAATTTAAAAAAAAAAAAAAAAATCGGGTGTTTCCTAAGACTCCAGGCTGGGAGAAACGTCCGGTATCACTGGGCCTTGGAATGTCACAGTACTTGGCCAGGCAGAGGATGGAGATGCAAACAAGCCCCCGGGCGCACTCTTGCTTGCTGCTTTCACCCCCTGACTGATGCTGAAGGTTGGGGGCCAGAGATGGGGCTAGTGAGCCCCATACCTCTGCTCAGGACATCGTGGGCATTTCCTCTTCCGGAAATGTGTTCGTTCCAAACACTCCCCATGGCTTGGGGTGTAGTGTCAGAGGACCCAGCTTGCTGGGGGGCGTGCATAGGGTAGGAGCAGCAGTTCTAGGAGTTCGGGACTTGTCTCCTTCCTATGATAAAGCAGCTGAGGGACCCCTGACATCTTTTAAAAGAGTTGAACCTTAACATCAAATAAAAAACCCTCCTCTCCGCCTCCTACATGCTACCCCTTGCCACCATCTGGCACGATGGTCCCATGGCCACTTTGCCTCCTGGGCCATTCTTATTCTGCCACCTGAATCCCCAACTCCTTCCTCCTCGCACAGCATCCTTTGGTAAATGCACAAAGATTCCTCATCCCCCTCCAAAACCAAATCAAAAAGCTAAGCCAGTCGCCAGCAGAGACGTGTATCAGCCACAGACCAGTCAATGCAATAAACTAGCCACGGCGGAACGAAAGCTTGAGCGCTAAGCCTTTGCTGTGCTCTGAGACGTCAGTCGTTGCAGCACTAGCTAAAACTAGAAACTAGCTGCGGCGAAACCTGCCCCGCTGCGGAATTGAAGCAGTCTCCAAATTCCCCAGACCCTCCAATTACTTGGTTGCTAAGAACGTTGGTTATTTAAACTTCCCTACCCACCGAGCCCCCCACCTCGGGCGGATTCTCTTCCCAGTCTCTGACATGATGTTTCTGTGCAAGCACCTTATTGCGGGGAAAAAAATGGGAACGTCCCAGTTCTTCCAAAGTCACTGAAGGCTGGAAACCCTTCTTCTCTGCCACTGGAAATCAGAAGAAATAACTACAGGGCGCTCTTTGTTCTGGAAACTGTAAAGCTCAACATTTTGCATATGCTGGGGAGGCAGCAGCTCCCAGATCCTGCCTCCACCTTTTAAGCAGTCTAAAGAAGAATGGAATTGAGTTTGTGGTGGTGGGGGGGTGTTAGTGCAAGAAATTTCAACCATGCATGGAAATTATGTGGCTCCCCCACCCCTTGGTCTGTTCTTCAAGCAGAAAAATGTCACGGCCCTGGAAACATCAAATTGGAGGCTAGAGAGCTGGGCGGAGAGCTCTGGGAACAGGGAGAGGGAATAGAAGGGATTTTCCCTTCTGCCTCCAGTGCAGATGGGATTCTGCCAGCTTTTGCCTGGCAAGTAGATGGGGGTGAGCAAGTCAGTGTTAACCCACCACCCCTTCCACTAGCACCGTGATCTCAGCCTCCCCATCGCCCCTGCGGCCCCATACCCGCAGCTCCCCCTTTCCAGCTATACCAGCCTCGCCTATGCTGGTCCTCCCGCTGCCCCGCCCCCTTGGAAAGCTCATGGCCCCTCGCCAGCCCCAGCAGCGTTAGTGACTCTGGCCTGATTTTGCAGCCGAGTCCCTTGCTGTCTGTCCCTAGCTGGGCCAGCGGGACTAGAGACAAGGGTGGCCCATGAGCTAGATTCCCCATCCCCCAGCAGCTGGATGTCTGCCACTTGAGCCAGGCAGGGGTGATGCCAGCCCATGCAGGCCCCCCTAAGCTTTAGGGATGGGAAAGGGCCGTTCGCTCAGCTAGCCCCTCGCCAACTGCTCCCTGGAGCACCTGGCCCCTTGCCTGCCCTTCGCACAAGCTGGCCGGCTTGGCGGTGTTTGTGCCGGGGGAGCAGGGCTTGAGGAGGACCTGAGCGCACAGCCCAGATTCACGTCCCTCACTCCCCAGGGGCTGGGGCAGCAACGCTGCGGGCAGGGAGCCGTGCTCTGCCGTGGTCACTGCTGCCGGGACGCATCCACCTCCGCCCTCCTGATGGCGCAGGAGGATGCAGCTGTCCTAAGAGCCCCAGCTAGGCTGGGGACGTCCCACTTCTGCTTGGAGAACAGACCCGGGTTCTGTGGTTCCTTTGCCCGCCGTTCCCTCCCTCCCACCGCCCCCCAGTTAAAGTTTATGGCCTGTGCTTTCCTCCTCGGCTCTGAACTCCCCCTCCTCCAGGCAGCCCTCGTCCACCATGCCGTTGAGGTGGGCTTTGCTGGGCGGCTGCTTCTCGCCCCCCTCGGCGGAAGGGCCGGGCCGCTGGGCCGGGGAGGCCATGGCGGGGGTGCAGTTGCTGCCGGCCCCGCCTGCCCCGGCCCCCTCGGACTTGCCGAAGTTGAACAGTTTGCCCGGGTTGAATGGCTTGGTTGGCGACTGGACCTTCTCCGTGCCCCCGTCCCGCTTGGTCTCCGGCGACTTCAGGAACTTGAAGCTCAGGAAGCTGGGCAGCTTGTTTTCACTGCCGGTGGGAGACTGGGGGGAGCGGGCCGTGGTGGTGCTGGTGGGCCCGGCGCCGCCCCCCGACAGGAACTTGCCCTGCAGTGGGATGATCTGCTTGAGTTTCATGACGTTGTTGGTGGCCAGCAGGGAGCTGGGTCTCTTGGGCTTCTCGGCGCCGTGGGCCGAGCCGCCGGCTCCTTTGGTTTTGGTCTGGCTCTTCTCGGGGCCGGACTCCTGCCCGGCAGCCTCGGGCTTCCCCTCGTCCCGGCTGGACTCGCGCTCCTTGCGGGCGTGGTACTCGGCTTGCCGCTGCCGTTCCGCCTCCTCCCGCTTGCGCCGCTGCTGCTGCTGGTAGTGGTGCTGCGCTTGGCGCTCGTGTTTCTGGGGGGCGCAGCGGGGGAGCAGCTGGTTAGAAAACTGGGGAAGCCGCTTTCGGGGGGGGGCGGGGGGCTGGAGAAGCTGGGAGCCTCCCGCTCATCCTCCCCTGGGGTTTCAGTGCCTCCAGCCCTGGGCACACGGAGGCAGCTGCAACCCAGGAGCACGGCAGGGGTGAGTCCAGAGCAAGCGGGGCAAGCTGCGCGTCACGCCGGCCCAGCCCTCAGAGGGCAGGCCAGTGACCAGCCCCGATCCCCCCGCATCTTGGCCGCTCTGCTGACGGGAGCCAGCAAGGGTTTGGGGCAGGGGGTGAGGACGTGACCTGTGGGCTAAGACGTCACCAGCCCCGATCCCAGCCGGGGCTTATGGGAGGCGCGCGTGAGAGTCCCGGGAGCTACACTCACCTTGAAGGCCTCCCTGCGTTGATACTCCAGTTTCGCCATCTCCTCCGCCACCCAGGCCGGGATGTCGGGGATGGCCACCTGGATGAGGTACTTCAGGAGCAAGGCGAAGTGCTGCAGGGAGGAGATGGGCAGAGAGCTGCGGAGAGGGTCTCAGCCAGACAGCAGAGAGCGCTGCGTGGCCCCTTGCAAAACAACCTTGTGCGAGGAGCCCAACCCCCTGGGTTCCTGGCCCTCTGATTCCAAGCTGGGGCCAGTCTAAGGAGCATCCCCCCCCCAAAACAAATGCTGCGCCCATCTGTCCTAAGCACATGGCAGCAGCCCTGCTCCAATGAGAGACCCTACAATAACAAAGCACCATGTATTGCGCCAGCACTCACAGGAGTGAGTAACAAACCGTGTGCACAGACCCAGCGCTCATAGGAGACCCTACAGTAACTACCCACGTGCATGACCCCGGCCCTGCTAGCCCGTCTGTACCTCCAGCACCACCACGGAGATGATGGCTCCCTCCGGGCTGAGCCAGGGGAAGAGACGCTGCAGCTGGCCGCACTGACCGATCAGGTAGCAGTTCACCACGATGGCCAGGACACCCATGGCCTCCATCACTTTCTGCAAGACAAACGCCCTGGGCATGGAACATGCCCCCCGCGGGACAGCTCTTGCACTGAGCTGGGAACCTGGCCACGCGGGGCTGAGGTCGGATGCTCGGGGGCCGTTCTAACTGGGCAGCTAACCTAGGGCAGCAGATTTGGCCTAGCTGCTTTCCCAGAGGGGCAGCCAGGTCCCAGTGGCGTGGCCAGGGGACCCTGGGCGCCAGGTCGCATTGCCACTCACCCCTCTGTTGTGACGGAAGAGTGGCCGAGACAAATCTGCTGCCCTGGGCCTAGGACGGCGGGGGTGGCATGCTGAACTTTTGCCATGGGCAGCAGCTTGTCTTGAACGGCCTCTGTGGATGCCAGAGGGGAAGACGTGAGATCTCCTGAATGGCACCGAATGTGGCAATAGAGAGCTTCCCAGCTTGTCCCCTGGAGCATGGGGCTCACAGCTCATGCCCCTGCCAATGAGATCCTTAATCAGCAATCTCTCCTCCTCTTGAGCTATTTGCCCCCATAACATCCAGTGGCAGTGAGTTCCACAGGCTACACAAGTACGTCCTCATTACTTGTCGTCATAAATTGGGGTCCTTATGATTCCTTCACTCAGCGCCTCTGCTGTAGCCCCAGGGGATGGACTAAGCTGGCCTCCTACTTGCCTTCGTTCGATAGAAACCTGTGTCACAGGGCAGTCACCCCTGCACCTGGGAGAGGAAGAGAACCCAGCATTTGGCTGGGGAGGAAAGTGGCCAGGCCTCTCCTACGGGCGAGGCGCGGGCTGGGAGCCTGGCGTAGGATACGCACTGTCTGCACACTCCCGTCTGCCAGAGGGTCGTAGGGCAGATCTGGCCTGGCCCAGGGGGTGGATTGGAGTCCAGGAGCCAGCAGCCGGGCAGTAGCACAAACCATTGCCGCCAGGGCCTCCCGCCAAAGAAGGGGACTGTTGGCTGAGCCCAGGAGGGCTGTGGAGTTGTTTGGGGCCTGGCTCCGGCCTGCAGAACGCTGCACCCGCAAAGGGGCGAGATCATAGACAAGACCCAGCTCGAGGAGCCAAATCGCCACCCCACACCCTGGGAGCCTAAAGGAAGAAAACAGCACGGCCAGGCTGGCCCTGAGGCCTGCTCGGGGAGTGCAGGTCCTGTGTCTAACCCTTAACAAATGCTAACTCGTGTCTGTTGAGCACATCTCCCTGTACAGCTCTCGACGGAGACGACCTGGGCCTTTCTCCCGCTGTGACATGCAGCCACCGCGGGGCTGGAGCACGGCAGGGTGCTGAGGAAAATGAAATCTTGTCTCCATCTGAAAGAGCCAGGGGGGTTAAGGAGGTGGCAGTGGAAGCCGCCTAGGACACAGGATTATCATCCTGGTTCCTGCTGCTCTTGGAGGAGGCGCTCAGGTTCATGTCTTATCCAACAGACCCTGCCTCTTCTGCTTTCCCAGAGCCCTAGATCCTCAGGACGGGCCTCCCAGTGCCTGGCTATGCCAGCTCTGGGCCGTGCAGGGATCCCCTGTGCCCTGGCAGCTGCTAAAGCCACTTCGCAGCCCAAAGCAGGGCCAGGATCACACCCCTTTATAGCCTCCCCCAGCCCCGCAAGCGCCACGCGTTGCTCTCCCACGCACCCCTGCCCACTCCTGCTCGTTCCCGCTGACCTGCAGGGATGGGGGCCAGCTGCCAGCCCTGCCGCTCCCTACCTGCCATTGCCCGATGCTCTCCACCCTCTGGCCGAAGGGACGCTGCAGCCCGGTGCACAGCTTGAAGGCGTCGCTGCGGATCTCGATGATGTTGTTGATGAGGGCACAGAGGGCGGCCAGGGGGAAGGCGGAGGAGAAGAGAACGACGTAGCCAAACTGGATGAACATCTCCTGGTAATCCTGGAAGGTGTCCTGGGGCGCGGGCGGGAGGGGATACGTCATGTTGGAGTCCCTGGTGCCCCATGATCCTGACCCCACAGCACCCTGCTCTCCCAGGCCTGGGTTCCCCCGACCCCGACTTCTGCCGGTGCCCCTCAATCCTCACCCGCTGCTGCCTCTCTCCCAGCCCTGGCTATAAGAGCACCATGCAGGGTAACCCGGGCATGCTGTGACGTGTGTCCTCAGGGCCAGGGCTGAGGTGCGCCTCTAGCCAGGATTCGAACCGGGCTCTGGGGGCCGAGACGCCAATGCCCCCCCTTACCTCGTACTTCTTCATGCAGCTCTCCACCTCGGCCTGGGTGAGCTGAGGGGAGTGGTTCTCCTCCGGTGGGTCGATCCAGGAGGCCCGGTTCCGCTTGCCGCCCTCCTCATCCTCTTCCTCCTGGCTCTCGGCCGCCCGGCCCCTCCGGGCCCGCAGGGTCACTGCCAGCTCCTTGGCTTCTGGGGGGGGGCTGCCGGAGGGCCCCTCGCCTTCCTCCTCGTCCTCGCAGAGCTCGAAGACAGAGGCGGGGTCCATGCCCTTCTCCACCATGGTGGGGCTGCCCTCCTCCAAGAAGCTGGCGTCCTCCATGGTGCCCAGCTCCCGGCCCCTGCGCTCGGCCCTCTCGATGAAGCTCACCTTCTTCAGCTTCAGCCCACAGTCCAGGAGGCTTTCGTCCTCCGAGTCCGACTCCCGTTTCTCCTCCTCCTCCTCCTCGGGGACCCCACAGCCCCCATTGAGGCACTTCTCCCCCTGGGGCCCCTCCTCGGCCCCCTGGGGCACCGGGCCCGGTCCGGCTGCCTGCGGGGCGGGCCAGGGCTCGGGGCCTGGCCTGGGCGCCGCATATCTCTGGGTGAGCAGGCGGAAGAGGGCGTGGGAGATGTCGCGGACGTGCTGCAGGCTCAGGTCGCCCCGCTTGAGCTTGCGGTACAGGTGGGGCTGTGACACCTCCTTGATGTTCTGCAGGAACTGGCGGGTGATGAGCAGCGTGGCCAGCATCTGGTGGGGGGATGGAGAGGCCAGGGGGGGCAGGTCACATCTGGGGAACCGGCTCCCTTGCCTGGCTCCAACCCGCAGGCACCGCCCTAGAGCTGGGTTAAAGCAGCCACTTTAAAGGGGCTTTCACCCTCCCACCCCACTGGGGCCGAGGGGTGGAGGGTGGTACCCTGTAGGGGTGTATACAGGGCTCGGTTACCCCCAAACAGTGTCTGAGTGGCCCCTGCAGGGTGGCAACAGACTGTATGGGGCCCTCATCTGCCCCATTGCAGCCCCTCTAGCTCCAGAGCCCATGGGCTGGGCTAGCTTCCCACATGCCCCGGCCCCCTGGCCCCATCTGAGGGCGAGAAGGAAATCCAGCCTCCAGGACTCAACTGTGCCTCAGTCTCCCTGCGGAGGCTGCTGGGACGAGAGCTGGCTCATGTCAGCTGGCCCCGGAGAGCCTGGCTGAGACGCAGCAAACTCATCACATGCAGACACCCTTCCCCAACAAGCCGGACCAGGACAGCAACTGTCATTCTGCTGCCTTGGGGTGAATTAGAACCCGGACGCCCACGGCAAAAGACTCGTAGCCTCGTTTCCTGCCATGTGGGCCAGACAGAAACCGATTCCCCTCAGAGTGAAAGGCCCCACGTTCCATCCCTCTGCCCTGGGGAAGGCTGAGTGCCAGAGCCCCATAAAGGGGAACAGCCTCCGCATCCCAGTCCCAGGTCCCGTGAACCGGCCCATCCCTGCCCTGGGGCCAGATCAGAGCGCATGTCCCCTACAGAGAGACTGATTGCGCCCCCCCAGCCCCCTCCCCACCCGTGCCTAGTCAGACCAAAACCGTCCTGCAGCTGTTCCCTGGCACAGCGCGTTAGACTCTCCAGCCAGCTGGGCGACCCACATGGCCACGGGCGACCCACATGGCCACAGGCTCCATGGGGCTTGATGGATTTGCCAGTGGGGTGACATGCGCGCACACACTCCCCCTGCCCCTGCCCTGCCCTGCCCGCCCCGATCCTACTTTGGACACCACCAGCGTCCAGCAAAGGGCCAGGAAGCCCTTTAAGGAGATGAGAAAGAGGTGGAGTTGGAGGGTGATGGAAGGAAGGACAGCGTCTTTGAGCTGACGCGTGAGGCTTTGGGAGAGAGAGAAGATGAGCAGGAGCTGCGGAAGGGACGGACGAACAAAGAGAGACACAACGAAAAGGAAAAATCAACTCAGACCCACAAATTAAGGTAGGGCTCAGCATGCAGGGGGAATAGGGGAGTCAGCCAAGGGCAAGGTCCAGCCTCTCCTCCTCAGGGGACCAGTGATCCTGGGGACCCCACTTGAGCAGCACCCAGGCCCTGGGGGCTGCAGCGCTGCAGTGGGTGACAGCTGGCGGCGGAGGCAGTTCTAGCCTTGGTCCCTTGTGGTGCTGGGCATGTGGGACGGCGCTGGGACCCCAGCCGGATTTACCTTTCCGGGGACCCTGCCGGCCCCTCCCCAGTTCACGCATAGTCTCCTGGGGCGGGGGGGACCCCCTTACCTCCTTCAGCCGCTCCATATCTTTGAGGTAGAAACCGATGTAGAAAAGACTTAGGTATGAATTTACAAACTGAAACTGCCGGGGAGAAAGGAGGAGGGTCAGTGTGAAAGAGCACGTCAGCCTCCCCCCACCCCTCCAAAGTTCAGGCTCCGGGGCCTCCAGCCCCCCTTGCCCATTGTGTGGGGGGGCCCCCAGAATCCCCAGCCTGTTCTGAAGCCTCGGGTGGTTGGAGCCACAGGGGCCCCCCTCCATGCTGGGACGCTGGTCTGGGGGGGTCTGGGGACAGTGGTGGGCAGCTGGGGTCAAGCCCAGGCCCATCCGCACAGCAAAGCCACAGGCTGGTATGGTAACGGGCGCTAGCCAGCAGGGCCCGACGGGGCCACCGCTCACAGCTGGTATCTCCTGGCCACGGCTGCTCCCAGCAAGGGCGCTGGAGGGGGCGGGGGCAGGACCCAACCCCCCTGGCGTCAGCCCCGAATTGCTCACCAGGACCATTTTAATGATGAGGTGTTTCTCGTAGGCACTCTGCAGCCGGTAGTTTTCTGGAACAAGAATGCAAACTCAGGCCAGGAGGCGGGAGAGGAGTCGGGGCCCCAAAGAGGAGAGCGCAGCCCCTGCTCCAGACACGCTTCATTGGACCCAAGCACAGGCCCCAGGATGCACCTGCTCGAGTGACAACTGGCCCCCCTGCGGCTGGATTAGCCCTGGGGACGAGCCGAGCCGGAGCCGTGGCTGTGCAGCGGATTGCGAGCGTGGACGTGTTACGATGGTAAATGAGCGGTGCGCCCCCCCACCGGACTCCCTGCTCCTGCAGCAGGACGGGACCTCGCACTAGGCGCTGCTGGGCCCAGGGGTTTGACCCCAGAGGATGCGGGTTTGCAGAAGTTCCCAGAACCCAGATGCTTCTCCCAAGCTTAAGTCAGCAGAACTGGGATGGGGCCACGGCCTTCCTGGGGGCTGCTGGCCAGCCGGCCCCAGCACGGCACAGGGAGCCGCAGCCGGACGGAGCGTGGGGGACAGAGCGGGATGGGAGCGTACTGACGTCCTGGCCCTGTTGCCGTGGCGACTGCAGGCCGATCCCAGCAATGCCAGGCCCCCCCCTCGCGCCCCGATGACGCACCCATGTCGTTCAGCCAGTACGCGATCTTCCGGTAAACCTCGTCGCAGGCCGTGACGATGACAGCCAAGGTGATCTTGGGCAGGAAGCGGATGAGCCGGGGCAGCTCCTTGATGCTCAGCACAAACTCCTGCGGGGACACGAGGAGCAAGGACCACGTCACCCCAGGGGACGGGGCGTCCGAAGGGTGTGGTAATTAGCCTGCCAGGATGGGCACCAGCTCCCGGCTCTGCCCAACCCAAGATCTAGGCGGGGACCGTGCAACTCTCCAGAGCAGGGCGTGGGGCTGGTGCGACGCCGGCCGGCCAGGGAGGAAGGAGACGCTCAGCTGCAGAGTCCCCCCGATTCCGCCTCCGGGCGTGATGGGATTTAACTTACACGCACACACACGTGCGTGCACAAACGTTCCTAGGCGCACACGTCATGCACATCTGGGAGTACGCACTCACCTACACAGGAACACTCCCCCAGCCGCCGGCACACGTGTGGGCACACGCATCCGAACACACAGGCAGATGTGCAAACCGCCTCCTGCCTCCCGCCACGCCCCGCCTTGCGCCTTTCAGCAAACATCGGCCTCCCCTTCCGGGGACTCAGGCCCCCCCTTCCCTGGGGACGAGCAGGCCCCCGTATGCCCCTGGTGGGAGGAGAGGCACGTGGCAGCGGGGCTGGGCCGGGGGAAACAGCACCCACCTGCAGCTCGAAGCAGCCCAACATGACGAGGAAGACGAAGGAGAGGCAGATGAGGCAGACGGGCAGGCTGACCAGGCCCTGGAAGAGCAGCCGTTTCCACGGCGGGTAGTAGAACTCCTCTGTGTTGGTCACCGGGCTGATCCTCTTGACGCCCTGGATGGGCAGATGGGAGCTTGTGACCCTCCACAGGCCGGCATACCCAACGCCTCTGCCCCCTTGCCTGGGAGATCCCAGCTGGGCTCCTACCGGCCAGGACTTGGGAGTAACCGAGGCAGGGATCTGCCCCCCCGCTTCCCAGGAGACCTGCCGAGGCCGTTAGTGCTAAAGCCCTGGGGCACAGCAGGACAGGTGCATGGCCCCTCGCCTCCCCTCAGCCTCAGCCCCCCAGTCTCTGATCCTCTGGTGGGGCCAAGTGGCCCCGCTGCAGAGACAGCGGGGGAGCTGTCCCAGTCCACACCAGTTGCGTATACAGCTGAGCCCTGGACATGGACTCATGGGGAAGCCTTTGCTGCTGCGTACGGAGGGACTGAACTTGCAGGCTCTGTTCCTGCTGTAGCCTGGGGCCAATCAAGAGTGACTTTGCTTACAGCAAGCGGCCCCCTGGGCTGCCCACCCCCGTCACTCACCCTGAACTGTGGGCGAGGCTCCTCGATGGACTCTGCAGGCGTGTCCAGGGTCCCCCACTTGTAGGCGAACTCGGCCCCCCGCCGCTTCCACTCCTCCAGGAAGAGCGTGGCCCAGATGACGTTGAAGATGGCAAAGACCACGCAGCAGATATCGCGGCTGGTCTGGCACAGGGAGGAGTTACAAATAACACACGGTGAGTAGCAGAGCTGGGCAGAGAAGCTGGGAGTCCTGATCCCCCGTCCTCACTGCTCTAACCGCTAGCCTCCCCTCCCCAATCCCAGTGCTGAGAATCGAACCCAAGAGTCCTGACTCCCAGCACCAGCTACGTCTCCACTTGCCTCCCATAATGAAGTGACCCGCCTTGGAAGCTGGGGGAGACAGACACAGGATGGAGCGTTGGCCAAAGGGAATGCTAGCGAGAACAGCAGGTCCCTGCCCCAAGGCAGCACTCCCAACCTGACTGCCTGACTGTCCCTCCAATGCCCCAGGGCTCCCCAGCCCTTCACCGAGCCTGGCACCCTCACCTGGTCGCTCTCGGTGAAGGTGTAGAGGATGGAGCCGAAGACGGCGGGGTAAACCAGGGCTGAGGTGTAGAAGCCAAGCCAGGCGAAGTACATGGCGATCTTCACCCCGAAGTAATCGCAGATCTCATCTGCCGAGGGGAGAGCAGGCATCAGCAGCCAGGCCGGGCCACATGGACGGATGGACGGACGGGGGCAGGAGATGTTCCGGTGCCTTGGGCCGGGCTCTGAATCCAGGCACTGGAAAATGGGCACAGACCCTCCGGGGTGGCTGCGGTTAGTGGCTAGGTTTCTGGGTGCTCATGTCTGTCTGGGGACTCGTGCGCCGAGGGGGCACAGCTGGCGAGGCACATCTGGCGAGGGACCCGTGTATGGACAGGCTATTAGCAACTTGGGGGGGTGAATCCTCCCTTTTCACACCCTCGCCTCACCCCCTGGAACCAGGACCCCAGAGAGTCCTGGCTGAGGTGGTATTGCCATGGCTTTGCTGGAGCATCGGCCCCTGGCTCGGGGGCGAGCCGGCCCCCGGTAGGCGGGACGGGGTGGGGCAGAGGCGGCGGGTACATACCCAAGGGCTGGGCCTCGCAGATCGCCTGCACCCAGGACTTCATCAGCCGGTTGAGGATCCGCTGCTCGTGGACGGGGAACACCTGCTGAATGACACCACGGGCCACCAGCTCGGGGACTGCGTGAGACGGAAGGGGGGGTAAGAGCTGAGCCAGCCCATCCTGGACCTGCGTGGCCCTGCCCTGGAAGACGCAGGGGTCTTCCCCTCCCCCGCGGAGCCCTGCCAGGGGTGTGAGCTAGGACAGATGCCAGGGGTGATTTAGGGCTTGCACAGTCCCTGCAGGATGAGCAGCTCCCCCCTCCCCACGGCTCCGAGGCTCCCCCCAGCCACACGCACCTTGCCCTGGCAGCCTGAACCCCTCGCTCATGAGCCCCCCACCGCCACCCCCTCCAAATCTGCGTGGCAGCGCGACCTGGCTCCCCAAAACACGGCCCCACTCCAGCCAAAAGCGGTTGGCCCAGGGCCCCCCGGCCTATGTGACATGCATGTTCACACACACACGCAAAAACATGGGCGCACATGCACGCATACAAACATGCATGCACGCCGCTCGCCACCACCCCTAGCCCAGCTGGTCTGGACACGGGCCAGACTAGAAAGCCCAGTTATTTGCAGCGGGCACCGGAACAGCCGCTTATTTGTCTCCTTGTGCCCGTGAATTGGACGAGCGGCTCAGCCCCTGGCGAGGGACCCGGGCCGGGCGGTGAGGGGGGGCAGTTGGTTATGCTCGGTTCCCTCCCGCAGGTGCCGCACTCACTGACTGGCTGCCCCTCCAGGAAGTGGATGTTGTGCAGCGATTCCCCATGCTTGGCTCTCAGGTTCTCCAGCCAGTACCGGATGATGTTCTGCCGCTCCTGGCATCGGACGGGGGGAGGGTGAGTGATGGTGCCAGCTGGGGCGAGCCCCAGGGGTGGTGCCTAGCACAAAGGGACCCCTGCTTCCCCCTCCCCGTCTCTTCCAACAGCGTCGTCCAACCCACCCGCTCGTGGCTTGTCCACACCTGATGGGGGATGAGGCCAGCAGAGCTGCCAGCTGATGCTTGTTGGCTCCAAACACCAGAGGTGGCTCCCAAGACACCCTCCCGATGGACTCCCAACCCTGCTCCTGCCCCACAGCGCCCGTGCCAGGGCCCCAGAGACCAGGGGCTCCCACCTGGGAACTGAAGAAGCAGAGCTCATTCTCGATGTTCTCGTAGATGTAATCCTCCTCGCAGGAGAAGCTGCGCGTGCCCCCTCCGTACTCTGCCTTCACCAGCTTCCTCAGACCGATCTCGTCCGCCCCGCGCAGCAAGCTGCCCCAGAGAGAGAGGGAGCCATGAGCGGGACGGGACGAGTGCCTCTCACACAGCGGGCGGAGCAGGGCATGGGACGGACCCCCAGGGTGCCCCAAAGGCCACGGGGCAGGAGCGAGGCTGAGCGCGCTCTGGGGCCGGGGTGCGACCTACCTCTCGTAGGTGGCGGTGACGAAGAAGGCGTACACCTGGGTGTGCCGGTGGTGCCGGATCTGGACGATGAGCTCGGGGATGCCCAGCCGGATGTGATTCAGCAGCCAGAGCAGCGTGTGGTCGTCCGTCGTGTCTGGGGGGGAGTGGGGAGACGCAGGTTGGCAGCAGCGTGGGCCGGGCAGCGAGCGGGCCCCCCCCCCCCGCCCCTCCTGCTTTGGCGGCTCTGGAGATTTTGTGCAGGGCTCAGCTGAGTCCAAGTGAGAGCCGAGGGGGAACAGTCAGGGGCGTGCCGTCTTGCCCAGCTCTGCTGACCCCAGCTCTGCGGATCCAGCCCTGCCCGTGGGGCCCAGCTCTGCCGACGCCCCTCAGACCTGACTCCCAACCCAACCCCACCCCACCCTGCCCGGCTCTCCTGATGCCCCTCATCTGTGACCCACAGCCACGTCTACTCTTCCTGTCTCAACGCTGTTGCTCTGTGCTGAACAGCTGCCCCGTCCCACCCCAGAACTGGCTGCCTTCCAGCAGCAGACAGAACGCGCCCCCCACCTCACTGAGTGGCTCCTTACCAGCGAAGGTCATCAGCACGTCACAGTTCTCCGTGGGCACCGTCTTCATCCAGGATTTGTGCGACATGATGTAGCGCCCGGCCTGGAGCAGCCGCTTTCCGAACAGCTTGTCTGCCAAGGAAGGAGGGGGTCAGGGCGTGGGGGGCAAGGAACCGGGCTGGAAATAGATGCTGGAGACACTGAGCGTGGAGCTCGGACCCTCCAGAGGTTGCCCCAGGAGGAGCGGGCGATGGGGCGGGGGCAGACTGAGCTGCGGCTGGGAGGGCAGAGGGTTGGAGTCCTGGCTTGTCAAAGGGGGGGACCCCACACTGAACCAGGGCCGCAGCCAGGCCTGACTCTCAGGACATATGACTAGCATCGCTTAGAGGCACAGAGCTTTGGCCGGATGCAGGCCAGGCAGGAGGCAGGCAGCGGCCGCCAGCAGCTGGCAAGGGCTGAAGGATGGCACCCAGTCCACAGCACAACAGCCCAAGATATGCACACACCACAACACACACGCACATCATGACACATGCATGATACCCTAAACACTCACCCCCTTTCTGACACCTGGCACGATACGTGCATAACACATGCACAAGATTCACGCACCGCTGTACACACACGCCGTCACCCTACCCAACCAGAGCCACCCGCACACAAGAACCCCGGGGGACGCTCGCCACATGCCCGTACACGTATCATCGGCCCCCGGGTCAGTCACCAATGGGCAAAGCCTGACAATGAAACCTTGGCTTGTTTGGAAGAATGTGTCAGGACTTGGAAAGCTGTGGGCCAAGATCCTGATTTGTTATCCTGCTGTAAACGTGGAATAACGCCTTGGAAGCCCTGGTGTACTATCAGCGTAAATCCAGGAGCAGAGATGAGACTCCAGCCCAGTATCTAGCTATCGTCTTTCTAAGTGAAACGGAAAACCCCCAGATTGTCCCATATCGCAGCACTGCTGACTGACACCTTTCACCATCCAGGAATTCCCACCCGCTCCCACTTCACACCCAAGCACACACTTCACAGGTGCAATGTAAGGCACCTTGCGGCATGGCTCTATAGGTTGTTCAGCCCCCACCAGAGGACACCCCACAGCCCAGCACCTGCCAGGCTGGATCAGACCAGGGTCCATTGGGTGCAGTGTCCCATTTTTGATAGCGGCCAGTACTTGACCACTGTCCTGTCCTCATTAGAATCCTGCTCTAGGGCTCAGTGATATCCTGTGGCCATGAGTTCCACTGGCTCTTTGTGTTGGCTAAAAAAACCTTTCCTCTTCAGTGTTAAAATTGCCCCCTTTCCCTGTCCTTGAATCCCCTCTTCCTGGTTGTTAGAGGAGCTCTAGGCCACTCCTTATCTTCTATGTAAGGAGGGAGGCTATAGGCCCTGTTCAGCGTGGAGCAAGGGAATCCTGGGAGATGTAGTTCCCAAAGGGACTCTGGGAATTTTAAGCTGCAGCAAGGCATGCTGGGAAGGAGTTCCAGGAAATATAAAGAGCTGCCTGGGCTCAGAGGAGGCAGACTGGGACAGAGAAGGCTCTAGTGAGGAGCTTGGTGTGGTGCAAAGGAGGACGAGGAGCCTTGGGGTGGTTGTCCTGCTTGCGGTGAGGTAGGAAGGGGATTGATGGGGAGTGGTAAGCCAGACACCTATGGTTTCCCTTCATCATGTCCCTGCATATCTACCTCTTCTCTAAATGAAACAGTGCCAGCCTGTCTACATCTCTCCGGGCGGCTAACGTCCCTGAGGCAGGGCTGGCTCTTGGTTCTGTGTTGTACAGCACCTAGCGCAATACAAATAACCACTAGATGTTCTTCTCTCCTGTCTCTGACTGCTCCCCCTCCCACACACAGTTCCATTCTGCCCAATGATGCCGGGAGGGGAATGCTGCATAATGGCGGGGTAGCATTCTCTTCTGTCCCATTCCTTGTGCAGCGAGCAGGGGTTCCCACTGAGCTGTCCCCAGCGACACTGGGTCTCTTCGCCGAGTAGCTGGTCAGTGCATAACCCAGCAAGGTGTGGGATCGGCTCCAAGGACTCCTGCCAAGGGCCTATGCCCTATGCTTGCCAATGCTGGGCTCCTCTGCCGTCAGCAGGCTGCCTGTTCCTCTAGCTCAGCCGGGTTCCTCTCTCTCCTCCAGCCGTGACTGATGTGGACACGCGGCCCCTTGTCTGTGTCAGTGCCAGATGGACAAGTCAGCAGGCTGTGGGGGTTTCCTCTTGCATCTTCCCCTGTTGGCGGCCACCTGTTCTGTCTCTTCAAAGCCTTGTGCCGGGGGGCGATTCCGGCAGCACAGATGATGCCGAGCTGCTGACGCTGGGTGGACACGATTATCTGGGGATGAAAGCCAGCCCGGGAGGGGACAGCTCCCCGTTACTCTCCTTCCACCCTCGCCTGCCCCATGGAGCGTTAAGCTTGGACGCCCCCGGAGGGGCTCAGCTGAAATCCCACCTCTGTTGCCCACTAAGTCGGCCCTTTGCAGCAGGCTGTGTGGTCCCAGGCAACTGCAGCCAGCCTGGGGGCAGGGACGGCAGGTGGCTTTGTGTAAAGGGGTTGATGCAGGCCGCAGCACAATGTCCCTGTTCCTAGCAGGCCGGTTGCTGAGTCAGCAACGTGGCTAAGTGATGTGGCCCCAGCATGAAATGCCCAGATCCTCTCCCTGGATCAGCAGCCCTGAGCTGCAACCTGCAGGTGCGGGGGTAAAAACCTCTGACCAGGGGCTCCCTGCAGACCCTGCCTGGAGAACTGCGGGGGGGGCTGGAAGGGACCGAGCGGGGCAGCAAGTCCACGTCCCCCTCCCACTTGTCTGCAGCTGCTCCCCGCACGCAAGCCTGGTGCACATGCCACAGGCAGGATCCCAGAGGTACTGGGCAGAGCCGGGCGTAGACAGCCCGTGTCAATCAGCCGGGCGCAGAGCTAGAGGGCGATTTCCTCCTCTCGCGGCCCCGGGCCAGCCCGTCCCAGGGCCCGCCTCTGCGTAGACTCGGTTTCTCCCCCAGCAGCTGGGCTGGGCTCCCTGGCGAGCTCCTGACAGCTGCCCCGAAAGGAGCATGACTGACAAATGCCCCGTGTTCGGCGAGCGCCTCCAAACTGAGCGGGGCGCAGCCCGTGGGAAGAGCAGAGCTGCTCCCTCTGCCCGGAGCCATAGGACCCCCTTGCCCCCAGGGCACATAGCAGAGCACCAAATCCACCCCCAGCCAGTCAAACAGCCCCGTCTCCCCTCCCTCCAGGCCAGGCCAGGAGGCAATTCCCAGATTGCCCCAGAACCATCAACCGGACACTCAGGATCCTGCTGGAGCCGGGAAGTTCCATGCTCCCCCCTCTTCGCCCCGGTTTTGTGTCCTCCCCTCGCCCTCCATCCCTTTGCTTCCCCCACCAGCTTCTTACCCAAGTCCCTCCCCAGCACCGGGGCCTACGGCAGGGCAGCCCCCTCCTCAGCCGCAGCGGGGCCCTGCCGCAGCCCCTGCCTGGAAACGCTCCACCAGGAAAGACAGGAAGGGAAAGGATAAAATGCAGCCCATCTCCATGGAAACCTGCAGAAGGCCCCCATGCCGCAGCCCCAATGGGAGGAGGGGGCCGGTCCCTATTTCCTTCCAGCTGGTTGCTCCCGGTCTGCTTAGCCAGGAAAGCCCCAAGCTGGAGGCAAATCTGCTTCTCTAGACACCGCTCCCAGCCCCCCGCCAAGGGGATGAGGGCTGGAGGTGGCACAAGCAGAAAATCCCCCCCTTTATTCTCTCCCCCTGTGACTGCTTGGCCCACCTGCCTTCGGAGGCCTCTGGCTCTGGGCCAGCTCTGCCCCACCAGCTCTCGCTGGGGTAAAAGTCCGGGCCCCCCTCGTGGGCAGGCAGGACGTCCTTCGCTCCCTGCCAGGCTGGGGCAAGTGACCCGGGCACACAGGGCCGCCTGCGGGGCTTCTCTGTGCTCTCGCCCTGCGGCAGAGGATCTGGCTGGCGTGCCCTTGTACGTGTGTGCATCCCCCAGCCCTCTCCCCGCAGCGGGGCACACTGTGTGCCCGCTGCCCCTCGCGAGAGCTCCCCATACCGCCCGTCCTTACGGCCACCGGAGGCCAGGGAAGCGCAGCCAGGGACACCAAAAGCAGGGGTCCACGGAGGGGCACTGGGACTGGGGGAGCTCCCCTCCCCATCCCTGCACCTGGGCCTGGGCCTGCACGCGGCCGAGCTCTCCCCTGCATGCCAAGGGGAGCCCAGGACCAGCGAAGCTGCCCCTGGCTGGGGCCGGCGCCCCGCTGCAGCCCAAATGGCCACTGATGCTTCGGTCCCCTCCTGCCCCCTGCTCCTAAGGAGCCCAGCACAGACGAGGGAGGGGAGCGCCCAGGAGAATCTGGGGGGGTGTATAATTGTGACCCCTCCCCCCATGACAACACAACCCCCCCCCAGCAGCGTCAACCGCTTCCATGGCACCAGGCCAGGTGCAGGCAGACCTCCGCCCTGCCCGTGGGGCCCAGCCCAACCCTGGGGCAGTCTCGGTGCTGGGGCCCATTCATCTCCTCAGAGGAGGGGGCTCGCTGGTGCCAGGGGATGAGGTGGGGCAGGCTGGCTTTACGCCCACCAGGCACATCCCCCCAGTGCTCGGGGCGATGGCAGGGCTCCCGGGGAGGCAGGCGCTGTCTGCGGGGCGGGGAGGGGGCAATTACCCCAGGCCTGCTGTGTCCCGGGGAACCGGCTGGGCCTGCTGGCCGGGTGGGGACCGTTCCCAGAGAGGCTGGTTAAAGGCCCCGATGCAAACAGGAAACACCCGCCCTGGGTGGCTGCCTCCCTGGTTCCCTGTCCACCCATGGGCACAGAATCCCAGTTCCTTGCCAATTGCCTCATTGCTGGGTGGCCAGGGTGACCTGTCCCAGGAGATGCTGAATGTCCCACGAGCTGGCCCAGCCCCCCCCCTCGCCTGCCCCTGGCCTGGGACCAGGTCTCCCCCCCCCACACCCCCCTCTGCTAGACACAAAAATTGCCCTTGGGCGAGCAAAGGCTTAAAAGAAACCAGCTGGACTCCAGCAGAGCTGGGCACACTGGGGGGGCCAGTCCCTTGCCCAGCTCTGCTGATGCCCCTCAGGCCTGACCCGCAGCCTGCCAGCTGTCTCAGTCATTGGTCCCTCTCCAGCAAACCCCGTGACCTGTGCCAAACTGTGCTCCAACCCTGTGCAAAAGGCTCACTAGCGCCTGGGCTGAGACCCACCAAACTCATTTCATGTCACTCAGCTTATGCACCAGCCACTGGCGCATTAACTCTTTACCTCCCTCCTCCCCAGGCAGGGCTTCCCACTCTCCTCTCCAGTTTGCTCTCTATTCATTGCCCTGCTCCCTGTGTGGCTGGGGGGACGAGGGCGGGGGAGAGAACAGGCCTGAAGCTTCTCCAGGCCAGTGAGTGTAGCTGAAAGGATGCCCTGTTCTGGCTGGATGTGGGCGAAGGCCTCGTTTAACCCCTCAGGCACTGTGGCGCCCTAAGCAGTCTCTCTCTCCAGCAGCACAAACAGTTTGGCTGCCCTTTACCCCTGCTTCTCTGCACCAAGGTTCCCGCAGGCTCTGGGCGTTTGTCTGGGGACAGAGCCCCATGGGGCGGGGAGGGGCTGCGGGTGGAAATGGGGCAGGGGAAAATAGAGGCAGATGGTTGGGCGCCAGAGCCTAGGAGCGAGTGGCCCATCAGCCAGTGCAGTCATCGCCCCACGGGGTGTGTGGGGACCTCAGATGAGTCAGAGGCGGCGAGGCCCTGGGGCGTGCGCTGGACAGGACGCGCCTGAGATCTGTGCCATCTGCAGTCTCTGACGAGGGGGCCTAGCTCCGACCTGCGGGGGTGGCCAGAACCAAACAGGGCCGGAGCCACGTCCTGCAGAGCCGGAGCCGGGCTTTGCGCTACCCTCGCAGGGGGCTGGATGGGGCCTTCTCTGTTCTGATCCCCTGGGAGGGGCAGAAGATAAGCTCCAGGCCGGTGGCAGGGCAGACTGGCATACTTACTCCAGCACTGCAAACCCTACTGTGGGCACTCCTGAGGCACTGGGGCAGCTCCCCCGGCTCACAGGGTGCCTTCTAGCCGCGGCCCCCCCATGTCAGCACAGACACCTTCCCCAAGCCCCCTGCCTGCTCTGGCTGTGAGACTGCCCTTCTCCCCCCAGGCATTCCTGGCCAGCCCCTGTGGGCGCAGAACAAAGCCAGGCTCTCTGAGCACCTGCCAGCCAGTCCCGGATGGAGAGCACAGGCCCGGCCTGGCGGATACCCATTCTCCTGGGCACAGGTGCAGCTGGGAGAGGCAGGGAGCTGGGGGAAGCTGGCTGGGAGGATTCCCGTGGCTGGTCTCCTTTAGCCGGGGAGTTGCCCGAGGTTATAACCAGCCCTTAGTGCTGCCCCCTGCACCGCACAGAAAGGGCAAAGCTCTTCCATGCCCATCGCCCGCTCCTGCCACCCCACCTTCCCTTCCGCACCTCTGCCATCCCACCCGCTGGTGCTCTGTAACCCTGTGTGTGCTGGTGGGAGTCCTTCATCGTCCTCCCTCAGAGTCGCAGGGAGCCCCAGCCAAGGCCATCTATCCCAATGAGCCAGGGGTTAATTTCAGGCTCTGCGTCCTCCCCTTTATCCCACCCCAATTTAAAGTCCTAAAGGCTCCAGCTTGGAAGCGAAACAAACCAACCAACCCTACAAAACCTTGAAGTGGCTGTTTATGAAAAATCTTGGCCCTTGGGCCTGGACATGAGATGCGCAGCGATGACAGCCCTGAAACATACCAGTGCCACACATCTGCTGTCCCTCCGGCTTTGTCCCTGTCCAGGACCTTCAATCCTAGCAGCGTAGTGTTTATAATTTTTCTGGGAGATGTAGGAGATGGATCGTGACTAAGATCTGACCTCCCGATGGCTCCTTTCATCCCTCCAGCAGACATTCATCCCCATGCAAAGGGGCTGGCAGCACAAGGGCTAGACACCACTTAAGCTATGGATGAATTTCACAAAGTCTTACGTCCCATTTAAGCCCAAAGTTTAAATGAGACTCAAGTGATGTGGAACCTTGTACCGACCCTCACTCTCTCAGTGCCTGGCAAACTATAGGCAGAGATCATTTCCTGCTGTCCCCAAAATGCAGCCACCTCTGGGGTGGAATGCATGATAGCTTTTTAACAGCTGCACAGCAATGCTACGCAACAGTTTGGGACAGCCCATGAAGATCAAGGCTGCAGCAGGTTTGATAACCCGACAAAGGGATGCATTTTACAGACAGAAGATTCTGCAAGGATTGTCTGTAAACTTTTGCAATGATACAATTGACTATTAACCTGCAGTATGTTGCTCAACCTCTCCAAGCAAGGGTGTGGCCTCTGGTAAACAAAAAAGGCAAAGCCGGATCTCAAGCTGGGTGGAAGCCTGGTTGTATGGTTTTGTAAACTAAAGATGCAAACAACATCTGTGTAACATCTGTGATTCCATGTCACATGACATATTCTGAGTGCTTCATTGAACTGGCCATGGGGATCTGGGTAGTCCGAAAGGACAGAGAGATGCTGGACACAAGAGTCTCCTGTTTTAGACAGGGCAGGAGAAGGAATGTCAATTAAGGCAATGTTGTCTCGTGGACAGAACACTGGACTGGCCTGAGGAGACATGCGCTCAATTCCCAGCTCTGCCACGGGCTTGATGGGTGACATTGGAAAGTCACGTCCCCTTCCCAGGCTTCAGTTTCCCCACCTGCAAAATGGGGCTAAATTACACTCCTTTGTAAAGCGCTTTGAGATGAAAGGGGCTAGGATTCTTCTTAATTCTTTGCTTAGTTTTGCTTCTTGTAACGAACCGCAAGCCAGCTCCTCCATGAGTGTCAGCGGGCGCAGCAACGCAGCTCCCTTGGAGTTACTCCCACGGGCTAACTCACACCAGCTGAGGATCCGGCCCTGCCTCAAGGAACTTCGCAAAGAGCATTGTTCAAAAAGGAGTGTTTGGCTCTTGAGTGGAGAAGCCATCTGAACCGGGAGGACGACACGTGGGCTTGTGTCAGCGGCTCTGCCAGACAGCACCTCTGATCGGACCCGACTTGTGAGCGATGTCTACAGGAACTGGGTGATGATATTAAAAAGGCAGCCCAGAGGATTCTTCTGTCACCGACTTCCAGGAGAGGCTGCAGAGAGTGGGGTGCAGAACCAGCACATCGTCTGTAGAAGGCTGCACCCCACCCATCTTGCCCTGTTCACGCAAATTAATTGTTTATGGACCAGGAGAGGAACATAAGAAACTGCCACATCAGAACAGCACTTGGTGCATCCAGCCTGGCCGTCTGGCTCTGGCACTGGCCAACGCTGGCTGGTAGGCACACAAATCATCCAATTGCCTAATACTGCAGGAGAAACATTTCTTCCTGGCCACAGACAGCAATCCGTTCATGCCCTACAACATGAGGGCTGAGAGCCTTTGCACTGCGGTTAGCCACGGCGACACCAAGCAAAATAAAATCTTGGGTCTGCGGTGCCGAGGGATCCTGCATGTGCCAAAGTGATCTGCAAACTATGTGCAGGGCTGAAATGCAGCCACTTCTGGGGTGGGGCGTGGCAGCCAAGCAGGAGACAAGGAAGAATCCTGCAACCAACGGAGCTCGGGGTTGGCTGACAGTGGATTCTGGTGCTGGAATTCTGCTTGGTGAGCTGCCAGCCAGGGACCCTGTTGGCACGCAGACGCATCAGCAGGGTTATAATGAAGCCACGGGCCCCCTTTTATCTCAGTGACCCAGATGCCAGCCTATCTGGTGGTTTCTCTGCCCAACATCATTGCAGCCATCCGGTTCGCTAAGGCACCTGCTCGACGCACAGTAACGCGGCTCCTTGGCACTTTCCCCACGTCTGCGGGTTTCTCTTGCCTCACCTCCAGCCCTGCTGACCAGAAGCTGCAGCTGCAGGACTTGCGGCTCTCGGCGACCTTGCCTGGGCCTGCACACGGACTCTTCCTCCAGGGCTCTTGGCTTCAGCAGCTGTCGCCCTCTCTCTGGTTGAAGGAGGAGGCCAAGGGCGTGCAGAGGGCACCTGAACCTGGGCGTGAGCAGCCGAGGCCCATGCGGGGTCTGAGGGCTGTCGCCCTGCGCTGGGGGATCGCCCGCTGGGGAGTCACGGGGACAGGCTCCGCTGGGAGCTGCCTTCTCTGCATGATGGGAGATGTGGGGCGCTGGCAATGCAGCGACAATCTCTGCCCCCTGCAGGGGATCCTCTGGGGCCCATCAGTGGGGCGCTGCACAGGAAGCTTGCCTGTCTCCCCCCTGCTGTGGGGACAGAGGACTCCAGTCTCCAAGGGGCCGATCCGCCTCCTGCCCTCAGTGCCCAGCTCAAGTGCAATGAAGAGAGCGACTGTCCCTGCCCTGGCCCCTGACCAGCAAGCATTGCTCTGCTTTGTTCCTCCCCACAGCAGATGTGGCTCTCCCAGAGCCCAGCCCCCACTCGGTCTCCTGCTCATCCTCCCGACTTGCATTCCGCTTCGTGCCCCCATTGCCAGGGCGATGAGCTGGAATCCGACTGCCCTCTCGCCTGGGAGCCAGACGCCGTCTGCATGGGGCTGAGGACCCAGCAAGGCTCCCAGAGGAGGTGGGAGAAGCATGCACCGCCTGGAAAAGGCAGGACCCTTTCCTTTCCAGCCACTGGAAAAGCTGCTTATCTTGGCAGCAGCCCAGCTCCTGTGCAAATTGGTGTGACCACAGCCGGTGGCAATGGTGAGTCTAGGCCGCAGACACAGCGAGCTCAAGGACCACAGGGTCGGATGTCTGAAGAGAAAAGAAGCAGGGACCATGCAGCCCTAAGTTTCCAGGTCATGGAATAACCACTCAGGAGTATGGGCTCCCCTCCTGGAGCTCAGTAATGATAATGGACTGACTGTGAACTCTGATCTTCGTGCTCCAAGAGCCCAAGCTCCTACCCCTTGAGCTAAAGGAAAATCGCCACAAGGTGTTAGCTGTACTGGGCCTATGACATATGGATGAGCAGTTCTAGTTCCAGCCAACAGCGGGCAGCGGTGTGCATGCACCGCCCATTCAATACTTGTCCTCACACTTCACCGAGCCTTATAAACAGATACCTGCAGGCAGGGCTTGTGTCACTGCCCAGTAATTTAGGACAGGAAGTGAAAGAGGCTCCTGCGTCCAATCCAAACCACCCAGCGGAGTTGGGCGGAAGGATGGAATTCGCCTGTGTTGGAATTGGCCCCCTCCTACTGCCAGCGATGGGGGTGATTTTAGCATCAGCACCCTCCACTCCTGTCCCGCGGCGGCACCGGGCCAGTGCAGATTGCACGGGGACAGGGCGGCTGCCAAGTCAGCAATGCAACCCGACCAGTCTCTTGTTCCAGCCCAGCGGGCGCTCGGAACCCGTCCCAGGGCAGACAATCCTGCGAGCCTCCCTCTCCCACCTGACACAGCAGGGGCTACCATCAGCTGCTGCGTAGGGTGGGTGTTCACATGGGCACGGCTTTAAAGTGAGCTGAGCCCAGCCAGGGCCCCCAACCAGGACAGAGTTCGCCAATCAGCTACACCCAGCTGGAAATCGCCCTCCCGAATGTTTCCTGCGCCCTGGACACCATGTTCCCAGCCACACGGAACAGGTTTGCTTGGCAAAGAGTCCTAGGGGACTTCCTCAGCATTTCCAGACCAGCCCTTTGTTCATTTATCAGCCCAGAACAAAGTCCTAGCAGCGCCGCTCTGGGGGAGAGATCAGGTTAGATGAAAGAACTCCTGATGGTTAAAGAAACAGCCCCACATCCTCTGGCGGGGTGTCCCCACCCGGCTTTGTCTCCCGTCCGGGTTCTCTCTGGTTCTAACTGTCTTATTTCTGGTGTCTTGGCTGCTCTTCCAAACCCAGCCCTTCCCACCCCAGCAGGCAGGAAACTAGCTTCTCAGCTTTGCCCACCTCCCAAGTACGTTTGTTTTCTTGAGCTTCTTCCAGATCTTTATCGTCAGCAAAATCCTGTTCATCACATCTAGGAAACAGGGGAACAAACTCTGGCCTGAGGCAGAGCTGTGAGAGAATAAAGTCATGCCCAAGGGCTCTTCCTTCACAGGCAAATGCCAATCATCGGGCTTGGCTAGGTATGGGTTGTGCCCATTGTCTGGCTGATGAAGCTTTGCATCGACTGTACAGAGCACCTTCCACGTGAGTGGTTTTGCATGGCAGGAGATTCTCATCCGTTTTAACTGATGGGGAAACTGAGGCACAGATCAGGAAAGAGACTCCCCCAGGATCACATCCTGAGCAAGTGACAGAACTGGAAACAGCACCCGGAAGTCCTCATAGTCACGCTACGCCACTGCTCAAATCACGACCAAAGTTCCCTGCTAGAGTCCGGCAGAGAACCCAGGAGTCCTGACGCTAAGTCCCTTCAGTGTGATCACACTCAACGCCCAACAGAACTCAGGTCTCCAGCCCTCTGCTGCTTCAGGGAAGAGTTCCAGCAGTGCGGAGTCCTCAGAAACGGCATGGAAGACCCCGGCCCATGGGGCAGATGGGGCTAGAGCTGCCTGCCCTCCAGGCTCACCGCTGGAGGAGGAGGTTTGGCCAAAACCCGCATGGTAGAGTCTGTGCTGGGCCCCCCTCAGCGCAGGGACCCAAGCAACAAGCACATGCTGTTTATGCCTAAGGCCAGCCCGGGTCCAGGGTGCGCCAGGCTCCAAAGCAGTTCTGCATGGCAGGAGCTCGGAGGCGACCCAGCCAGGCCCAGGGGTCTTCGTCCTCAGCCCCTTGAAGGGAAGCCCCCGAGCCTGAGCTGCGATTCTGGGGAGCCGATTCCTCGCACCAGGCGGGATGAGCTCATCCTGCTGCCGATCATGAATTATTTACGTCTCGCTACAAGAGTTGTGATTGCAGGCTAGGAAACAAAGGGCTCCAAGTGTGCAGGCAGACGGCACTGCTCTGGGAAGGCGGGGGTGCTGCTCCCACAGATGCATGCTCCACTCACACGCACGCACACTCACGCTCACATGTGCAAGCATGCTCTCGCACACGCATTCCCAGCTAAGCACGCTGCCCTGAGGCCCGTGCACACTCAGACCCCTGCACCCAGCAGCACACACACGAGTGTAAGCCAGTCCACATGCACACAGATACACCCGCCGAGTGTGCATGTGAACATACATGCCCGGATATGAACACATGTGGAACAGGAGCACATATAGGATGGGCAGGCGAGAGCCCTAGGCTGCTGCAGTCTGTGGTTTGGGCTTTCTGCCAGTGATGAAAAAACAAAACCTCCACCACCGCCTCTGCAAGGCAGAGCCCCCTGCAATCATCCAGCTGGGGAGGAGCCCAGGGCCTTATATTCCCCCACTGCCGGTCCCACACCCTGCTCCATCCCTGGTGCAATGGGACATCTACAGCTGGCCCCCTCCCCGGCTCAGAGCCGCCTTCGTTTGCAGCTCCAGAGACCAAAACTTAGTGCAAGAAAGTCCTGCCAGAGCTGAGCTGCCCTGCGTGCCGCATCTGCAGCTGCATCATGCCTGGCTTGGCCCCTTCCGCAATCAGGTGCAGCTCCCTGGCTCTGATCAGGAGCCTGTGCTCCAGTCCCTAGCTCTCAGGAAGTCCCACTGCTCCACCGCAAAAGCCTCCTGCAGAGCGTCTTGCTGGGTAACGTAATTGTCTCTCCCGTGGCAGGATCATGTGCCAGCCAGCGAGGTTTGCAGCACTCCTGTTCCAGACTGTGCAGAGAAACGGACGGAGCACGGAATAACAATCCAGAGCCCGTTCCCAGCGCTTCTCCACTGAGCCAAGCACTTTACGAACCTGAATGTAGCAAACCTGACACCCACATGCACACCCACCCCCTCGGGAGGTAGGTAAATAAATATTATCCCCGCTTTCCCCCCAGCACAGGCGGCTGCAGTGTTTTGTCCAAGGTCACAGAACTATCCAGTGGCTGAGGCAGGCAAAGAATTTAGGAGTCCTGCAGGATTCCATTCTCAGTCCCACCTGGAACTCTGGAGTGAAGTGACTCTAGATTAACTCGTGTGTAAATGGGAGCAAAATCTGGCCTGTTAGAAATACTGGGTCAGACTCCTCTGGCGTGACTCCCTTGGAACCAATGACCGCTCACACTGGTGCCCTGGGGCTGGCTCGCTGCTTTGAAGCCAGTTTAGCTGCATTTCCCTTTCCCATTCATCCCAGCCCCTGTGGCCCGGCTCCCGTGCAGCTAACCTTGGGCTCGCCACACTAAGGTCATTGAAGTCGCAGAGCTCTTTGGTACCAACACATCGCCAGCCCCAGGCGCCCAGGGAAGTCAAGGGACACCCATTGCTGCTGTTCGCTAGGATCTAATCACCAGTTACACCCTGACAGAGACGCCCATTTCCTGGGAGGACATAAATTGGGTCACACGCTCTGCAGCTCCCTTGTCCCCTGCCAGCGTTCGGTGCGGGGTTTTTTCCCTCGTCTCCCTTTGTCCCCCCATCCCTGCCGCGCTCGGCCATGACTTCTCTCTCCCCCTTTTCTCGGTGGGGGACACTTGCCCTCAGTGGATCCCTTTGGCCTTGAGCAGAACCAACATGCCCCCCGGCGCCCTGACCCGTGAGGCCCAGGCGCTGATGGAGGCCACTTGGGCCGGGACATTTTGCGCCCCCCCGGCCCGCTCCCCCCGTGCCCAGCCAGCTCCCCCCAACTGCTCCCCAGGTACAGCCGCCCCGGGGGGCACCGGCAGGGCGGCGCGTCTCCCCCCTGGCCCTGGGAAGGGGCCCCAGGGAGACAGGCGCGAGCAGCCCTGCTGGCCTCGGCTGCGCCCCCCGGGGCTCGGCTGCGGGCTGGGGCCCCGGGGACCCCGGGGACAGGACCCGCCGGGCAGGAGCCAGGAGCGGCTCCGGCGCATCCTCGGCTCGGGGCTCGCCCGGCCGCATTTCACCCGGCCCCGACCTACCCAAGACCCCGGCCGGGGCCGGCTCCGCGTCCGCCGGGGCTCGCCGCTGCCGCTCGCCCTCCTGCGCGCCCGGGCCCGGCGCGCCGCTCTCGGGCATCCTGGCGAGCCGCGGCCCCGGGGCTCAGCG
>ML675700.1:11528763-11557352 GCA_007922155.1 Mesoclemmys tuberculata
GCACAGGCAGCAGGGGACTGGCACTGGGGCGGAGCTGGACGTGGAACCCAGGCGTTCTGATCCCAAGTCCCCTGCTCTAAGCATCAGGCAACACTCCCCCTTCTCGGCCCAGTATCAGAGGCAGAAAGTCAGCGGCAGAGCTGAGAGAAGGACCCAGGAGTCGTGGCTCCCAGCCCACCCTTCTCTGGCCCCTGGTTCCCACTTTCCTCCCAGTCCCCTTGCTCCGGGGACCAGGCCATACGCTTTCCCTTTCCCCCCTCCCAGGCTTACACATTGCTTGGTTCCTGCCTTGACCCGAGATTGCTTTCAGCCCTAGAGGTTATGCTGTTATTTCTAGAGCTGAGCCAGGGTAGAAATACATGCAGGTAACCTGACCTGGGCAGCGGCTCCAGAATGCCTTGCTAATTTTTAATGAGCCATTTATAAATCGTCTCTGCTTCCCTGGCATAGCTCTCTCAGCACCTCTCTGCACCCCTCACAGCTCCTGGGGGAGATTCTGCGGGGTAATTCTTTTTGAAGGTGCCAGTAAATACAGGCCTAACTCACACACCCTCACCACCATCTCTTGCTTTAGTGCAGCCCCGTGCATGGGCCATGCCATACTTGACAATCTAGAGGGTTACACGTTCCAACGCAGGCATCTGATTCTGATACGCAGTTACCCGGCATGTGTGGAGAACGGCCGAGTGCTCCTGTTCTGCAAGCACCACGATATGTGAGAGCGTGGCTGTTATGGTTGGTTTTAAATGCAAGTCTTGCCCAATTTCCTCTGTGCGTTGAGCAGCCAGTCGGTGGCTATTTTAGTGCAGTGCATTTGGTGCCAGATCTGACAGAGCCCATGGATGGCCCCATAAAGGGGGATTGTTTTTCCTTACGTGCTTTTTCATTTTTTGGTGGGGTCGCATTTTTGGAAGATGGGGCCCTTTGCCTCTCAGGATACACAGCCCCAGGTCAGGGGACCTGGCTGACTCCAAGAGTGTGTGCATGGGAATGGGACATGGAGTCTTTCACCACTACGGGGCACCAGCTCCAATCTCACCCCAGGTCAAGGGGCTCAGGAACTGGGATATGGGGAATTTCCCCCCTAGGGCATGAGTTCGAATGTGGCCCCAGGTTGGGGGACTGGCTGGCTCAAGAGGATCGAGGACCGGATATGGGTCTTTTCCCCTCTAGGGCACCAGTTCAGTCCAGTCTGTCTAATCTATCTCCATCCTGAGCGCCTTGCCTCTCTGGGATTTCTGTGGGTACAGCGTCTGAGTATGGCAGGCGTGGTTAGACAGAAAGATCAGGAAGGTGTTAATCAAAGACCAAAACCTCTGCCTGCTGCCCTAACAAACATTGACAACTGCACCGCAATCAGACACCTGTGGCAGAACCACCCCCGCAGCCGTCAGTTCTGCATTTTTGCCATGTGTATTTCTCCCCCCTCCCCCCATGCGGTTAAAATTTCCTAGGTACTCCTGTGGTGCTCGTTCCTGTAGCATGCCGCGGTTCACAGTCCCTGCGGGATCCGTCCTCACAGCAGCTCTGTGGGCAAGGGCGTGCTGCGTGTGCGATTCCTACTTCGCAGCTGGGGAATGGAGGCGCAGGGTACATAAAGGCCTGGTTGGCACTAAAAAATGCAGATTGCGGCAGCCACGTTGCTCAGGTGTGCAAACAAGGCACGCCCTGAGAGACACAGCTGTGGTGGCAGAACAGCCAGATGGGCCCCTCCCATGGCAGCACCACCCACAGCACTCCCCTCCCCCGCCCAGCACCGAAATTCTCATTGGCACCGTTGGGAGAGGAGGTTGAGGGCAGGACTGGGGAGCACACCATCCCTGCACTCACCCCCCAGCAGAGGCTCCTGTGTCCCCCAGGGCTGGGCTCGATGGCGCCTGGCTCCAGATGTTGCAGCCTGCTGTGCGGGGTTGCAGTCCCACTCAGTCTGGCACCAAAGCTGACCCAGGCTGTGGCCCCAGGCACTAGGTTGCAATGCCCGGTGCAGGGCGCTGGCAGGACACAGGAGCCCTTGGAGTTGCCACTCAGGTGAGTTGCAGCCGCAGAAAAGCATCACGACCGAACAGAAAATGACATGCTCTGTGGCTTTCTTTCGCACCATTACAGATCTGCAGCCTTAATAATAATACAAACCTCAGCGCCTTCTGGGGCTCCCTAAGTTGCATAGCCCCCGTGCACCTACACCAGCTGTCCTCTTCAGTGAGACGGCATGTAGCTGCGCTGACCTGTAGACACAGCTAGGTCAGCGGAGGATGCTTTTGTAGCTACCGCTGCTCGGGCAGGTGGAGTTCCCACAGTGATGGAAAGACCCCTTCTGTCACATAGTGTGTGTCTACAGTACAGGGCTACAGGAGCACAGCTGTAGCACAAGCCCCCAAGGGACCTGCCCAAGGCCACAGAGAATTCTGGGCTCTTGAGCCACAGTTTGGTACCCACTGGCCCAGAGTTCCTGCCCCAGACACCTGCGGTTCTCAAACACAAGCTTTGGCTCCTGTTATCCTCCACAGGGAGAGAGCTGGGCTCTGTCCTGTCTTGCAGGACTCGGCTCTGCCTTGCTCCCAGCTTCTTCCCAACTCCAGAGTCTTTATTCTCTTTGGGGACATAAGCAGTGGAGAGAATCCGCTTGAATTCCCAGCTCCCACAAGGAGTTTGCAGCCCGAGCTGGGAGTGAGATCGTCTCTTGACTTGAGAGATCCAGGATGGCCAGCCTGGGAGCCCTGATAACATTTTCACGGAGCCTCCTGCTCTGACAAGAGCTGCCTGGACACCGTCAGACCGTTCTGCACTAGTTGTTGGATGCTGTGCTTCCCAGCCAGCATGGCTGTGGGCCCCAGGGGGGAGTTTCCCCCCGTCTTTCCCTCTTTCATCAGGCTGGAATGTAGCATCTTGTCTCTTACACCAAGGGCAGCACAACACGCAGTGAGTTGCCATTTCTGACTGACCTTGCAATTGATCAGCTCTGGGCTGGCCCAGCCACTGACACTTCAGGAAATGCCGACTTGATTGTTCATTAGCCTCTTTGCTGCCCAATGGGCCAGGCGCTCACCTGGCCAGCCCCATGCAGCTGCGGTTTCAATGGCACATGGGAACACCCAAGCAATGGGGCAGCAGGAAGGAGTTAATGAGAAAATCTAGCCTCCGCCAAGTGACTCATGCTAAATAAACCTCCTGCCCTTAATCTCAGGAAGAAGGAAAGAAAAAATTAAAAAAGGGAGCACCTGAGTTAACGGGGATGCAGCAGGTGGTGGAAATTAGGCATGCTTAGTGGGGTGAGGAGGGGACCTAGCCAGGGAAGCAGTTTTTCTTGGATCCCGCTATACAGAACCAATGGAGCATGATTTCAGGGCCAGGGAATGTCTGATATTTTATTTAAGCCTGGAAAAAGCCTTAAGAGGAGAGGCGGCCTCAGCAGGACTTGGCCCGGGAGTCCATGCACAAACCAATCTCATCTTGTGTCCTTTTCCCTGACGGGGCAGCTGTCTTTGCATCCTGGGGCAGTGCCACCAGGTCACTAATCCGGGAGGGTGGAGCTGCCCCAGGGATGGGTGAGATCATCTTGTTTTGCAGCATATGATCAAAAAGGCTTCCTGGATCTATCCGTTCACTGCAATAAACAATTCACCCTCGTCTCTTCTCGGCCTATGGGAATCCCCCCAATGAAACACACGAGATCAAAGGCAGATCTCTTTCTCTCCCCAGTTAATCTGTTCATTTTTTAAACAATGCCAGAAATGAGTATCTCTGCTTAGGGGCAGGGATAAGCGGGTTTCCAAACAGCGCCTCGGCCTGGGCTCTGAAGTGGTGCCTGGCGTTCTGCACCGCGGCGTTCGGATTCCCTCGGGCAGAGAGCATGAGCCGGTGCAAATGCAGGCCCCGGGCTCAGCCCCCATTCGGTGGCACAGAGCTGAGCTCCCGGGTGCAGGGGCTAAATGGCATCGCCCCAGAAATGCCATTCCCGCAAGGGGGAAGCCGTGGAGGGACAACCTGGCCTTGTAACAGGAGGGCTGGGAACCAGCTGCCCCATCAGCGGGCGGAGGCAGGGCTGGGAAGCAGCTGGTAGCCAACCCTAACCCGGCCGGGCTTGTTGGCTGTGTGGACGCGCTTAGCCCCAGCTGGTCAGCAAGGCAGCTCCGCCCCTTTCTTGGTTCTTGACCAATCCGCGTGCAGAGGAGGCGGGGCTTCCTGCCCACACGTGAGGCCGTGGCGCGCGTCAGCTGGTGCTGGCGGAAACAGGCCGGGCTGGGGGCTCGCGGCGGCAGCTTCCCGGCTCCGCGGGCAGGATCCGGCCCCCCCGTGTGCGGGGCTGGGGGCGGGGCTTGCTCTCCCCTCCCCCCCCAGCTGCTGCCCCTGCCGGGGGGCCATGTGGCCTGGCACGTGGGGGAAGGTGTTTGCAGGGCTCCGCCTGGCTGCGCCCCGTGCTGCGCTCAGGTGGGGGGCTGGGGGGCTGTGTGTGTGTGGTGGGGGGGTGTGGGTGTGTGGGGAGGGTCTGGGGGGTCTATGTGTGTGGGGTCTGGGGGTCTGTTGGTGTGGGTCTGGGGGTGTGTGGGGGGGATCTATGTGTGGGGCTCTGGGTCTGTGTCTGAGTGTGGGGGGGTCTGTGTGTATGGCGTGTCTGGCCTGGGTTAGCCCCGGGGGTTGCAGCAGCAGCTGGGATCCGCTGGGTCTGCCTGGGCTTGCCCGGAGTCCCCAGCTCCGTCCCCACGCCTGGGGCACAGCAGGGCAAGGGGGGGGCTGCGTGGCCTGGAGCCGGTGGTTCCTGGGGGTCTGCATTGTGGATTCTGGGGCATGCAGTGCCAGCCCGCCCCTTGGGGCACTGGACAGGATGGGATCTGAACCGCCCGGCGGCTTGGCTGAGCTCGGGGGGGCTGGGGCGGTGCCGTAACTGCAGTGCCCCGAGTGGCCGTGATTTCGGGGCTGGCACACGCAGGCCTGCACGCTTGTTCCAGCTGGCCGTGAACAGCAACAATCCCATTGCCCAGCGTCGGCGCTTGCCCAGGGGGTGATGGTTCCCCTCGGCCTGGCAGGAGCCCTGGCTGCAGCCCCAGGGTTGGCTGGAAGGGAGGACCTTGGGTGCTGGATCCAGCCGTGGGCCAGTGACCGGGCCTGGGTGCTGGGGATCTCAGGCCCCTCACGTGTGTGCCATCTCACTTCTGGGTTTTGGCTCTGTTTGTTTTCAGGCTGTCCACACGGTTCTACTGCCCTGCTGGGAAGAGAGACACCATCTTCGCCTTGTCTTCAGGCCATGGGAAGTGCGGCGTGGCCGTGATCCGGACCAGCGGCCCTGCCAGTGGCCCTGCCCTGCGGAGTCTAACCAGGCAGCAGGAGTTGCCCCCACCTAGAGCCGTCGCCTTGCGGAGGATCCGCGACCCCAGCTCTGCGGAGACCCTCGACAGGGGCCTGGTCATCTGGTTCCCAGGTAAGAGCTGAAGACTGCAGCAGGCTCTCTGGGGGGGCCCTGAGACCTTGCACCTGGGGGGACTTTTGGGCATCTCCCCACCTTGGATTCACATAGGAAGTGCCAAGCAGTTAGTGCAGGGGTTGGCAACCTACCGCGGCTGAAGAGCCGCATGCGGCTCCGGAGCCGTGGGTTGCCGACCCCTGAGTCAGTGAGATGCAAGGGGATATTGAGTCTGTGCTGCAAACCGTAACATTTCTTTGGCTCTTCCCGCCTTTCCTAGCTGGCCGGAAACTGCTCCTTGTTGGGAGCTTCCCAGTAATAAACCCCTGGCACCGACCAGCTTTGCCCGCACAGACTGCGTTTGTTCCTGCAGCCTCTGTTCGCACGCATCTGCAGTTCCTAGCGCTAACCTGACCGTGCTCGGGCACTCGCAGTAAGGTCTCCGGCTTCATGCATGTTTATTCCACAGCCCTGCTTGCTCCCCCAGGATGCCCCCTTCCCCCCTACCAGGCGTGATTCCCAATCGCTTTCTCCCTGGGTGTATTTTCAAGTTCTCCCGGTCGCTGCCCCAAAGATGAGCTCCTGCAAAATGACGTTCAGGGCGTGACCCTCCCAGGGGACCTTGCGCTGACCTCAGCTGGGGTCCTGCAAGCAGCGAGCTTTCAGGATCAGATCCAGAATGGAGGCTGGTAACATCTGGCAGCGGGTAGCAAAGCCCACGTCATTGTGACCATCTCTGGGCTGGGTCTCTCTGTCTGGCATTGTGCTGACACTAGATGCCAGGGCCGGCATTGTCCCTCACACCACCTGTGCCAGGCCAGGTCTGGGAGGGGTTTTGGTGCAGGCTTGGTCTCCCTTTGTTTGCGTGTGGGGTGGGGCTGGCGAGATGATGGGTTTTCATTTTTCTGATAAACCTGCAGCCTCTTTCTCAACTCTGCTGCATGTGACGGAATTGCTTAACTCTGTGTGTCATAAGCCCTATACAGAAAGCAGCTAATAGGGAGTTTTCCTTCTGGAGCAGGAAGATCCCAGCCTCCACGAGGCTTCAAGGTGGTCATGAGTTTCTTATCGCATTTACAAACAGGATTGCGTGCTCCGGTCTACTCCATGTACCCATACCCCCTCCCCCTTTTTTCTATTCTTGAGCACTTTGGTGTGAAAACAAGATCTTTGCTCCCTCATTTATTCCCCACCCAGTCCCAAGAGGCTGCCAGCGAGCAGCTGGGATGTTGCAGCCCGGGGAGGAATAAACACTTGACACACAGGTACAGAGCGGTGCCTCCCAGAAAGCACACGTGGCCCGGGCAGAATTCCAAAATCTCCCAGCGAGTGTGAGTGGCTCTTCGTGGAACACCGAGATGTTCCCAGCTGCAGGGAATCTTTCTTCCTTGCTGCTAAGCGCGGGGAAAGTCTGTGGGGGCCTTGACCTCCTCGGCAATGAGAGAGGCTGGGGATGGCTGCCACCACCACCATAATTACTAACGAGCCAGTCTCCTGTTCCCCTTTCAGCGCTCCCATGAGATGCCGTCTGTCCTTAGCTGGGGCAGCAGTTTCAGGAATTGAATCCGGGACGTCTGCAGCTAACAAATCCATGTCTCTCTTGCCTCAGCTCGGGTGCCTTAGCTCAACCTCGGCAGCAGTAGCTGCCTGTGCACAGAGTGTCCTCCAGAGGGGCGCAAAGTGCTGCACAGCTGAGCGCGCCTGGCACACGTGACTGTGTTTTCGTGGGCTCTGGGGAGCCAGGCAAAGCTGATCTGGGTGCTTGCCACAGGGGTGGGACCAGGGAACGGTGTGGGTGACTCAATACGGGGCTCTTCCCATGGCCAGTACAGACCCCCGGGCCTCAGCTTGGTTCTAGGAGGTGCTGTGCTCCGAGAGGGGAGTGGAGCGAGGGCTGGAATTTCAAGAGCACGGGCTGGGTTCCCACCAGGGCAAGGGTCCCGTGTGGAGAAATGGGGGGGGCCAGGTATCTAGGAGTTCAGCTTGTTGGGTGCTGGGCATTCTTGGAAAGCCAGCCCCAGGTGCGGGTGCGGAGCCGCTGGCAATCTGCGCCCCCGGCGCATCTTGCAAGAGCAGGGACGTTAAACTCTGGTCCGTGCCCCCGGCACTTCCAAAGGATTCTTCTTTGCTCCCTGCTAAGCCCTTGCGTGCCATCACTGTGCACTGTCCGACAAGCTGCCCTGCTCCACCCAGAGGTGGCTGCCTTTTAGTGGTGGGAGGCAATTTGTAGAAGACTCTGCGTGTGAACGCCCCTTTCAGGAGAGCCCCTCCCGGTCCCTAATCGCTGTCTGGTTCTTTCCTGCTGCTGGAGCTTTGGATTCCTTCTCAGCTCTCGTTAGTCTCAGAGCCGTCTGTCCCTTCCCCGCAGCACCAACGTCCTTGTTCTCCTTGATGGGCCCACGTCCTGGTGCTGAGACAAGAATAGCTCCTCTAACGTTTAACCCCAGGCCCGCTCCAGTCAGGCGGCTCCCTTCCCGAGGGCCCCAGGGGAGAGCGGCCTCTGACAGGCTCTGTGCTTTGCAGGACCCTGCAGTTTCACCGGGGAGGACTGTGCCGAGCTGCATGTCCATGGGGGGCCGGCAGTGGTGAGCGGCGTGCTTCAGGCCTTGGGTGAGTGTCTTTCTGTCCCTTTAAAAATTGACGAGCCAGATTCTCTGTCCCTGCTGCACTCTGGGCCTTGGAGGGGTAGAAATGGCCCCTGTGCAGTGGGGGGATACCCTGGCAGGGGTTGAGCTGGGCATCGGAGCCCTCACCCGGGCATCGGGGCGGATCAGGGGTCTGGCCAGAGCATGCCGTGGCTGTTCTTTGTATCTCGGTGCCCGGGCGGGGGGAGCAGAGCATGAGGCAAAGTTGCTGGAGGCTGCAACTGACAAGAGACCGGGCACGGGTCCTGGGTGTTCCCAGAATCTGGCCCCAGCGTGCATCGATTCTCCTTCTGGGCTGACACCCTGCAGAGGGGAGCTCTCTCCTCCCAGGGCAGAGGCAGCTGGCTCAGCCCTGCCAGGGCCAGGCCGTACGAGGCTGGGTGTGATCCCCTGGATGGCCCCGCTCAGCTTTTCCGTGTGTGGTTTTTGCAGGGCGCCTGCCCGGCCTGCGCCCGGCTGACCCCGGCGAGTTCACCAAGCGGGCTTTCCAGAATGGCAAGCTGGGCCTGACCGAGGTGGAGGGGCTGGGAGATCTGATCCACGCTGAGACGGAGGCCCAGAGGAGGCAGGCCCTGCGGCAGATGGAGGGGGAGCTGGGGCAGCTGTACCAGCGCTGGAGCGAAGAGCTCACCAAGGCAAGGGCCCCCCGCCCCCAAGCAGGGCGCCTGAACCCTGTGTTGGGAGCAGAGGGAGGCAGCATGGCTAGCGGCATGGCTTGGAAGGCGGGACTCCGGGCTTCTGTTCCTGGCTCTGCCACTGACTCCTGGGGTGACCTTGACTGAGTCACTCCATCCCTCCGAGCCTCAGTTTCCCCCTCAGTTTGGGGGGTGCTGGTACCTGCTCTCCTTTGCAAAAGGCTTTGAGCTCTGTGGGTGCAGAGGAGTTAAATTTTCCTGCACCAAGTGACGTTACCCCTGCATTCAGCCGTGCCTGATTCCGATCGCCCCCAAACAGGGTGAGACTCAAAATGGGCCCAGCCTGTGCCAGCCCCAGCCCGGCTCTGGCAGTGCCAGGGTAATGCTAAAGGGTGACGTGGTGGGGTCTCAGCCTGGAGTGGGCTGGGAGTCGGGACGCCTAGGCTCTGCTCCCCACTCAGACACCAGTGCCTTCGGCCAAGTGGCATCCTCCCTCTGGGTCTCCGTGTCCCCGGCTCTAGCCCCGCGCCTGCTGTGAGACCCCAGGCGGGAAGCGCTAGTGAAGGGCGAAGTGTTGGTGGCTGCTACAGGGCTGCTGAACCCGTGCCCTGGGTGGGTTCCGCACCAGCAGGAGCCGGAGATGGGTCTGCGGCTCTGGTTGCTGAGCTCAGCTTCCAGCCAGGGGTCGGGTTTGCCGATCGCCACGGCTGAATTCTGCAGCCGGAGCCGTGTGGGGCCCAGCGTGGGCACAGGAGTCTGGGCTGACTGCAGGATCCCCCTTAGGCTCTGGCCCACGTGGAAGCTTTTATTGACTTCAGCGAAGACGACAACCTGGAGGAGGGAGTGCTGGCTCGAGGTGAGTGGTGGTTTTCCCATGAAACCAGCAGGGCCGTGTCCGCCTGTGCCTCGCACCTCGTGCCGTCCCTTGCACCAGGGTGAAGCAGGGCTAAGAAGCGGCTGTGGCAGCGCCCCCCCACCGTTACGCTGGCGTGAATGACGACCCGGGGGGCCCAGCAGCGGTGAGCAGGTTTCTAGGGCCCTGCAGATCTGTCCCTGACTCCTCAGCGTGTTAAACAGCAAAGGCTTCTGAGAAATCTGAATTTCCTCTGGCACCGTCTGTACCGGACGCAAGCCAGGCCACAGAACCATCACGCCTCACCTTCAGGCTGTGCGGGGCCTGAATCACGTGCCTGTCCTGCTTGGCCGGAGCCTGCGGGCAGAGGGGGGCGAAATGGGGCCCAACCTTAGTGCAGGCTGCTTGCCCAGGGCTCCGTTTCCTCCTGCCCCTGTTCGGTTTCACGTGGCACCGCACGGCCCTTGTGGCTGGGTTTCCATCGCTGCAGGGGGACGAGTTTAAACGCTGGGGAGGGAGCCGCGTGTGTCATTTTTCAAGCTTTCCAGTCAGTTACCGTTTCATTTGGTAAAATCCCCTTGATTTCATACCAAAGTGGAGCTGGTGGTCGATTGAGGTGTTGATCTGGTTGTGGCACTGCACTAGGACTGGTTCGGTTCAATTCCTAGCTCTGCCACAGGCTCCCTGTGTGACCTGGGGCAAGTCACTTAATTGACCCTGAGTTTCCGTTTCCATCTGAGGGGAGGTGGTGGTGGGGGGGTGACGATCCTCCCTTTGTCTCCCCAGACTGAGTGCTTTTTGGGGCAGGGATAGCGTCTGTGCAGGACGGGGGCCCTGATCTCAGGCGAGGTCTGGTTGTCGCCTGGCACGACAGGGCCCTGATCTCGGGCGCGGCGTCTCTTTAGGTGCTACCATAACATGAGCGCAGCCTCCCCAGGCCCCTCTCCCCCATGTGGGGCTGGCTACAGGATTGGGGCCGCTGGGTTTGTCCATCTGCATTCTTTTAATTTCACTTTGCTTTCCCCCTCCTCTCTCTGGGGTGCCGACCCGGTCTCAGTGGACGCTGCCGTACAGACGCTGCAGGGGGAGGTAACGGGGCACCTGCAGGACGGGCGGCGCGGAGAGCGGCTGCGCGGGGGAGTCCACGTGGTGATCGCCGGCCCCACCAACGCTGGCAAAAGCAGCCTGCTGAACATCCTGTGTGAGTCGGGGCGGGAGCCTCCGCCCACAGCTCGTGGCGTCTCGGCCATCCACAGGACAGCTCTGTCCCGGGCTGGCTAGACGGCCCACGAGAAGGGCCCTTCGTTCAGAACAGGGACAGTCCCTCTGAGAGCTTCCCACCCCGGTGGGTGCAGCTGGAGACACTGGGGGCTGATTCCCTGAGGTGCTGGTCCCTGTAGCACCCGCTGATTGGGGGCACCTGGCACTGCTAGAGTTGGGCCCAAAGCGGCTCCGGCCAGGTGTCTGCGCTGGTAGCCCCGGGGGATCAGTGGCTATGGCTGAATGGGAGGCGGGGGGGCGAGGCTCTGGGTCAGGGCACAAGCCCCTGGGGGGGGGGTTGTGAGTTGCTTAGCTGAGGACAGACGCTGCTGTGGGGGCTAATGAGAAACCGTCTCAATTCTGCTGTGTCGGGGAAACTCGCTGGAAGGCTCTGCGTGCTCACTAGATGGCAGCACGGGTCCCCGTGAGCCAAATTTCACACCCGTTCTCAGTGTAACCGGCTGCTGTTTGGCCAGCTGGGCCCCCACCCAAGGGGCTGGGGACTTGGCGTTGGCCGCCTCCTTCCCTTCCCCCTGGCTAGAGCATGAAGGACTACAGGCGTCATGCGGGGGGGCCTCCCTCTGAACGGGTTAGGCTGGGGAACTGCTGGTCCCAGCCTCCCCACTTCTCTGCTGCTGTCCCTTTTGGGTGCCTGGGATCTCCCAGAGCAGCCGCTGGCGAAGGCCCTGGGAGAGGTGGGGGGCCAGGGCCCTGGTCTTACGGATCGGGACTGGGGGAGGCGTGGCTGGCAGGGGCACCCCAGTGCTGAGGGGCTCCTTTCAGGATCACTCCCCCACCCCCCAACTGCCCTGCTCTCCCCCTCGGTCTGTCCATCTAGGCCGGAGGCCCGTGGCCATCGTGTCCCCCATTGCGGGGACGACGCGGGACGTGGTGGAGTCGGCTCTGAACATCGGCGGCTACCCCGTGGTGCTGAGCGACACGGCTGGGCTGCGGGAGACCCAGGATGCCGTGGAGCAGGAGGGCATGAGCCGGGCGCGGGAGAGGTGAGGCAGGGCGGGCTGGGATTGAAGGGCACCGGAAGGGCTGGGGGAGCAGGGGGCTGTGGGTCAGGGCCCCCACCCTTGAGAGACATGCTGCCTCTCTGTCCTGTCTGTCTGGACTCTCGCGGGTGGGGGGATGCGCTGGCCAGGGAGGCTCCCAGACCTTCTCACTCCAGCTGTGATGGGGGCTGGGACCCACCCCTTTCCGGAGCCGGGGGGGAGGGGGGGCACAGTGACAGGACAGGGTAGAGTCATGCTCTGTGCCTTCTTGAACCATAAACCCCATGTTTGCCATCCATGGGGCGCAAACGCCACCTCTTCAGCTGCTGCCGCTCCCAGGGTGCGTCTGGGGTCCCTCCAGGGCCTAGGGTTGAGCTGTTGGGGGTGGAGACGGTCCCCCTGGAAGCCTGTCTCCACAGCCCTTCTCCCCTCCAGGCTGCAGCGAGCGGACGTGGTGCTGGCTGTGCTGCCCGCGGTGGACTTTGCCCCAGAGCCTGGCTGCCTCGCTGATGCCCTGAGAGCCGTCCTGCCCCCGGGAGCTCCAGCCCTGTGGGCTCCCTGCATCCTGGTGCTGAACAAAGCTGACCTGCTGGAGGAGGGGCAGGGGGGAGCCCTGCTAGGAGCCTGCCGGGAGGGGGCACTGCCCCCCGCCTGCTTGCTCTCCTGCAAGTCCGGCGAGAGCATCGACCACCTCCTGAGCCTGCTGGCGGTGCAGCTGGAGCAGATGTGAGTGGGGGGGGGATGGGGAGGTGTTCAGGTGATGGGGGAGGGGCAGAAGTGGCTGGGACACGCTGGGCCATGCCTTGGAGGTGGCGTCTGCTGGGACAGGCCTTGGGGGTGGCTGTGGAGGTGCCGGGGGACGCTGTGATAGCACCCACTGCGGCCAGGGGGGGTGTCTGGTGGCCTGGAGCAGGGCTGTGGGGAGAAGCTGCCATTGAAAATCAGGGGTGACGCTGCAAACTCTCCGGGGTGTTAATTCGGCTGCAGGCTTGGCTGTAAACATGGGAGCGTTGCCCAGCTGACTGAGGAATGCCCTCCCCTCTGCCTCCCTGCAGCGCCCAGACCCACGGAGTCTCGGGAGCCAGGCCCAAGTGGACTGAGGCTTTTTTCTCTGGAAGCCACATGTGAGCTTGGCCCCCGTGTGCTGGGCACCGCATGGACGGAGAGAGGCTCTGCCCCACAGCGCCCGCAGCCCAAATAGAGAAAGGGGGGAGGGGAAACTGAGGCACACAGTGAAGTGACTCACCCCACAGGTGCCAGCAGAGCTGGACATAGAACCAGCTCTCCGGCCCCTAGCCCGCTGCTCTGTCCACTGGATCGTACAGCTTCCTTCAAATAACGAAACTGCTTAGCAGGTCGCAGGTCTGGAAAAGAAAAAACAAAACAAAAAAACCCAGAACAGCTAGAACTTGCCAAGAGCTTTGAGATGCCTCCGGTTTCCAGCTGTTCCCGACAGCAAAGCTGGCTCTCAGCCCTGCCCTGCCCCCTCAGGCCTGCTGTCCCCAGCTCAGGGGGGCCGGGGTGGCCTTGGGGGGGTTGGAAATGGAGATGTTTCAGCTCCTTGGCTCGTTCAAACTGAGCCCGCTTGCTGAGTGGTTGGAAGATGGGCTTGGATCCTGCTATGTTGCATGGAGGCGTTTCCTTGCTGTCGAGTGACTGCAAAGGAAAACAGGTCCCGCACACCCTGTGTCCAAGGTCTATGGCCCCCCCTCCCCAGGCTCTACTTTGGTGGTGGGGGGATTAGGCCTTGCCTCTGGAGCGAGGGACTCGCTCTCCAGTGCAAGCAGTGCGGTGTGTATGACACACAGCAGTGCAGAGGGCAGCAGTGTCACCACCTGAGCCAAGCATCTCTGTGGTCTCCTAAGTGAGCCAGGCTGCGGGCCTGACCCCTCTTTTGTCTGCCAGGTGCGGCAACCCCCTGGCTGGCTCCCCGAGCCTGACGCAGGCCAGGCACCGCCTCCACCTCACCAGCTGCCTGGGCTCGCTGGGCCGGTACCACAGCTACAAGCCCCTGGATCTGGTGCTGGCGGCCGAGGAGCTGCGGCTGGCCCGTAGGCACCTGGGGAAGATCACGGGCCGAGTCAGCGCCGAGGAGATCCTGGATATCGTCTTCAGGGACTTTTGTGTGGGGAAGTGAGAGGCGCTGGGGGAAGAGCGAGGGGCTATTTCAGCCGAGACACGCTGGGCGTGGGAGCCGGGGGGCTGTGAGTTGCATCAGCGTGATGAGCGTGCAGGACTCGGCTTTGCTCTGCCAGCGCTTGCCTCCAGTGTGGCAGTCGTGGACGCCAGACCTGGAGTAGCTGGAGTTTGGGGACTGAAGGGGAGCGGCAGAGGTCAGCGGGGCAAGGGCAGCCTGGGGCAGGGAGAGCGAGGGGCTGCGGGGCCAGACTGAGTGGCAGTGGCAGAGCTGTGGCTGCAGAGGGGGGCACAGAAGGCAGAGTACGGACCCCTCCTGGGCCTGCAGCCTGACTCCCGGGCTGTTTGGCCCCTGTTGTGTTTATTTATTAAACTGTCCCCTGGTCCCTTTCCCTGACCTTCGGTCTGTTCTCTCCCGCCAGCGTGAGGCAGGTGGAAGCAACCACTGGCCTGGCGGACAATGGGAGATCACCCTGCCGGGGAGGGGGGAACTCTTTTCCTTCTTTCCAGTGTGCACTTGGCCCTGGCGGAGGAAAGGGGGGTGACTGGGTTGGCCAGTGCTCTGTAGAGCCCCAAGGAACTGGGATGGGAGGTCCCCTCTAACACGCAGGGTTCATGATGGTTTGCCAGTGCACTGTCCTACAACCCTCTGCTCATGGGAGGCTGAATCTGTTCACAGCCCCAGTTTGCAGGGGGGAAGCTGAGGCACGGAGGAGGGCATCTCCCTGTTGGGAGCCAGCCGTGTGCTCGGAGCTATACGGGTCCTTGGGCTGTGGTCACCAGCAGGGCAAGGGGCGTAACCGCCCTGGCGGGGGGGTTCACAAGGAATGGTGCCTGGGCTAGGCAGGTTCTCCTACAGTGGAGACGTGTTTCCCCCGAGCCCAGGGCCGAGGTGTGCGAAGGTTTGTTCCTAGAGTAACCAGTGGGGGGCAGAGCAAGGCAGGGCTGTTCCTCTCCAGGCAAGACTGGTCCAAGCAGCAACCCTAGCCTCCAACCTGCCCGGAGTGGGGGGGTCAGCCCCCCTAGCCTCAGTGGGGTTATATGCGGGAGGCCAATGAGATGAGGGATCCTGTGTGTGGCAGATCTTCCCTGCCTTTCTGCCACAGGGTGGGGGGTGTTTCCGGAGCTGGGGGGCCCTCTGTGAGCCGTGGAAAAAGGGGGGGCTGGAAGCAGTTCTGCTTCCTGGGGAGGAGAGTAAACAAGGCTCTCGAGCGGTTGGAAGGGAAAAACCGGCCTGAACTCCATGTCCCGGGGCAGCGTCTCCCTATCAATCAGTGCTGGGAAAGCCAGGGCCCTTCCTAGGGGGAGGTGTGAGCCGCAGGCTGCAAGGCCAGGCTCAGCGAACGCCCCCAACACCCCTGCAGACGGGGGCGTGGCTGCGGGAGCCCTGCCTGAAATGGGGGGGGGGGGACGGGACAGCTGTCCCGTCACCACTGAGGGCATGGGCCAGGCCTGTGCTCCCAGTGGGCCTCGCGGTGGCAGCAAGGCTTAAACTCAGGTTCCCTCTGTGCTGTGACCACTGGAGCTGAGGGAGAATCCCTGTTAGCTGTACAGGGCGTATGACACACAGGGGAGAGTCCAGCCAGCAGAGGTGTATCTAGGGTCTGGTACCTTTACAGGTTGATGGGGTGTTCCAGGCGTATTCCCTCTCACAGGCTGGGAATGGAAGCCAGCAATCCTGACTCCTCGGCCTACTGGACCCCAGGGGGCTGGTTAGGAGCCGAGTCCTGGTGCCTGCAGCCCTCCTTTCCCCTGCTCCCCCTGTGCCCTTTCCCAGAGCTGTCCACCCCCCCTTGGCAGCCTGGCTCTGTTTTCAGTATGTGGTCTCGGATTCCTCTGCCTGCCTGGCCCCACGCCCTCCCCGGGGGGTCGTTACTGCTGGGGTTCCAAGCCTCCCGCTGAGGAAGCCCGTGTTGTGACGGGGATTATTTATAGATTTCCTGATGCTCCTCCACGTCACGAGCTCTCCCCCCTGTTCTCTCAGCAAAGCCAGTTCCCCCCCGGGCCAGTCCCGGCCACGACAGCCTCCTGTCTCAGGATGAAACCACTGCGGAGACCTGATTCTCTGCTACCGCCTCCCTGGGCTTGGAGGGTGTGGTGGGGCTGTGGCTGGCTGGCTGTAAGCTACATTTTTGCACCCCCTGTTCTAGGGTAGGGCAGAGCCTAGCCAGGTGCCAGCTGTGTGGGCACAGAGCCCGTATGCCAGGGGGCCAGGGAGCGGCTGCGCGGGCCGTTTCCACCTGCTTTAAGGCCCCCTTGTGTGGGCAGAGGGGTCTAGCGGGGGTGGATCATGTGTCAGGCCCAGGGGTGCTGATCAGTTGGCAGGCGGGGAGTTTGGGGGGAGGGCAGAGAGGGGACAAAGTGGCCTCACCCTGCAGTCTCCACCCCCCCTCCCCGGGGCCATTCTAGCGCTGGCACACATGGCCACAGTAGCGCAGCAGTTTGCCAAGGTGCAGCAAGGCTAGCTAGCTGGGTGCCCCCCCTCCCGCAGGTGGGGGGCTGGCAGCAGCTCCCGGGCCAAGCAGACCCAGACCTGAGAGGCAGGATCCCGTTTGCCACGGGTTGGAGACCAGGGGAATCTCTCAGTCCCAGCAACATGGGACAGGAGAAGTTGCACAGCTCTGGCAAGCGCCCCCCATGGGGCCTGGTGTAACCAGAGACCAATGGATGTTGGGGGACCCTTCCTGGAATGGGGGGTATGTAGATGGGAAGAGTTGTTCCCTGCAGCTTCTCCCCCTTGGGCTGCGACCTTGTCAGCGACTCAGGGTTGAGTCCGACTAGGGAGAGAAAAGCATCCAGCTGGGGACTCAGAAATGTGGGGTGCTCTGGGGGGTTCCTTTTACCGCCCCAGATCCTGCTCCCTTCCCCTGCCCGACTCTCGTTGTCAGCTGGACAACCTATCCTTTAGTCCTCCCGTAGCGTTGCTGTGTGCTGTTAAGCTGCTGCCTTTTCCCCAGAGGTGGCTGCATTTCAGTGGCCCGGGCCAGTCCGTGATTCCTGCGAGCACAGCTTGTGAATGACTTTAGGATGTAATGTAAACGCCCTCAGCCCTGTGAAAAGCGCTCCCTGAGGACTTCGCAAGCTTGCACGGAGTGTGAGGAAAGACTGATTACAACCGAGGAAGGGGAGATAAAGTCCAGCCGTAAATCATGTCATGGCAACAACATGCTAACCGCCAGCTCTGGCATGTCCTGTGGGTTTCTAAACTAACCCTCTCATCCTGCCAAGCCTCAGATGCGTCCTTAGGAAACGCAGCTGGGCAGTAAACCTCAGCCCCCGGGGGGATTCTGTGTTGAACAGGAATAACTGGCAATCACTCGGTTTCCTACTTGCGCGGCGCCCTTTGTATACAGTGCATCGTGGAGTGTCTGGGAGTCAGGGCTCCGGGTTCTGGGCCTGACTCAAGGAGAGGCAGCGTGGTCTAGCAGTTAGAGGCATCAGCGTCAGGACGCCTGGGTTCTCCTTCTGGATCTGCTGACGACTTGTCCCGGCGCCACTCTGTGCCTCAGTTTACCCCTCTGTCGGGATGTCTGATGGCTCCCTTGTGGATTTGCTCTGAGACTTGCCTCACTTTCACAAAGTGCTCTGAGCCCCACCCTAGGGGCTGCTGAAACAGCAGGGGTGGCGTTGGGGCTAGCAGGGAACTGGCTTGGAGTCGAGGGCCAGGGGCTCTCACGCCAAGCCTCGCATTTCCCCTCCGATGGTGACAGGAGCAAGTGAGGCCTGCAGGGAAAGACCAGGGATGTGGTTTATTCAGGTGAGAGGTGAGAAACCAGGAGGGGCTGAGAGCGGAGCCCCGGGGCTGGTGCATCCTGCTGGCTTGAAAAGCAAGTGAGCAAGTCACCGACCTAAATGGAGCCAAATGCTACTGGCTTGTCCAGCAAAGCTCCCATTGATTAACCACGCGACGCTGGATTCTTCTCCCTCGCGCTCAGGGCCAGCAGCTTTGCCTGAGGGGGGCGCCAGTGCTTGCCCCATACGGGAGAGGGGAATTGCTTTTCCATGGAGGATGGGGGGGGAGATTTTGGCTCCCCCGATCATGATCCCTGGCCCCCGCATTGTCTCTTTGCCACCTCCGCCAGTGGCACGGGTAGCACAGGTGTGCTGCTGCCTGTCTGGGGATGGTGATTTCGGCTGAGCAGCTGTGCATGTGTGTCCCTCTCTTCCCGCTTCTCTGGGGCCGATCGCAGGCTCCGGAAATAGCCCCTCTTCCGAGCGGCTGGAGCTGGCGGCCAGGCTGAGGCAGGAACGAGGCGTTCCGGTAAGTGAGCAGGAACGAGGCCGGAGGCCAAGTGTGCGGAGTTCCTGCCCTGGGCCAGGCGTGGATCCCGATCCCCGCTGCTCTGGGAACGCGCTTCTGTGTTTGTTTGCTTGGGTCCCAGTGTGGCCTGGCCTTTCCTGCGGCATACGTCAGTCCCTTCCTCCAGGGCAGCCAGAACGGGACGTTCCCCACTTTCTCAAGCCCTTGGCCTTGTTCTCCGCCACTCGGACTCCTTTGCAGCACTCACCAGGGGCTGAGGGGAAGCAGCGTGAGAACAGGTGCTAGGGCGTTGGGGGCGTGGGTGGGGGCTGGCGCGGGAGTAGCGGGGCACGTGCCAAAGGGAGTTGGCTTAGGACAACGGCTGGGTATGAGTGGCCGGGCGGGGTGGTGCTGGTGTGAGCCATCCCCAGGAGCTGTGTACACAACTCAGATGTAGACTCCTTGTTTTGTTGCGTAAGTGCGATCGAGGGAAGTCGAAATGTTCCCTTTAAGGTTATGATAATGGTACAGTGATGTTTAGTGCGGCACAAATGGCCTCCATCTTGTGCGTTTCTTGACATGAACTCTTCCCTGAAGCTTGTCCTATTGAACCTAAAAATACCTTGAGCCGTTCTCTGTGTGTGAGCGAGGAATGGAGGTGCAGGGCATAAAAAAGACACCAACCTCCACCGCTCTAACAACAGAGAGGGGAGTGAAGACACCAACCCTCACCCTGACGGCTGACGAATACCTGCCAACAACCCTAGAGTGCAAATAAATGACCCTAAAGCACAGACTGAGCCGCCCTGGAAACAAAAAGGACAACCAGAAGAACAGAGTCATGCTAGCAATTAGCTGGTGATTAACGACTGTACTGAACCCAGAGGCAGCATGCCACAGCCAGGCCCATAGACTTACATGAGAAGCAGCAAGTATAAAAGATGGGGTAAAAACATGGGAACTTTGGGGTCTCGTTCTGCAACTGTCATCTTGGAGCATTGGATTCACGACCAACGAAGGCCTGACTCCCTCTTTGTGCCCAGCCTAGCTGGCCACTAGCCTGGCTCGAGCAGTGCATTAAAGGGACGGTAATTATGTGACACCAGGTGGCAGAACTTCTTGGCTGTGAATGTGTGTGTGTGGATGTGACGGCTTTTCAATACTTTTACATTTACAATAAACACGGCGGGTGGCCTTGTCCCCCGAATAAGATCCCGCAAGGCGTTTCTTTTACAAGTATAGCATTTTGGTGTTGAATTGTGAAAGGTTGAGCATAGCAGTACCCGCGGTTATTGTAAAAACTGGTGTGCACAACGCTGGCTTTAATCCGCCTGGCAGTAATAGAGGAAGATCTAAATGTTTGTTCTTGTTTGTTTCTTTTCTTGGTTACCCAGGCAAACTCTGAAGGAGATGGGAGTGTGGGTTTGGGGTGCAATTACTGTCGTTATTGCTCTTCCAGGAGTTTGTTGTTTCTCTTCCAGGAATTGATAGCGAAGCTGCTCTTCCCAGGACTTGATATTACGTAAGTTTTAGTGTCATTGTTAGTTGTTGTTCGTGTTTTATTGGGGAAAATGTTTAAGAAAACACAGTCTAGCAATATCCCCAAGGAAAAGCAGGAAGCGCTGCCTTTTGTACAAGAACTTACACCCTTTAAGCAGGTTTTGCAAAATTCAGACACAGCCCCTGGACACCAAGAGCCACTGTCATTTAGGGCTGGGATGTGGGTTCCCAGGATGCCCTGGTCCACAGAATCCATCCATGTGTCATGTCCCATGTCGTCCCATCCCCCCCGACACCCTTTGCACTTGTTTTTCTGAGATTTTGCTGGAGGGAACTTTGGATACACTTTTAATGTGAAAAGCTTTTTTTGACAAAGCAGAGACTAAGGTAGGTGTGTTGCACAGATGGTATTTGGCTCAGGTTTGACAAGAACAATATGCCATCTTAAGAAGTGAATCAAATTCATTTGAATCAGTTCAGTAAAAACAGTAGCTGATAAACACAGCACTCTGAGTAAGAGAACGGAGGTTTAAAATTACAAACCCATGTTGCCAGTGACTTATTAAAAGCTATGGCAGCAAAGAATAACAGAATAATGCTGAGCTATAATACATTGAAGGCAAAAGTAAGGGATTTAAAGGAAAAGAGTTACGAGAATTGCAGCTGACAGTTGCGAAAAGCGTTCTAGGAAAAAAATTCTAGGAAAAAAGCGTTCTAGGAAAAATGGACCCTTTTCCCCAAAGAATGATCTGGAAATCCTGACTGAAATAATTTGAATATGGATGACTTAATTAAAATCCCTAAAGGAAAAAGGGTTTCTTTGAAATTTAACTGCCTCTAAATGTACGAAAGAGAACATAATATGTGTACAGGTGTATAAAAATAATTAGATTGGTGCAAGGGAAAAAAGTGTGTGTGTGTGTGTGTGTGTGTGTGTGTGTGTGCAAATATATTGTGTAATTCTGTAAGGTTTTAAGGACCTAAACTAATATTTCTGGTTTGTAAAACCCTGTTTTGTAGGTTTAAAACGAATTGGTTTTGTTTTGTTTTTTTAAATACTGCCACTAAAACTCCATTTGAATCTTTCATTCAAAGTTGCAAAACTGACAAACACCTTTTTGCCAGACACAGGTGAATTAGTTCTGTTTGGCCTTGTTGTTCAGCATTTAACCCTTGAGAGGTACCTCAATGCTTTATGGGTTTAATATCTTTTAAAATAAGGGCCAAAGAATGTGCCATGGCTGTGGAAGGGCAGCCAAAAACAGGAGAATGAAAAAAGATTCTGGATTTTTGGGGGGGGGGGGGAAGACAAAATAGCAGATCAGTGCTGCAGTAAAATAATAGGAAATTAAAAGGAAAGTGTCTCCTTGGAGCAACATCAGGGGTAAGATGCAAACCACTGAGCCTAAAGGTGACCGAGTAATCAGATTGTCACTTTGGTAAGGGTACATGAACACTCTAAGCATAGAACAGTCACACCTTATGTGGAAATGGATGTGGTTAATATAATGTGTTAGAGAAGTTAAACTAGGAAAGAAATGTGCATTTTCCCATGACATATGCAGTGTATATTGTAGAAGCGTTAAAAGAAATGTAAACCAAGCTTATTACTTAATTAAAATCCTGCAAGCGCTCAAAAAGGAGCCAGGATAGGTTGTGTTTTCTTTTTCAGACTGACAACCCGTGGTGTTTCTTGATGCACATTCCATAGCTGAGAGGGAAAGAAGAAAACTGCCCCGAGATGGTAGCACCAAGGGGCTGCAGATAATGAACACAAAAGAAAGGTAAGAAACAAGTCTGTCCCAACAAGAGTCCCAGGCACAGTCATGGTTATTGTCTCTCATAATGTCAATGAAATTAAATGAGTATTTGCAAAAATTGGCTAGGATCTAAAACACAAGTGGTGGGAAGTATTTTTGGGATGGCTCTGCACTGGCATGAAAATCTTAAATTTGGGGTTCCAAATAATAGTGATTCTCTTTGTAGACTGAAAGCTCAATTCTGTTCTCTTGATTCTATGTAAAATACGTTTCTTCTTTTGGTATGTGACAAACCACCACAGCAGTTTCTGTGAGGCTTTGCATTTTGAGTAGGGAGGGTGATCTGTTCATTATTGATAAATTGTCTGAAACTAACATCTGGTCATTAGTCAGTCATCCTGTTTGTAAAGATACCAAAAATCATTCTGTGAACCTGTTGCTGTTGTTAAAGTACATATGTTTTTAAATAACTGCTTAAAGTAACATCAGCAAAGGTTTTAAAAGAAAAACAGTCACTGTTAAATAAAAATGTTTTGTAATAATAGTAAATGTTTTAAATTAAAAGAAAGGTTGTTTGTGTCTTCCAGTTACAAGCTTTAAGTAAATGTTAAAGAATGAAGGTGTAAATAAATAAATAAGTAATGTGTGTATGTAAAACCACAAAGCAACAGGAAAAGGCGCTAGCCTCAATATTTAAAAAAGTAAAAATAACTTTTACGATCCAAATAGCCAAAGACTGCTCACCCTGATGACCCTAAAATCCACCTCAAAAACCAATAAACTATAAAAATAACAGTAGTCAGGCTTGCAAAACATGAGTAATGATTTTATAAGCATAATATCTTTATCAGCTCATGGCATGCTGGATCTGGTGCAAAATTTGGCAGCGGTCCCCGCCAGGAGCCAATGGCTACTGCCACCCTTGCTCTGTCCTGGAAGGGGATATATTACATTTGTCACCCCGCTCTCGAATGGGAGTGCGGGGAGATGACTGCTCGTCAGTTGCTGGGCTGGTGTGCTGACTATGAGATGCCAACAAGAAGCTCGTTTGCCCAGTCTCAGGTAAGAGCCTTAAGCTTTCGTTGGATCACAGCTGTGGAGCATCCAGAATAAAGGCGACGGCAGTTACGAAAAGTCTCCCTTCTCTAAAAAGTGATCTTTTAAGAAGAGGAACTGTACGGGAACATTTTAATCATCATATTTGTTGCTAACAGCAGCTAAAATCAGTTGGCCTTTCTGCAGGCCTGCACAGCTCTGGCAGAACTAAGCCAGAAGGGAGGGGAGCCTCTTGCCCAAGCTTTGCCTGACTCTGCGCCCCTCCCTCCCTGATGCTGTGGTGGACATGATGGGACGTGTTGTTTTTAAAAAAAGCCCAATAAGCTTATTTCTGCACGCCTTCATGGGATGGTCACCCACAGCCAGAGGGATATTCTCCATAATGTGCCCCCCCTTGCTAATTGTTTTAATATTAAGCTGTTTATGCCTTGTAATAATGTGCCGTATGGGCTGTTGAAGGAGAGGAACGTAGCTTACATTAAAACCACAAGCTCGGATTGTCTCTCAGTACGTCACTAAGACAATTCTATAAGGTGTGACCCATTCAGTACGTTTGAATTGAAGGGTCAAAGGGGGGACAGTGTCAGCCATCCCCAGGAGCTGTACAAACAAATCAGACATTGACTCTTTGTCTTACTGTGTGAGCGAGATTGAGGGAAGTCGAAATGTTCCCTTTAAGGTTATGATAATGGTACAGCGATGTTTAGTGCGGCACAAATGGCCTCCATCTTGTGCGTTTCTTGACATGAACTCTTCCCTGAAGCTTGTCCTATTGAACCTAAAAATACCTTGAGCCGTTCTCTGTGTGTGAGCGAGGAATGGAGGTGCAGGGCATAAAAAAGACACCAACCTCCACCGCTCTAACAACAGAGAGGGGAGTGAAGACACCAACCCTCACCCTGACGGCTGACGAATACCTGCCAACAACCCTAGAGTGCAAATAAATGACCCTAAAGCACAGACTGAGCCGCCCTGGAAACAAAAAGGACAACCAGAAGAACAGAGTCATGCTAGCAATTAGCTGGTGATTAACAACTGTACTGAACCCAGAGGTAGCATGCCACAGCCAGGCCCATAGACTTACATGAGAAGCAGCAAGTATAAAAGATGGGGTAAAAACAAGGAAACTTTGGGGTCTCGTTCTGCAACTGTCATCTTGGAGCAGCGGATTCGTGACTGATGAAAGTCTGGCTCTCTCCTCGGGCCCGGCCTAGCTGGCCACTAGCCTGGCTCGAGCAGTGCATTAAAGAGCTGGTAATTATACGACACCAGCTTGCAGAACTTCTTGGCTATGAATGTAGGTGTGGATGTGACGGCTTTTCAATATTCTTACATTTACAGCAAACGCAGTAAGATCCTGCTAGGCGTTTCTTTTACAAGTGCAACAGTGGAAGGGAAGTGGCACATGGGTACATGTGTCCTCTGCCCCCCACTCTTCTGCCCTCCTCAGAACGCTGGGGCAAAAGCCCCATGGGCACCCCAGCCTTCCTCGCTAATGTCACGCAGGCTGCACGCTTGGCTTGGGCCGGGCGACTCCTGCGCTGGAAGGCAGCTACGCCTGCGAGAGCAGAGCCAGACCCACCGGCTCAATCTGCTCTTCCCAGCCGCCTGTTATCGGCGCCCTAGCTGCCTGCCAGCCAGCACTAATAGAGACACCCAGAGCGGGCTGCTGTCGGGTGTATTCAGCGTGCGGGGATGAATTTACAGCAGGGCGCCATGAGCCTCCACCAGGCTGCTGGGCTAAGCGGAGAGAGGCCGGAGCCGCCCGAACAACAGCGGAGAGGGAAGGCAGCGGGCAGGGCTAATTTCAGCCACCCCCTACATACACAGACTGGGCTCTGCACGCTCAGCTCTCGTGTCCGGAGAGCCCCGTGGGTCCCCTTCAGCCCCCGGCCCTGCGTCCACATTCATGGCAGATCCTGCTCTGACAGCCCCCTGCAGCCCCAGGAGTTGCTCCCACCCCCTTCCCCCAATGGCTTTGGGGTGCCCCCTGGGTGGTGGCATCGGACAGGGCCCCAGGGCCTAATCTGACCCCCGCAGCCACCTGGGATGGGGCGAGCAGCAAGGGCCAGACCCATGAAGGCTGGGGAAAGGGCTGCAATCGGTGGGGGGGGGTGGCCGGGGAGCAGAGCCTGAGGAGAGCAGGGCTGTGAAGAGAGGCCGAAGAATGGGGGATGCAAGGCCCCGGGGGGGACATGGGAGTGGCTGGCGGGAGGGCATGGGCAAAGCCGGTGCAGGCTAGAGTGGGGTCAGGCCCAGGGGCTGTGAGGATGGAGGGGATCTCAGCAGGGGAAGTGAGGCTGGGCCAGGCTGGAGGACGGGTAAAGCCGAGGGAGTCCCGGTGTCCCCCCAGACAAGGTCTACAAGCCCAAGAGAGGGCTGCCCGTGGGTGGGTGGTGGCCAGAGAAACAGCCCCAGGTCGGCATGAGTTCCCGCCAGCTGCCCCCGTGTCAAGCTTCCCGTTTGTAAGTCTCTGTCTAGGCATGTGTGTCTGTCTGTGCATGTCTGTCTGTCTGTGTGTGAGTGAGAGAGAGAGAGAGATCTCAGGCCATGCACCAGTTCAGATTCCTGTTTCATTCTTGCCAAGCAAGTCACATTTCCTCTTTGCTCCAGCTCAGCTCCTGGCCGCTGCTCCCGATGCCTCGCTCTCCGGCTAGCCACTGGCATGGAAAAGAAAACAGCGAGGCCATGCTAGCACCACTCGCACACAGCCCACGTGGCTGCGCCCGGGTCCTGCCCTGCGAGGAAGTCACCAGCTGCTGGGGAGGTTTCCTGCTGCCCCGGGATTTGCTGCAGCCCCTGACCTCTCCCTCCCAGCCACTTGCTCCATCGAAGAGCCCGGGCAGGCTGCTGCCTAGCTCTGGTAGGTTCTCATGCCCCTAGTCCAGCTCCTGGCCCCAGCAGTCAAAGGGCCTGATCCGGCTCCAGCCGGGGGAGTCGCTGGCCAGGTTCCCAGTGGTGCCAAACCAGGGCCCTGGACTGTATTGTCTGTCTCCTGGTAATTAGTAGCGTGTACGAGGCACCCCCAGCCTAGCCACTCAGGAAACACTCTGGGGGGATCTGATCCCTCGCTCCTCCCCCACGTGGCGTCCCAGCAACTCCCTGCGCAAGCGCAGCGCCTGCCAGAGGGGCTTTGCCCTCGGCACACAGTGCCTTGCGTCCGGGCAGCTCGCAGCACCCTGCACGCGAATGTCGCCTCCCCGTCGCCCCCGGGAGGCGGGTGAGTGCAGCTGCGTGGCAGGAGCTGTGCGCCCTGGCCCCAGAAAATGGGCTTGGCTTGCGTCCAGCAAGATATTTCCACCCTACGCTGCAACTGCGTTATGCTGAGAGGGCCTCTACTGGGGGGGCTGCTTAACTGAGCAGGGGCCAGAGGCCAGTTGCCATCTGACCCCAAATCTCACGCTGCCAGGCGTGACGGGGCAAGCGTCAGGAAGGGCTGTACACGCACACGCACACACACCAGCCTGCGCAGCCAGCCAGGTGTGCTCGGGCAAAGGGGCCGCTGCAGCTGGGGCTAGAGGCAGGATACGGTGCTGGAGGGGCCAGTCTGCTGTAATACGGCAGTGGGGGGCGGCGAGGGGTAGCTGCTTGGACTGGCTGCTCATAGTGCTCGTGCCGGGGGCCATGCCCTTCGCTCCTTACCTGGGCTGTGCCACGGGTTTGGGGGAGAACTGGTTGGCCTGCTTGGCTTCCTCCAGGATTTTCTGTCTCAATCCCTCCAGCTCCAGGATGGCTCTGTCTAGCAGGGAGAGAAGCACCAGAGGTCTCTTGGCTGGAATCTACCGCCCGTTCCTGCAGGGGAACAAGCCTCCCTCCCCGCACAAGCCCCCAAGTCTGTGCTGGCCTTCCGGCTCCCACAGGAACCTGGGACACTGGGCCCCTGGCATGGCAGGAACACGGGGGGAGGGGCAGACTGATGGCCCAGAGAGGAGCAAGGATCTCCCACATCCCCGTCGCCACCCCAGCTGCGCGCAGGCCTTGGACGGAGACGCTGCAATAACGGCACCAGGCCGGGAATGACATAAATAGGCGAAGGTGCCGGGGAGCCCCAGGGGCAGTGGCAGGGTGAGATGGGTGGAAACCTCCAGGCAGTTGGCTCTGTAGAGCTGGGCTCGTGGGCGCGCAGAGTTTAGTTAGCAACAGGGTGGAGGTGGTGACGGGGTGTCTCAGAGCAGGGCTTGGACAGCGTGAGGAGTCTGGGACCACAGGTGGGTTCCTGGGCTGGCGGCAGCTGCCAAAGCGAAAGGCCAGCTCCAGGCGAAGCTGTGAAAACATCTGGGCACCTGGCCTTGGCCCTTCCGCACGTGGGCACTCACCAATGTTTCCAGCGTTCCCGAGAGTCCCGGGATTCCCCAGTGTCCCTGGGTTCCCGAAGGCGCCGGGGTTCCCGAAGGTGCCAGGGTTCCCGAAGGTGCCGGGGTTCCCGAAAGCGCCGGGGTTCCCGAAGGTGCTGGGGTTCCCGAAGGTGCCGGGGATCCCTGGGAAAGTACTGACCTGTCAATGAGAGGAGAATCATGCCAGCTCACGGTGCCCTGAGCTCAGATGCTACAGAGCCGCCCGCAAGAGCCGGCACTCTTTGCTCAGGCACCAGACAGCGATGGTAGAGACCCTCCCGGGTTGGCTCATAGCCAGGATGTCGCTGGATGTGGTTGGGGGGGAGGGAAGGACTCCCATCACCTGTGTCCCCCACTATGGTGCTGCCCCTGCCCTGGGGGCCCCATGAGACCTTGGAGGAGCTGCTCCAGGGCATGTATGTGTGGGGGAGGGAACCTGCGGGGGGATAAACACACTATCTACCCCTGCTTTCAGCCTGCGAGGACATCGCTGGCCAACAGGACACAAACAGGTGGAGGGACGGACGTGCACAGGTGGCAGGATGGATTTGTTTGCACGTTCCTATATACCCACAAGGGTTGACACGCCTACCAACCCCTCCAGCTCCTGCACCCGGACGCACGACGGCACCGGCACCCCGCTCACCCTTCCCTTCTTGCAGCTCTCCAGCTGCGTCTTAACGTCCTCAGCCTGGCTCAGGAGCTTGCTTTTCTCCTGCACCTGCCGGTTCAGGCGCTCGGCCTCCTCCTTCAGCCCCTGCCTCTCCTGGTAGTTCCGCTTGGCCTCGGCGTCGCAGACGGCCTGCTGGCCCTGCAGCTGCTGCTGGAGGCGCTGGACTTCGCTGTTGCGCTGCCGTCCGCACTCCTGCAGGCTCTCGCTGTAGCGCAGCCTCTCGCCGACCAGCCGCCCGTTCTCCTGCGCCTGGGCCTGCACCTCCTCCTGCAACCTTTTGCTGAGCGTATCCAGCTCCCTGAGCACCAGGTCGGGCAGGGAGCAGCAGCTGCTGGCCTGGTAGGACAGGAGGGTCTGCTCCACGTTCTTCTGGATGGCCGGCCAGGTGACCTGCAGCTTGCCCAGCACCTTCTCGCCCAGGCTCCTGCACGTGGCCGGCACGTGCTCCAGCCCGCTGCGCGCCGCCCGGAGGTCGATCACCTGCTTCTCGCAGTGCTCCCGCTCGCGGGTCACCCTGTTGGCCGCCTCCTGGAGCGCCTCCATCCCCTTGGAGCAGTTCTCCCGCTGCTGCTGGGCCTCCCGCGCCTGCCGTTCCCGGTCCTCCCGCAGGCCCAGCTTCTCCGCTGTGTGGGGACAGGACGAGGTGGGGGTTCGGCCGACGGGGATCCTTCCCCGAGCACCCCGCTCGCCGACCCTCAGCTGCCCCACACCCAATCCCCCCGGGTTCCCCCGCCCCCTGCACCCCTAGGCCCCATTTCCCCTCCCTGCACCCAGCCCCTCCACTGGCAAGACTCCTGGGGTAGAGCAGCCAATGGGAGCTGCGACCCCCCCCCCAGCAAAGCCCTGAGGAGATTTTGGGTAGGGGAGGGGGGACGAGGGAGCAGCCAACGCCGTTCTCACGGGGGGAGGGGACAGGAGAGCCCGGCTGGCTCCTCCCCCCACACAGCTGTCCCGGGAAGAGCCCCTGGAGCCGCAGGAGCAGAGGGGTGAGCCTGGGGCGGATGCGGGGCGCGGGGGGTGCAGAATGAATTGCTGGGCTGGGGGAGGGGCGGATGCGGAGTTTGGGGGTGCAGAATGAATTGCTGGGCTGGGGGAGGG
>ML675700.1:11557752-11571165 GCA_007922155.1 Mesoclemmys tuberculata
GCCGATGCGGAGTTTGGGGGTGCAGAATGAATTGCTGGGCTGGGGGAGGGGCGGATGCGGAGTTTGGGGGTGCAGAATGAATTGCTGGGCTGGGCAGATGTGGGGGCGGGGGAGAGGCTCGATTAGCTCGGCTCTGGGGTGCGGGGAATAGCCGGAGAGGCTGAGGCAGCCGTTCAGCAAAACGCCACAGCCCTTGTGACCCTCTGGGGTCTGACTCCGGATGTGTGAGCTCTTGGGGTTCGCAGTGCTGAGTGTGGGAGAAATAGGGGGGTCACACTGGGGTGCCCCCGGTTACATTCAGCACCCTGATCCCAGCAGGAATTCTGTGCATGGGATCAGGCCCCGCAAAGCTAAAACCTGGGGGAGTCCCAGGGGCTCCACCTGGAGCGGGGAGGGCCCCCTGCCCCGCAGGCTGGACAAAGCAGGGTTTGTATCCCACCCTCCACAAAGCTGCCGGGGGACCTTCCTGCCCCCCACGGGGCTCACAGGAGACGTGGACACAGGCCAGAACCTCGGCCATCAGGCGGATGCCGTGAGCAGCTCGGGAAGTTACCCGCTGCCTGCATCCGTGCTGTGGGGCGCCGGCGGGGACCACGTCTGGCTCTGGTGTGACTCCACTGGCACCAGGGGGACTGAGCCTGGCAGGGGAAGGGGTCCCCCCCCACACAGGGGGTCTGAACGGTCTCTCTCAGTGCATGGTGAGACAGAGGGTTAACCCCCCATGCTGTGGGGTTCAGGGCAGTTGGTTGTTCCACCACCGGGACAGGTGGCCCAGACGCTGGGAGCTCTCACCGTAGCAGGTGATGTTTAGGGTGTTCTTGCTCCTGTAGCAGTCCTCTGCCATCCCCTTGTAGTACTGCATGAAGTTCACGTTGCTCTGGGACTTAATCTAGGAAGAGAATGGGGGGGACGTCAGAGGTCCCCTGCCACAAGGGATAGGACCAGGGCACCTGCCTGGCGTGCAGGGAGAGGTACATGGAGTGTGTGTGGGGGGGAATTGTCCACTCTTCCCTTGCAGGACTGTGAGCGCTCGTGGACACAAGGGGGGTACTATTGTCTAGAACAGGCACTGTGGAAACTGCTCCCTTGTGAACATTCCCGCCTTGCTGGTACCCCTCAGTCCCCACTTGCAGCCCCCTTGGGCTCGCCTTGCGCATAGCTCTGTCAGTGCCCCACAGTCCTGATTTGCATCCCCGGCCATTCCATTCCTGAGGGCGGATGCCTCCCCTGGTGCCAGGCCGTTGCTGTGTGGCGTGGACACGTGCTCACGCGTGCGGTTTTGCACAAATCGACTGCTCCTGCTGCCCAGACCACGTTTGAACAGAGAAAGTCGTGCCTGGCCAACCTGATTGCTTTCTATGAAGAGGTGACTGGCTCTGTGGATGAGGGGAAAGCAGTGGACGTGATATACCTTGATTTTAGCAAAGCTTTTGATATGGTCTCCCACAGTATTCTTATCAGCAAGTTAAAAAAGTATGGGTTGGATGAATGGACTACAAAATGGATAGAGAATTGGCTAGAGCAAAGGGCTCAACGAGTAGTGATCAATGGCTCCATGTCTAGCTGGCAGCCGGTCACAAGCAGAGTGCCCCAGGGTTCGGTCCTGGGGCCAGTTTTGTTCAACATCTTCATTAATGATCTGGAGGATGGGGTAGATTGCACCCTCAGCAAGTTTGCAGATGACATTAAGGTAGGGGGAGTGGTAGATACCCTGGAAGGGAGGGATAGGATACAGAAGGACCTAAATAAATTGGAAGATTGGGCCAAAAGAAATCTGATGAGGTTCATCAAGGACAAGTGCAGAGTCCTGCACTTAGGACGGAAGGATCCCATGCACAGCTACAGACGGGACCAATGAGCTAGGCAGCAGTTCTGCAGAAAAGGACCTGGGGGTTCCAGTGGATAAGAAGCTGGATATGAGTCAGCAGTGTGCCCTGGTTGCCAGGAAGGCTAATGGCATATTGGGCTGCATTAGTAAGAGCATTGCCAGCAGATCGCGGGAAGTGATTATTCCCATCTATTCGGCATTGGTGAGGCCGCCTTTGGAGTATTGTGTCCAGTTTTGGGCCCCCCACTACAAAAAGGATGTGGACAAGTTGGAGAGAGTCCAGTGGAGGGCAACAAAAATGATGAGGGGGCTGGAGCACAAGACTTATGAGGAGAGGCTGAAAGAACTAGGCCTGTTTAGTCTGCAGAAGAGAAGAATGAGGGGGGATTTGATAGCAGCCTTTAACTACCTGAAAGGGGGTTCCAGGGAGGATGGAGCTAGGCTGTTTTCAGTGGTGGCAGATGACAAAACAAGGAGCAATGGTCTAAAGTTGCAGTGGGGGAGGTCTAGGTTGGACATTAGGAAAAAGTTTTTCACTTAGAGGGTGGTGAAGCACTGGAATGGGTTACCTAGGGAGGTGGTGGCATTTCCATCTTTAGAGGTTTTTAAGCTGAGGCTTGACAAAACCCTCGCTGGGATGATGTAGCTGAGGATAGTCCTGCTGTGAGCAGGGGGTTGGACTAGACACCTCCTGAGGTCCCTTCCAACGCTAATATTCTATGATTCTAACTTCCAAGGTGAATTCAGGAGCTTTGCTGGGTGGAAGCAGCCAGCGAAAGGCAAAGGGCTAGCTCAGAGGGAGAAGAATCCAGTGCAAAGTGACTAGGAGAGATGAGCCAACAATCCCTGGCATGTTCATTCCCTCTCCGATTTCCCCTGTGTGTCTGGCCGTGCGTGTGAATTGTGGGTTCAGCGGTTGGATCTACAATGGGACAAAGGCGCAAAGCTCTGAGTTCCCAGGAACCATTGGGAAGTGAGGGGGACAGGTTGCCCAGCCCACTGAGTGGGATTCTCTTTTGAAAGCAGACGGATGTCCCCATGAGATTTCCTTCCCCCATTTGCTTGGCTTTGATTGAAAGTCTCACTCTCTGTTCTCCTCTGGGGCATCTGTCGAAACCACAGTGGAATTTTGCAGGGAGTCTGTCTGTCTAATAAATGAGGGGCGGGGCAGAGACAGAGAGGGACAGAGTGAGAAGAGAGAAACGTTAGCTGCTGAAAAGGAATGTTGCAGCATACCAGACCATGCTCAGGAGCTAAAGAACACCCTTGGCTAATTTCTGATGTTCAGAGATGCTGGGCGTCATGTCTTGCTAATTTCTCTGGAAGCTGTGGGGTGCTCAGTGCCCCTGGAATCCGGATACATTACAGTTCATATATAGGGTCTTTATAAGAATTGCCGACGCGCCTGAGCCAAAATCCTGGGTCCAAGTCCCCCGATGAACTTGGTGGATCCAGATCTTGCTCTGATTCAGTCCTTTGTTTCTCAACCCCATCTCCGGGAAGCGGAGAGTCATGGGCATTAAAGGGAGGGTAGAATTGCTCAGTCACTGCGAGGCCCCATTTGAGCTTCCGAAAGGGGGAAGGACTCTTCTGTCTGCCTCAGAATAGCTCGGAGGATGGAATGAGACATTAGGAGGCCTGGGAATGCGGAAACCTGGGAGATTTTCGCATCAGCTGTGTTGGCTTTGCAAGGTGATTTGGGGTTTGCAAGCTCCTCCCAGCCCCCTGATCTGCTTAAGTGAACATTTTGTCAAGCTAAATGGAACGCACACCTCTCCAAACACTTGTAACTAGCTGGAGTCCAGTGCTAATCAAATCATAAAAACTCGGCTTGAAAGGCATTCCTGCCCACGTGCCGCGATGCCCGGGGAACAGAATGAGAAGTTCTGCAGCAGCTCTGCATGTGGCTGGCACCAAACAGAGCCTGTGTTTGCAAATGGCTTGAGCGCTGCCCTAAATCCAGAACCTGGGATCTTTCCGGTGGGTTCAAATTTCTGGCAAAGTGAATGTTCTGTTTCCCAGTTCAGAGCCAGCCTGTGCCTTGCAGGACGTTAGAGCAGCGGTTGGCAAAGGTGAATATTTAGGGGTCGCTATCTCAGTGGCCTGTGTGATTTTTCCAAGAATGCAGGATGGTGACTGTTGTGCTCACATGTGCAAATCAGTGGGTAAATGGCCAGTGGAAATTCTAGCTCCACTTGCGTCCGCAGAGCTGAGAGTTTGGCCCAGAAATGTAACCGTGTGTGTGTGTGTGTGTGTGTGACCTGAGCATTGCCAGCCCTACGGATTCACTCTGGTCCTTATCCCCAAAACAAATACAGCAAGGGCCAAAGAGACCACCCTCGGGAATGAGAGACCACTTCCATAGAAAGGATGGTCCTATGATGAGAGCAGTAGCCGGGAGACGTGGGTTCAATTCCCTGCTAAGTCCCTTTGGGAAAGTGCACACTGCAGTCAAACAGCCGCAACTGCAGACGTACCTTAACCCCTCTGGGCCTTAGTTCCCCGTCTATACAATGTGGATAATAGCCTTCCACAGAGAGTGGTGCGTGTTCTTAGAGGCTCAGGTAGCAGGGGTCATATTAAAAGCTACGATGGAGAGGGAGGCAAGCTTGAGTCTCTGATTAGAGCCAATCTTGTTGCTGATTTTTTATGAGAAGTTAAAGAAAACTAGTCTTTTTTTTTTTTTAATACACTTAAAGGAGAGAAAATTGAGTCTTTCATTAATGACTTATTATGGACCAGACCCTGAGGGCGGAGGGTGGGTTCAGAGCAGCTGAGTCACGGTGCAGAATCCTGGCAGGAGCTGGTGAACTTCAGGGCACCCAAAAATACCTGACATTTTTCCAACAAAACCTTTTTTTTCCCCTTCAAAATTGGCCTTTTTTCAAAAACGAATATTTTCAACATGAACCCAAAACCAAAACCAAACCTTGGGTTTTGTGGCTGGATTTCTCCTTTTTCCAGGGGCAAACCCAAGGCCAAGAAAGTGAACATATACAAATTTTCATAGATATTTTTGAATCATCATTTCTATCAGAAGGTGACAGAATGAAAATCGCCTTGGCTTTTTTACAAGAAAATCATTCCATTTTCCAGTTATCTGATTAGCTAATGACCAATGCATCAGTGTTAAGATACTCTTCCAATGAGTATGGTCTGAATGGAGAGATGATAGAAGATTAATTTCACCCACCACCATTGAAATGCTGCCACTTCTGGGGTGGAGCATGACAGAAATTTAACAGTACTCAAGAAGAGATCTCACTCTCTCTCTTTTTTTTTTAATTCCATATTTCCCCTGCTTAGTGGTGTCAGGTCTAAGTGTCCTGCGATTAAGCCCGATGGAGGGGATGCGCCGTAGTATGGTCCCAGCTTCCTCACATGAACAAAACAAACATTTTCAGCACTCCTGTCAGGGAATAAGGCTAATTGGAACTGGTCACTTTCCTGCTGGCAAAAGAACCCCCATGCCTCGGTGGATCATACTGCCCCAAGCAGAAAGGAGAGGTGACACAGATGGGTGAGTGGGCCAGGCTTGGTGGGGACTCCATGGAATTACTTGGGGCCGCGAATTTGGCTCTGAAATGAGCTTTGCATTTGTTGTTTCTTTGCTGCGACCCAAAAGGGATCCTTGCTGTATCCTTTTTTTTGGAGGGGGGGACAGACAGACAGACAGACAAGGGTCTAGGGATGGTGGTAGATGGAGAGAAGCAGAAACAAGGATGACTAGATAGTTCCACACACTGGTTCTAGGATTGGTGCGAGAGAGAGATGCACACTAGGATGGATGGATGGATGGACAGACAGCTCAAGTGCAGTGGCACGCGCAGCCCAGGGGCTGGTTCTCTGCGGCCGGCTTACCTGATTGGTATTGCAGACCTTCAGGCTGGCATTTTTTTTCTCCAGCTCTTTCTGGGTTGTTGCCAGCAACTGGAGGCAGCTGAACTTTTCCTTGTCGGTGGCGTTGACTTGGCGGGTGAGGTTTTGGTTCTTGGCTTTCAGCTCCATCACCGTGCCGTAGAGCTCCAGGTTCTTCTTCTCCAGGTGCTGGAGGTGGGTGTCGGTGCCAGCGTGGGCGTTGCCGTAGATCATGAAGAGGACGAGCCCCAGGATGATGAGGAACTGGATGACGGAGGTGAATAAGAAGATGTACTTCATGTAAAAGCCACAGCCCTTCTTGGACATCAGGCTGTCCCTGGACTCCAGGCCGAACTTGGCCATGGCATAGGCGTTCTTGTCCATGCTACAGGCTCACTGCTGCCGCGCGGCTCTCCGGCACCCCTTTCACGGGCAGTAGCGGGTGGGCGGGGCGCGCCCGCCCATTATCCCCTCGCAGCCCAGTGTTTATATTGCTCTATTTAATATTTCCTCCTGCCTGGCTCCTTCCTGCCGCTCCGGATGCTCTGGACTCTGTGAATGATCACAGCACGGCTGCCGTTTGCACAAGGGCTATTGTTCCCAGCCTATAATGGACGGGGGCAAAACTTGGGACAAAACTCCCCCCCGCCAGCTTCAGCTTTATTTGCGTGTCTCCAACGGGCGTCCCCGCTGCTACTTCGGAGCAGGGTGGGGCGTGTGCGAGGGGCAGCTCCCCGCTCCCTGGGATGGGCTCGCAGGGCCGGAGTCAAAGCCCTGGAAAGTTTCCCGTCAGAATCTGTCCCACAGGCTGAGGTTGCCACAGGAAATGGCCAGAGATTAACGACTCCGAGCCTGGCTTTTATTCCAGCCAGCTCCACTCCTTATGGGAAATGTCATCTCCAGCGCAAGAGGGGGCATCTCGAGAGGGAGCCCTGTGTCCTATCGGACTTATTAGACGACGAGACCCCTCTCTCGAACCTTTCAGCCAGCCCAGAGGCTGGAATGAATAGAAGTAATGCCCCGCTGCAGCGTATAGAACAGATCCCCTCCTGCGTTAGCTTCGAGGGGGTTTTTCCAACCGGGGGCACTTGCGCTGGACTCAGCAGTGACTCTCCTGAGCCAGGTGACCCCTGGCGGTGCATGGCAGGGCTAAGAACAGCTCCAGTCCAGCCAAGCGCTGCGGACGTGGGGCGGCTGCCAGCACGGCGGCTACTTGCGTGATTACTTACGCACGTACCTAAGTGTTTTGCTGGATCAGGATCAATGTAAATGGGGGTGGGGCTGAAACTCCCCTACCGAGTCAGGCCATTCAGCCATTTAGTCCCATCTCCTGTCTCTCCCAGTTGCTTCAGAGGAAGGGCCAAGAAAGCCCTTTGTGGATAGTTATGGAGTAATCTGCCCTGGGGGAAAATTCCCTCCTGACCCTTCTCGCTCAGTGGTTTGTTTATGCCCTGAAGCAGGCGGGTTTGCAGCCCTTCTAACAGGTTTTCCCCTCTGAAATGTAGCTCTGGTGGATCTCACGGATGCATAAAAATGTCTCATCATTTTAAGAATCCTGCTCCACTCTTTTGCTCTCAGTGCTGCCTAGTGGCAGAGAGTTCCACAGGCCGATTACAGCTGAGTTGCTCCTGGGTGATTTAAAATCTGCTGCTTTTCACTTTCATTGAACAATAATATCCCAGCTGCAATCAGTGTCCTTTGTTCTCCCCTGGGTTTTCTTTGGTCTCTTCCTAGGGCCTGTCTACGGGTGAGTTAACGAATCTACAGCGCACCACCTTGCTGCACAGTAACATCTCATGTGGACACTGCACCACGGTGAAGGTCCTAGCAAGCTGTACATTCACAGCCTGGTTTGCTGCACCTGAGCTCACTGTGTGGACAGGCCCCTGGGCATCTTTCCTTATCATTAACGTTCGTGGCTAGAGGTGTCAGCTGACACAGAGTGAGAGGCAGACGTTGCTCCAAGGAGCTTACATGGTTAAAAGACAAAGGATAGGGGGAGAAACTGAGGCACCGAGCAGGGAAGCGACTGGCTCAAAGTCACAGAGCAGAGCTGGGAATAGAACCCAGGTCTCAGTCCCCATCTAGTGCACTAGCCACTGGGCCATGGTGCCTTGCAGAATGGTGCATTCTTCCTTCTGAGCTAAATGGCAAATTTTCTCTAGCCAGTGACTGAATTATTCAGCGATGCTGGTGCAAAGTGACTGGGAGACAGGGTGGACGTCACGTTATTTTTCGGAGGCATGCTTTGGTGCCGATCAGCTTAGCCACAGGAGTGCAGCATCCGTGGTTGGGTGTGACCGAGGTACCATGCAACCATCCCGGGCCCATTCCTGGCCCCAGCTGGGGACAAGTGGGAGGGGAAGGAGGTTCTCTGCAGCGAGGGTGGGGGGCACCAGACCTCAGCCAATAGGCACCACCTCTTCGGCGCCGTCTGTTTAGCCCAGCTGCGCCCAAGGGCTTGGGCCGGACTCTGCGTGGGTCCTGGCACCAGGGCAGCTGGAGTCACGCTAGCGAGGGATGTGAGTTGCCCGTGCGCCCACGGCTGAGGGGGTAGCTGAAGGGAACGAAGATGGGACAGTGGGACTTGGTGCTGGGGTCTCGTGTGGAGGAGTTGGTGGCACTGGGCCCTCGCCTCCCTCCCGGCAGCTCTAGAGAGCCCACGGGCGCCGCGCGGACCCGGAGCGAGTGGGTGTGAGCCTTGCCGGGGGGCAGGGGTGTGGAAAGGCGTCTGTCGCCCTGGGGTAGCAGCAGCATGGGTGCATGGGGGCTTCCTGTGGGGCCCAGAGACGCGCCAGGCACTGACCCCACAGCAGCTGCTCTGGTTTCCCTTCCCTGTGGCTTCCCAGAGGAGTCTGGGCAGGGCTGGCTGGGGGCTGCTAACTGCTGCAGCGGGTGTCGGCCAGCTACTGTGGCTTCCTTCCTGAGCTGGGAATAGCAGAAGTGAGTCACCTCCCTCCCAGCCCTGGGACACGAGACTGGCCCCCCTCCCTCGCCATTTTCTGGGTCATTCTGCCCCACGCTGTGCATGGGGCCTGCCTGGTGGGTCACCCACAGCTCTGCCAGCGGACCCCATCTTCCGCATTGCTGCTGGGGCTCGCATCGCCCTGGGCTCTGCTCTTAGCAGCGACGCGGAGTGAGACCCCACGAGGCCTGGGATGGGGGGGCCACAGGAGCTGCAGAAATGGCTGGGGAAATTCAGCAGTGGGTGCCCTCCCCTCTGCGTCTGCGCTGACCCCAGGGACCTACTGTGGCACAAGGGGGTCTTGGCTTGCAGGGCATGGGGCAGGGGGCTCCGTCGGGGGAGCTCCCGTGGAGTCTGCGCTGACCCCAGTGCTTTCTTCACGGGATATTTTCAAGAAGGGCTACAAAGCTGAGTGCGAGTGAATCCCTCCTTTTCCTGGCTGGTGCAGGATCGATTTGCCCCGGGATCTAGCGAGGCTGCCCCCCTGCGTCGAGTCTGGGGATGAATCATTCTGGGCTGGAGCAAAAACTCTCCCAGTCCCTTCCCAGCGGCTGCCTCCGAGTCACCAATCTCAGTCTGGATCGGCTGGGCCGCAAGTTTCATTGGGCTTGCAGCTCCCCCTCGTGGTTTATCTGGTCGCCAGTGGGAGGGTTCTTGGGTGCCTCCTACCTTGCGGCCTGTGACTCTCCACCCTACCAGGGCCATCTGTGGGTGGTGCATTCCCAGGGGATGCCCGTGGGTCAGCAGGGCCTGTGGGGAGCAGCTCCAGCAAAAGGAAGGAAGGATTCTGGTTGTGCATCCTAGGACCTTTGTGAGCTTGGCCTGATGGTGCACAGGCAAGTCCCAGCCATCAGCGGAGTAGAGGGGGGTAGCCAGTGGCAGGGCAACGGACAGGTCAGTGACAATCCCCTTCTTCTCAGATTGCTATTTGCACTGCGGTCGCCCCGAGAGCCCTGGCAGGGTCGGGGGCATCGTCCCAGCCCAGTGCCTTCTCCACAAGCCGGCCAGCTCTGCCCAGGAACTGCTGCCAGCCCAGAGAAATCTTCAAGGAAGACTGACTTACAAACAGGGAAGAGGAAATGCAGGTTGAAACCCAGCCATGAAAGTGACTCTCGTCGGGCTTTTGCCACTGGGTGGAATCTCCTGGGTGGTGAGGGCTCACCAGAGCTCCTGGCACCACGTACCATCATGCTGAGGGGAGAAAGAATCAGCAGGGTTCACAAAAATCTCTGTGAGGCAGGGCAGCTTGGAGCACACGCACATGTGCGAGTGTGCATGTGCGTAACAGCGTGTGCCTGTATGTGTATAGGCGTGCGTGTGTGAGTTTATAGGCGTGTGCTTGCAAGGACATTGAATTTACCATGGTTTGATGCACAATGAACAGGTGAACAGGCCCGCTGCACGCCTAGTTCGTGCAGGAGACAAATTCCCTCCTGGCCCTTCATCTGACAGCCTGAAGCATGAGAGTCGAGCAGTCCCGCTTGAGCACGACCCGGGAAGTGTTGTTAGTGCTTATGCATCTGTGTCTCAGCACGTGCTTGGGAGATTATTTGTATGTGAGCATCCATATTGCAGGCCTGTGTGGACCAGCTGGGACACTTCTACCTGCCCTCTCGTTGCTCTAGGAGCCCCACATTTCAGTGCGGTTAGCACAATTGTCTGGTGGTTTTTGCAGCCTGCAGGCTGGAAACACGTGTGCAGCCGCTAACTGCTTGCCCTCTGCACAGGAAATTGCTATGTCAGTGGTAGAAAAATCTGGGACTTTCCTGGAAACCGTTTGTGCTTGGTTTGAAGTGCCTTTAGATAAATGGCTCCGAAACGTTTCATCTACCCCCCTCCTCTCTCCCCTCCGTTGCCCAGCCTGCCCTGCCCTGCGCCGTTTTCACCCCTGCCAGTCTCCTCAGAGCTGACACAGGTACGGGTGGATGAGATGGATCCTTTCCTGCCATCAACACAAGTGGGAGCTGAACTCCCATGACGCATCATTAGCTGTGCTGGCGCCTTGGATTAGGCGGGGAACACGGGGATGGATTATCAGCACCCAAGTGACATGAGAAAAATCCTCGCAGGTTTTTGGATCCAGCCACTGAGCTGATCGGATCCAGAACAAAGAGGGGTCCCTGGGACTTGATTCACAGAGTCGCTCTCCTTTGATTCAGCAGAGGAGAATTTACCGTGGCTTTAGCACCAAGAGAACAAACACAAAATTCCAGCCAGCAACCTGGCCAGTGGTTTAATTATGTGATCTCAGGACTGAGACAGGCAGGAGAGAACTCGCGGGAAGCTGAGATTTGCTTCACCCATGGAGACGTTCTGTGCAACCGCCCTGCTTCCTTACAAAACGACCTCTCTGAGGGCAAACAAAGTCCTTCCAAAGTTACTTTTGTCACCCAAGACCAGTGCAGTGAATTCACATGTATATGAAATATCTGGGTATAACGTGTCATTTCTAGGAGACACTGGGGCAGAGTCACAGAGACAGGACAGCACAATTCTCTGCGTCCTGTGTTTCAGCTCGTCGTTTTTACGTTTCAGATCTAACGAAGTAACCAGTGTTGCAGGGGCTCGTCATTACTCTGCCCGTGCAGTGAAAATGGATGTCTTTAATATGGATGGAAATGACTTTTATCAAATATTAAAAGCTAGGAATTGAGTTACCCAGGGCTGTACTTCGAGTCAGGGCTGGACTAATGTCCTACGGGGTGGCTGGAAATAGCAGCTTGCAGATGAGCATTTGATTCCAGCTCGTGGAGCTGTTCCCAGGTGCTAGCTAGCACCTAAAACTCGCAGTGTGTCTACAGCAGCTGGGGCGGTGGCTTGGACAACCACCCGTGCACATACCCCAGGCCAAGCAACTGCCCATGCCGCTGCGAATGCTCTGCTATTTGCAGATGCCGTCTCGAGCACAGCTAGCATGGGGAACATCCACACGAGCTGGGGATCCCACCTCCCAGCTCACCTGCAGACGTACCCCTAGAACAACATTTCTAACCCACATGGTGTCCTCAGCCCAGGCGTCCCGGCCAGCTTCCATCTTGGAGCAGCAAAGTTGGCTTCCTTAAATGTTCTCTGTAGCTTGTGCTGGAGAATTTATTCCTCTCCCAAACCCTGCTGTGGTGGTGCTGCGTCGCTGGGCGCTGTTAAACGATTGCTAAGTTCTTCCCCAGAGACGGGTAGTAGACACTAACCCCCACTAACACCTGGACAGGCCCCCAGTTTGCAAAGGCTTGCAGGGAGATGTGGGGCAGAACCGGAAGCACCTTCTCTGAAGTGCTTTGGAATGGTTGGGGGCCAGGGTGGATACATGGTCCCTGGAGCGGTGCTGGCGTCACTAATGAGACTCGGCAGGCAGCTACTTTTTGAATATTAATGAGCTGATCTGCATACAAAGACAGACTATTAAATACTCCCCCATGGGTGAACTCAGCCCCAGCATAGAAAACAGAGAGGAAATTAGCACCAAAAGGTCTGACTTTCTACCGGTGAGTGAAATATACGGCCGGAACGACACAGGGCGGCTTAGATGTAGGCCCACGTCGGGCAGGGCTCAGTGGACCCCAGGCAGATGAACATCGTGAAGGAGGTGAGGCAGGAGCAGGGACAGGGAGCCAGGATGCAGCGAGAGCGAGCGAGAAGTCCCACGGTCTCTGAACCAGACAGTGGCAGATTTCCCAGCATCCCCTGGGGTGCCACGGCCAAGTAGGATCTAGTGGACTTAGTCTTTTCGATTTGTTGATGGCTGTTACTCTTGCGGGAGGAGGCAACTGGCTTCTGGGGTGGGATGGGGCGGTCCTGCGCGGCAGTTGTTTTCAGGTCGTGGCAGCTGCTTCTGGTGTGGATCTGCCGTGTGCCCCGTTCTGTGGAAGGGGGCATGGGAAATGGTCGCTCACGAGGCCTGTCATCTCCTTTAAGCTGGCGTCCCCCAAATGCTTTAGATATAAGATTTCAACCCTTCCTGCAAAAGAAAGAAGGCTCATGGACACACAAGTAACTCACACAATACACTGCACTCCATGGTGTTTCTATCACTCGCACAGAAGCTTAATGTGAATACGCAGCAGGAAGGACTCCAGGTGAAGTGAACAGCAAACACCCAGCGAGCCAGGCGGCCCCTGCTCGCACGGGCTCAGCGCCCTACAAAAGGCTCTGCACAGAGTCACTGGGCTGGGGTACGTTGGCCCAGCGAGGCCAATGCAGCTGTGCCTCTTGAACCAGCTGAGGATGTGACTCTAGCTGTTCATCTACCTGGACGCCATCCCTAGCTGCCCTTCCAGCCATCGCTAAGGGGCGGATGTCTAGTTAGTGTTATGGCAGTGGGTCTTGATTGGCCGTTTTACGTTAGTGGCTTTTTTGCGCACACCGTAGAGGCAGTTAGGAGACAGTATGGACAGCAGTTAAAAGGCAGTGTGTCCTTAGAGCTGTGTGGGTCCAAAAACTGTGTGTGTGTGTGTGTGTGTGCGCACAGGCCTGGGTGTGTACGCGAGCATGCTCGTGTGTGCATCCACGTTTGGTCCTGTGTGCATGTATGTGCCCATGAGCACACACGCGTTCACACGTTTGTTTGTGTCCGTGCGAGCCTGTGGGAGAACATGTGCGTGTATGTGTGAGCATGTGAGTGGGCGTGTGTGTTTGAGTTGTGTGGGAGAGCAGGTGTGCACGCATGTGCTTGCGTGTGCATGCACGTGTGTGCGTGTGCGTGTGCATGCACGTGCTGTGTGTGCATGCACGTGTGTCCGTGTGCGTGTGTGTGCACGTGCTGCGT